>OZ007574.1:40161948-40241948 GCA_963931925.1 Onchidella celtica
TAATCATAAAATCCACACCATTTCTGACGTCCACCGACAAAATCCACTATCTCCAATAAATACCGTTTTGAGTGTTTTGGAGTTATGTATTGTATCCCAAAGAATCACTGAAGAAGTTTCCAACAGCTTAGATCAAATGTAAACAGAATGTTATTGTTATTCTTGTTGAAAATTTCAACTATTCATTAAGTTGCAAGAACAAAAATGTACAAAGAATTAACCAAATGGATCTTAACTCAGTTTTCATAAAAAGTGCAGTTAAGCGGATCTGACTAAGGAGGTTGGATTTTGATCTCAACCTATCAACTTGCAAATCTGAAGGTGGTGGCACACTGAGTCAAGTCTGTTTTGTCTGAGCTTTCCGTTAGATGTGGACTGTGGAGTTCAGTCAGAGAGTATGTATGTATTGAGAGGTTTCATTATTGGTCGATTTGCACTGCCAGACACGGGAGGCTCCGCGAAACCACTGTTAGAATGGAGCGGAAAGTAGGTCACTGCGGTAAACATTACCCTTTGTGAATTTCCACGAGGCGTAAGAGTTACAGACGGCACTAAATAGTTTCATGAATTCAGCCAGCCCCAAAATATGAACAAACCACGATTAACAGATATGCACACTGTCTTTGGTGAAGGCAGTCTCTTTCAGTTCTTGTATACCGCATCGGCCAAGTTTTGCAATTTGGCGGAAGTGAGATCTCTCTATAAATACATACTCTCTGGTTCAACGGTGACTTTCCAGCACTGGCAAACACCGAAACAAATCTGTCTCGATAGTCTGGGCGCGACAAAACTGTCTGGTGTCACATAGCGCAAACAAAGACCTCCCACACTGCGTTACAAACAGACGCAAATCATCACACTTGACTCATCCCACCAACAGCCAAAATCTGGCTTGTGCGTTACTCAGCTGACCACGCCTATCTTGTGAGGGAGAACCCACATCTCACTTCATGTAATATTAAAATAATTATGCAGAATATCTTGAGAAAAAAAAACATACAAAAACGGTGCATGAAATATTGCTGGCTCCAGAACATCACGCAGAATGATAATAGCTATTATTGTTTTCACAATTCTGTACAAATGTATTCATTTACGGCGACAGGAATATGGATGAAGTACAGGTGCTGAACAAGATAGCGTAACATAACAGATAATAATGACAGCGAGTTGGTTGGGAAATACAAGACAGGTAGAGAGAGGAGAAGAGTAGATCTATGGCTTATTTATTTAGACAGTCGCAGACAGAAAACAATAACTGCGAGTTAACAAGAAACGAAACACACCTTGAAAAATTCGTACATATGTTCGTGTTTAAACAAATCTATGCATGCTTGTGTGAAAGATAGCAATCTCCCTCCCCCTTCCCCCTATCCTCACTCTCCCTCCCCCTTCCCCCTATCCTCACTCCCCCTCCCCACCCTTTTCCATTTTGGGTAAGCCTCTTCACAACTAGGTTTCTATATTTTTTTTCTTTGCATGTATCTCAAATCATACATCATACATGACATTTACATCCTCATCTCTCCAACTGTCTGACCGTCCATTACTTTATTGATCCTTCATTACATAAATCATCCCAGAAAGGTTTCACGTCCTTGCTTGATTTGTTCCCCATATTCCGTCCATCTTTTCCATCGCCTGTTCGTTCATTCATCCCAAAATACGTTTCACTCACTCCTCAGGATATTTCTATTCCTTTATTCTTTCTGTATATTCCGTCCATCCTTTGCCTATTCTATTTGACAGTATCTAGCTTTCTATCCAATTTTGGATGCTTTGTCTTCAGATCTAACATCGCCCCTCCCTCCGTGCATATAAAAGAACTAAAACAAGGCAAAAAGGAGAGGGGGGGGGGGTAGAGGAAGGAGTTACTGACCTGTATGAGAGCGCACGTGAATCTGCAAAGCGCTGTCACTCCCGAAGACTTTGTGACAAAAACGGCATTTGTGCTTGAAGAACGGGTCGTCGCTGGCGTATTGAGACCTCTCCAGAACTGTGAGGAAGAGACAATCAATATGAAACACCAAATTAATCATGAGAATCACAGTGTGAAGACAACGTTACAAACAGAAGGACAAAAGAGGACAAACCGAATACAGACAAAGACAATAATAACATTGACCGTGACCCCGGAACACAAAGACAGTAGGCTATACTGTTTAACCGACAACACAAACAAGACAAAGTAATACCATGAAAAGACTACATAAGAAATCAGAACGCTATCAAAAGAAATGGTTAAGACATTAGATGGAAGAAAAAAACTGTTATATTATTACATTAAATATCGTGACCTAAGTTCTTGTTTGTTCTATCTCCATTTTCTGAAAAACTGGAAATCTTTTAGTATGTAGAAGAGGTATAACAAATGCACACTTTGACGCTTGTTTAAAATGTGTTGTGACACTCACCAGCTGTTTCACAGTTCCGATTTATTCTAACTCCTTGTCGTAATACTAAAGCCACAAACATTTAACGTCGAATTTCTCAGTTGTGCGGAGTTGGAACAAATAAGAACTAATGCCGCGATGCATCCAGAAAGTGTGCTAATTAAGATGAGAGATTATGCTTTCCATGACAAAAATAACTAGTCGCGTCCAGAGACAGATAAATAAATTATAACATGTAAGTGAGATTCACATGCCTAATAATAAAATAAAATGCACTGAAAACCCCACAAAAGACTATAAACACAATATACCAAAACAGTCGTCACGAAACAAAAATCAGAGAATTAATGTCCGCAAAACGATAAAAGGAAAGTCGTGACTTTGTAGAGCAAAACACATTAGATTCAATACAAATTTACTACTTGGGTGTGATCGAAGGCGTTTGTCCCGGAGATGAATCACCCATTTAATCTGAATAAATATTCAGATTTCCCCTCTGTGAATAAAAATTTTCTTTTTGCTGTTAACTCTCTGTAAATAAATCTGGTACATTCATTGGTGGATATTATGTTACATTCACATCTTTTCTTCAGAATAAATCATTCTCATTGCATTATTGCTTGGTGATTCAAAGTCCTACAATGTGGAACACGTACACACACAAGAGCAACCAACCCTTTTAAAAAAAACTATCACGAGGATGAACTTTTGTACTGATAACTGAACAAATTTCAAGCATGATAGGTCAAAATCAGTAATAATGAACTCTTTGGGTGTCTTCGACAAAACCACGTATATGAAATTCAAAATATCTAAGATATACGTTCATATCCACACACACACACGCACGCGAAATCTTCCTACACGGACCCTGTGTGTGTGTGTGTGTGTGTGTGTGTGTCTGTCTGACTGTCTCTCTCCGTCTCTCCGTAGTTCTCTCTTTCTCTCTGTCTCTCTCTCTCCCTTTCGTCTCTTTATTTCTCACTTCCCTCCTTCTCTCCCTTTCTCTCCCTCTCTTTAGAACTCCACTAGTCTCTTTCTCCTCCCTCCCTTTCTTCCCCAGCACTCCCCCAATTAACTGCCGGTTCCATAAAATCCGTATGAAAATCCTGTAACAAGATCTCAGATGTTCTTTGTCAGGCACGCAGAGCCTAAGCCACTGACGGGGCATTATGAAAACTGGAAACATCCCCGGCAGCTGTGGCCAAAGCCAGCCACATTAGAAACCAGAAGTTGGCATTTGGAACCAAAGTTGACCAAATTTCGCCCTTGCACCTGTCCACTTTCTCATACTTGCCAGAATGACTTCCTCTAACCCAAAACAATTTGTGCGGAATTACTGGGGGAAACCGAAGATGAAATGATTTTTCTTTCGTTCAACCCAAACTGGTTACCATTATAATATACCTGCCGTCTTTGTGCTCTGCATTCTCGAAATATTTTCAAAAATAACAGAAATGATAAATAATATTTGTATTGCGGTTCATCCCACCAAAATGCAAGCTTCAAGAGCTTTAGAGTCACTTTTCATCTCACATTAAATTCACCAATTCAAATAACATACTAAACTTGGGACAACGGCCAGAAACCGCTACGGTAGCACTTCATCCATTAAAAAGGTGGCGTATTCAGACGTTTCTTGAATATTTTAAGGTTTTGTATGTCTCTCGGGTTTTACGTATTATTCATAATTATTAATAATTAAATTCGTATAATGTTTCTTGCTAGTTTCAGATAAATATAAAGTCTTGTAACGCTTCGCACTGTATAGTATAACGCTATATGTGAAGTTAACAAATTACACAATGCTAAAAGAAAGAGACTAAAAAAATGGCTTTACTGGTCAAGGCCTTTTGCTTTGTTGTTTTATATTTCTTGTCTTGAATGTGCCCATCGATTCAGTGAATCTTTTCGATATCCTTACGCCAACAAGCTCAAAGTCAAGTTCCGACACAAAACCTGTGATAAGGTCTCAGCTTCTGTTTTAGCCGGTCTCATTCACCCCCCCCCTCCCCCACCCCCACCCCCTTTTTACCAAACCCCCAACCTCACAATCATGATCCATTAAATCATTCCTTCTTGAATCTTCCTTTCTCCCCCATCTAATTCCCAGACTCCACTCCGCCTTTACACGTTATACATCCCTCCTCTTCCTCCTCCTTCCCCATCTCTCTCCTCCCACAGCATCACCCCCCTATCAACTCCGCCGCTGACAAGACATGACTGCCGAGACACAGGAATCACATGAAACAGAGAAACAAGAGTAGAACACCCCCCTCTCCCACCCCCATCCCCACCCGCCAAACCTCCGTGAAACTGAAGGGTGTAGGGTGTAAACCCATTATGATGAGCACTGCCACCTGGTGCCAGACTCCAAAATAGAAACCTAGACAGTCAGGGGGCAAGAAATGGTTGCAAGTATACACACAACAGAGATAAGTCAGAATTTCCATCATTAATCCTGACACTTTCGCTCGCCATTACCCACCCGACTTTTACCCTTAGTCAGCGGACATAAAACTTGTATAACACTCTGATCCTATCATAAAACCGAGGAGGTGCGAAGAAGTTAATTAATTTAGTTCATCACTATAGCCAAAAAAAAAAATGAACGGCTCAAGCGAAAAACCAGCTAAGTCAAATTTACGCGTAGTCATTTCCAAATCAAAATAAATCTGTTCAAAATAATAATCATTTTCATCAGCCTAACCAAAGCATGTTCAGAACTGGACAAAGAAACCTTGCATATTATCAAATCATAAGCTGAAAAGTTTAAAAGAGCCGTGGGACAATCGTGGCTTTCTCAAAACTTAAAAAAGCATGACTAAGCTGGCTTTTCACTTGAGTCCTTGTACAATTGTTTTCCTTGAATTGTGTCCATTATCTTTGCTGCGCTACATTTTACTCTTTAGATTATGTAAATAAACATTTGAACCATTCTACTGTATTCACTTTAAATCGATAGAAAAAGTAAAACCAACTCAAGGAGCTCATGGAATATTTGGAAAAAAAAAAGAAGATAAAAATGAATAATTAGCAACTCAGTTCGCACGAATGCACTTATGCTGTTTCATCACAGAACCAGCGACCAGCTTTCTTCACTCATCTTATAAAACTTACATAACATCCTTCGTCATTCATCTCGTATCTCCCATTGTGCATTAAACTTACGTCTAGCATCTGATATGGGGAGTCTATCATGGAATAGTAACATATGTTTCGTTGGCACTTTATTCTTGATTTTGCCAAATCTCAGCGTTCGTGCATAAACTGTGGGATAATCTAACATTATTTGCTGAGCCATCATCGCCACAGTCTATTATGGTGCAGGGAGGGGTAGGGGGGTGGGGGTGAAATAAATTCTAATCTTGAAACGTGCTAAATGTACTGTGGGCTTATTCCATTGTCACAGCGAGTTATTTTCGTATTTTTATTCTATTTTTCATCACAACTGAAATAATTCTGTCAAACAACCCATGAAATAACTGATCTGCAAGTGTATTTTACTTCGGAATTTTCCGTAAGTTCGGGAATTAGCGAGTGTCCTGCGCGCTCATTTTGTCACCATCCGAAATAATTTTTACTTTCGCAATTTGTACTATCACGCAGACAATGGCATGATTGATGGCTGTAACACAGCACGTCTGGGTTTGTTGAATTGGTGTATAATGGGGTGGGGGAGAAGGGGGAACTTTAATAACATCATTGTCGCCATCATAGTTATCATCATCCTCATCATCAACTTCATGACAACAATGTTGTGGGAGATGTAAACACTTTCTGCGATTGTGCAAAATTAGTAAGAAAGTCAGGTTGATTAAATAAATATTAATGTACAGATGGCCAATATTTTAAATAAAGTTAATCCGACATCATCCTCGACCATCTTCAATACCGTCATCATCTTCAGCATCATCATCACCACCATCCTCATCATCACCATCATGACCATTACCAACATCATCCACGCCACCACCAGCATCATCCCATGGCATTAACCTCACGACCTCATGATTGATTATACCACAAAAATATTCAAGACGCCACTCTGCGCGCGTGAGTGAGCAACTCTGGGCCATTTGCCGGACCTGGAGCTTAATCCGCCTAGTGAGCCGTCAGTGAAACAGGACTCCGTCGTTTTGTGAGCAAAAGAGATGACAGTGTGACAGAAACCACGTTATCTCAACACGTCTCTGTCACTGAAATGTTCGTTAACAGCATGCAAATTTAAGGTCTAAGCTGTGAGCTGTTGGGGGCTGTGTGTCGTGTGCGGCATCAGAATTTTGATACTGGAACATTAACTCATCAATTAGCTGAGGGAGAATTTTCGTATGTAATTTGCACGGAAACAACTGCACCTGGTGCAGTGGGTGCCAGACCACAGGACAGAAAAAAAGGGTCCAGTGTTAAAAGATGTCCAAAGTAGTTTTTAGTTCACCTGATAACTAACGCATTTTTATGTATGAATACAACAGTCGTGAATACCAGTCTCCTATCACATGGGTGGGGGGTTATGATCAATCTGAGGGATGGATGGATGGATGAATGAATGGACTGACGGACGGACGGATGGACAGATGAACGGGAGACGGGTGCATGAATAGATGGGCGGACAGACGGGTGGGCGGACAGGCAGCCGAACCGGGGGGGGGGGGGGAGGGGGGGAGAGAAAGACACACACAGATGAATGGACAGACAAATACACAGACAGACAGACGGATGGATGGATGGATGACTGGGAGGAGAAATGGAACGATGTGCAGAAAGAGCCTCCCAAGAATCGATCAAACGATGAATTTTGGCCACGACCACAAATGGAAAGACAACAAATAGCATAGGATAGCCTATCAGCTCGGTGGGAAGACACACTATGGCCAGTCTCTCAAGCAGGACACTCGGGCAGTTAACTGGCTAATCGGGGTGGAGAGATTCTGCTCAGGAACCCCTGACCGCCAATACTAATCAGAGCCTAGACTCCAACACTAGCTCGATACTTTGCTGCTGGCGTCCGCTTGACCGCTGGTTAAGCCACGGTTTCGCTGGTCACTCAACATTAATTCAGACAAAATGCCATCAATTAAAAGACAAAAGAAGTATTCCCATTAATTTTCTCACAAAAGCTCTTGTTGTTCTGTGACTGTGAGACACTCCGGAATCTGTAAACGACAAATATGTTATCGAGAGAGAAGCTTTTACTATTTTTTAAATCGAGTATCATTTCCCTCAAATACAACCTTAATTTTCAAGCTCATTAGACGCTAGTTACAGTGCTTGTTGTTTTGTTTTTTGTTGGAGCCTCATGTCCATGCTCAGCAGCATATTCAGGCTATCTCAGAGATGAGACCCCCGCCTCCCCTCCCACACGCCATAATGCCGACCACTGAATCCCTTGAAAATCACCCACAGAAAATAAGTAGCCTGGATTCCGACTCCCAACAGGGGATTCGAAATTGGGAGCTCTCGCACCAACGTCAGGAGCTCTAACCACTAACCACACTGCGGTCGTTAACAGTGGTGTGTACTCAGATGGCTCGTTGTTCTATAATTATCAGTGCAAGTTTTCACTAGCTATCTTCCCTGAAGACAAACTCGTACTAAATACGCTCGTTGTCACAGTGAATAAATAAACAATAATACCTTGGTCCGCTGATAAGAAGCTTAATAAATAACATCCAGGCCGAGCTGATTCTGAGACCTCCCAGGGGCATGAAAGATAGCAGAAACTAACTGGAATCATCTCCTAGTCGGCTCTATCTACGACCACCCATGGACCTTTGACCATTGTCCATCCAGCCCCATCAAAACAAACAGGTGAGATCAAAAGATGCCGACTGATGGTCATGGCACGTGAGTTTCTTGCAGGTCTTGTTAAGACCAGGTTTTGCTGCAGCCGTGGTCAGTTTTTCTTGACCAGCACGTTCATGCCTTATAACAGCGTCCACATGGTGGTACGCTCCTGATCCTCCACTTTAAAACAATTCATTCTGAGATTTTGTTTCTTTAATGTCTCCAAGACTTTTTGTTTTTTTTCAATATTTCATGTCTGATCTCATATGTAATATTTAATTAAACAAAAGAAAACCCACTTCCATCTATAATACATCAGGAACTGTTGATTAGACTCAGCGATCTCTTCTTCACAGCTGTTTAATAATTATGCAAACATACTACCATCAGGCGGATTCATGCATGCAGGTTCACGAACTAGTCCACTTTATTGCAGTTTTCTAATACTCTGTTCCAATAATGATCTGTACTAATGGTCTCAAATCTAACTTTAATAAATCTTTCTTCCAATGAGGAGAACACGAAAGAAACAGAAATCAAGCACACACACTTTGCAATTCCCAATTCCATCCTTTTTGAACGTCAATTCAATGTAACTCTGAATCCATTTACAAACTTTGACATTATTTTTATAAAAACCAATATTCTCTAAGTCTAGTCTACCCCTACGTACCATCCCTTTGTCAGTTCTGAACCGACTCACATCTTTCTTTACCGACCTATGCATTTCTCAAGGGTCTCACTCACGCCCTTTCACACCCGTATGTATTCAATAACAGAGTGAGGAAAATAAATGGACGCGTCTTTCTGCCATCCACCAACACCGGATCGCCCCAGAAACTTTGGTTACCAAGAAGGTCTCTAGGTGTGTTCTATTCTCCCTGGACGTTTTGAAAGGTCCAATTAATTTCCAAGAGTCAGAACCAGAGAGGAAATAAGGTTGTAAAAACTTCAGCCCGGGCGGAATCGCCTGAAAAATGACGGAGCTCGTCCAGCGATAATTGCGGCGAAGACAGAAGATATCGTCAACTCTATCATGCGATCTCGCTGACCGCTGATGGTCATTTATTCACAACCTGTCCCGTCATCCGGCCGCTGACTTAAGAGATTTAATTAAAAACCCCGGGTAAGCTGCGGCTCTGAAGATTTGTTGGGCAATGGTAATTTAGAGTAACGTAATGTAGGCTTTCTGTCTCTCAGTGTGATTAATGGTGAAGCTTCCATTGCTAGTCTGTTTGGTGATTTCATACATATTTTGTTGTAAGTTTTCTGGGCAGAGTAGCGTTGTTGTACATGGTAGTGTCTGGTGCCAACGGCATCCAGGGCAGTTTATTGCTTCAGTGGTATGGAGGTTTTATGAATAATGTTCCAGGGAAAGTTGAGGGCATCCAACAGCGTCTTGCATTCTCTAAGAGTTATTATCGGTGTTCTAGTAGGAGTGACATTTTGATATTCTTGCTTCCTGATACTACATGATGACAGCATCCACAGAAACTGATGAATTAACAGGCCGGGGTCTTTATGTGTTTTTTTTTTTTTGTTCGTTTCTTTGTTTGTTTTTTCTTTGATTCTGATGGCACCGAGTCAATGCTGATAATGGTGCTCTGCTTCTCATGACAGCAAAATAAAAATGCAGATAACCAAATAATGATGGAAAGAATTAATAATGTTGTTTCTACATATTCTTCGGTATGTAAACAAACGTATCGATTCTTCTTCAACTTTTTGTAGTGTTTTTCATTCCTCAACCTGGGAGAGGAAAGGGGCAGGGGATGGGGCCGGGGGAGGAGGTGTCATCCACACCCATAAAGAATCTGCATACAGGCATCAGGCCAGAATCATTTCACATTGTCAGATCTTGATGCTGTACTTTGGATCTCTCCAACCCTCCGCTAGCTATGCAAGAGGCGTTATCTCTAACCAGATAGTTCCACGGACCAGGCCAGGGGCAGCAGACCATATTGATGCCAGGCCCCTCAATCATTCCTGGTGCATCCAGCGAGATGACCGTTGCTATCACCCCCTTACCTCGGCCCAGCCTCCAGGCCTTGATGGTACTTTATTGCACCTCTGGGGGTCTCAAGGGAGAGATTGGAAGAAGCAGAGAGGCCTGTGGCAAGTTTGAACGATGAGCACATCCTAATGACGGCGAGGAGAAATTAAGACAAAGGACGGACGTGGTGGAATATGTTCTATGGCTGCGTCCATCATGAAAGGTCAGGGTGAAATCTGACTTCGATTGTAAATTCTTTCTTTTCTCTCAATTCCTCATCCTCTGCACCCCTTCCTTCCCCTCCTTTCCCTCGCTGTTCGTATCACACGCTGCTCTCCATTATCTCATTTTGACCTCTCTGCACTCCAATTCGTTGACTGCGACTCTTTTGGTGTAGTTGTCTAAAGGGGGGCATTACTCACTTATTCCGTTTGTTTTGTATTTTTTTTTTGGAAGGACGGTGGGGGGGGGGGACCTTTCCTTTCAAAACGGGTTTGAAATTTGTAACCTTAACGAAAATTCAAATAACTGCACTAATTTCAAAACTGCCAAGTGAATAGTTTTATTGGGTGAGGAAGAAGTTACACACCTTGTGTCTTGGACATCCACAGGCATTTAAGAGCAACAAAATAATACAACTGGACATAACACCTTCTGGTTGGTAACCCTCTATATAAAATTCCCTTGGGGACTTCATAGAATATTTGCCCCCCCCTCCCCCCCCCCCCCCCCAAAACAGTTGTCATCTGCAGCTGTGCGAAAACACTTATTGCGCGGATTCATGATAGAACCGGCGACATGCATCTATCTAAGTTTGATAACTCCAGTTTTCATGTTCTATCCTTTTCCCCCCTGATCTGCCATCAGTGACCTTTTGTCTGTGGCCTCTGCCCTCTGGCGAATGCTTCAAATTCGACGTAAATCATACGCGATTTTCGTCGGTTATATAATGTGGTGAATAATTTAAAATGCATTTTGCCAAACCTCCGTGAATGTCAATGGGGTGGTTGGCGTGGTGGTTTCTGACAGGCAAAAGTTCATATTATTATAGATGATGATCGCGTTGGTGATGATGTTATATTTGGTGACATTCAGGCAGTCGTGTGAGAAATAGGTGAGATTTAGCACTACAGATAGGCAAATGTGTGTGTGTGTGTGGGGGGGGGGGTGCATAGACGGGTGATGGATGGTTAAATGACGGATGAATGGACGGATGGAGTGACTAAATAGATAGATAGATAGATAGATAGACAGATAGACAGACAGACTGACAGACAGACAGACAGACAGATAGATAGATAGATAGATAGATAGACAGACGGACAGACAGACAGATAGACAGACACACAGACAAACAGACAGACAGATAGATAGATAGATAGATAGATAGATAGATAGATAGATAGATAGATAGATAGATAGATAGATAGATAGATAGATAGATAGACAGATAGATAGATAGCTAGATATCGCTCTACTGTTGTATCAAACCATCCCTCTTTCATGTTTCATATCATTTACAAACAAATCAATGACCGCAAAAAATCTGCACACACACACACACACATGCCCTCTCACATTTTCGGAAACCACACAGATTACAATCTGGCACAAAAACTTACACAAAGACAAAAGATAACAACCTGCACCGGTGGGTAGCTTATGAAACCAGTTAAAACACACATACACAATAACATCGCAAATGTCCGCATCTGCTCAGTAACATAAAGAAAAGGGAAGACGAAGTGGGAGAAAACTAAAAAAGATTTCTGCGGTTCCCTCACGCGCTATATTATATCCCCTTTGCACGTGCGCGCGTTTACCACCTGAGAAAGGGGAGCAACTCTCCGAGTGCGTTATTTAATAAACATATTGTAATTAGCGTTTCGTTTCCTTCCCCTGTTTTCAATCCAATTTACCAGGGCAGGCTTTGTAATCTGAAGTACAGGGACAAAGTTTATTGGAGGATGGGAAGGTGGGGGGGGGGGGATCCAGTGGAGTCTGGGAAAAATACTTTGGGCCAGAGAGAGAGAGGGGGGGGGAGACAGGGGTGGTTTAATTTGGGAGGGGGGGGGCGGGCAGGGAGACGAGAGGGGAGGCAGGTTGATTCAGCCTCTCGTCTCTCAAGGAGGCATTACAAATGGGCTGTTTACTGGACAAAACGCCGTATTAGCCAAGTGTGAATGAAATTTATCTGATCCGATTTTCTGAAGTATTTTTTTATAGGTGAAATTAAGTTGAAAATGGAGAAAAACTTCACAGGTTCAATGATTTGCAAAACTGCAGGCAAATAATGTTGGTGGCTTTATCGCATCTCAAGCTTCTTTGAGACAGACAGACAGACAGACAGACAGACAGGCAGACAGATAGATATAGAACTCGAATGATGACAAAAACGGTATTCTCAAGTTATGTAAATACGCCGTTTGGTCAGTCATACTCATACCTCAAAGACAGTAATGACAACTTTTCGTTCACTGTTCCTTGACGCAAGATTTACTCTCTCAGCCAGGGAAGGTTCAGGTCCCGGTCATAGCGCTCTGTATAGAACATGTCATGCTTGTTGTTCGAGGTGAGTAACAAAATGTGGGGGGTAAGGCAGACACGGTAGACAGGCAGGCAGACGAAATACTTATACACATACAGACACATAGATAAGCAAAAGAGAGTGAGTGAGTGAGAGAGAGAGAGAGAGAGAGAGAGAGAGAGAGAGAGAGAGAGAGAGAGAGAGAGAGAGAGAGAGAGGGGGGGGACAGTCGGTACCATAACTCGGTGCCTTTTACGGGTTTTTTGGTTCTTTGCAGCTTTCAGATTCTTCTAAATATGATCAAATAAGAGAGGGGGGGGGGGAGAAAGAGAGAGAGAGAGAGAGAGAGAGAGAGAGACAGAGAGAGACAGAGAGACAGAGAGACTGACAGACAGACAGACAGGCAGAAGAGGATAAATTACAGATGGCGAGACAACGGACGATAGATGAGACAAAAAGAGGCGCGAGTAAGAAAAACAAGAAATATTAGCGAACGATTTTATGAGCAACTAAGTTTCAATATGTTTCATATGGACATTCAATTCGTCTTGTCACATTTTAATCCCCATTTCTGGGCAAAACACTACTGTCTCTTATAACCAAACTACCTGATTATCCGGTCCCCATATAAACGGATTATCCGGGGTCTGGCTTATCGTTGTGCTCCGGAATAGCCGTCACCTCACAAGTTATGCTTATGGCTAATTGTTTGGATATACGGAAAGTAATTGCCTGTTTTCTGCACACGGTTTCCGGGCAAATTAATATGTGCTGAAATGATAGAAGAGGGCTTGAGTTACCTCACGACTGACTGCAAAGCGCAGCGGGGCCTGTGTCGTGGGAGGGATGCTGGGTGTTAACGATGCTGAAATTGGCTGTGTTAACCCCGTTAAGGCCCGGCGGTGCGCAACTAGCTGACATTGATCGGGCAACTGGTTGGATAGTGACGACATGAGACAGGGTTTCAATGAGACCTCGCGAGCCAGCCAACCAGCTGAATCTCACGGAGCTATGGCGAGCATCAGCCGATTTTGATCGGGCAACTAGTTGGGAGGTGACGACATGAGACAGGGTTTCAATGCGAACTCGCGAGCCAGCCAACTAGCTGAATCTCACGGAGCTATGGCGAGCACCAGCCGATTTTGATCGTTCTATTTGGATGGTGATGTTACGACATTGGGTTTTCAGCCGACAAGCTGGGTCTCATGAAGCTTAAGCGCGTACCAGACAGACATTGCGAGCAGCCTACTCGCTGCATGATTGGTGACGTCACCATTTTGAAGTTCAGTGAGACCTCGTACTCCAGAGGACTGCGCTTCATTGAAACTCAATGTGTTGACGTCATTACCAAACTTGTCGGCCAATCAGAACCTTCTAGGTACACGGCTGGGCTAAAACTCAATGTGTTAACGTCACTACCCAAGTAATCGACCAATCAAAATTGGTTACTGCGTGCCTAGGCGAAATGTTGATAAACGACACAGCCAGCAGCGTCATGTCTTTAGAGCTGCAAGATCATTAGACTGTTTTTTTTTTTTCAACTCTGGATAGATAATCGAGCTCGGAAGAATTAAATCACGTACATAAAGTGGCCACAAAAAAACAAAAAAAAAATTCATAAGGCTATGAAAAGTTAAGCTGATCTCCAGCCAGCACTTGAAGGGTTAACGACTGGCTGTATTTAATAACCCCAGTAAAATAATACTCAGTGTGTTTCTCCCATGTTTTGTTTCGCTGTTTTTGTTGGGAGGATTTGCATTTCCCTTCAACACAAAAATTGGGTTAAATCAGTGACGCCACTTGGGGTCTCCTCGCCAAGCTGCTAACGGGAATGAGAGCCGCTACAAATTATTTAGATCCACTTAGAGTAAGATTCGAACCCGGGGTCTTTCGTTTGCTGGGCAAGCCCTGTAACCACTGAGTTGCTGTGCCGGTTAACTTTTAATATTACTCTGTTTCTTTCGTCTGTCTAAGACTTTAAAACTATGGATTTGACGCGAAATCAATCGATTTGCTCACCGCCGGACAGAGAAAAGCAAAAATGAAACAAAAGAATTTATTCATTCCCTCTCACTGTGTACAATCTAGACATGTTTATTTAAAAGTCTGAGAATAAATGTCCACATTGTTAACTTACTTAGAGAACCATGTTAACAAAATGTCCTCTTTACAGAAATAATAAACAATTTGAAAACAAACTGGGTCGTTTATGACAGAGATTTCTTCAGATTTCGTGGTATATGTAATCTTATAAGGAAAATAATTAGACTAGCTTCCAATCGTCAGCAAGGCACTACGACAGATTACAAAGAAATGCGGAAATGCAAAGACAACATTTTACAAATACCAGCCAACAGCACATAACGACGTAGTATACTGGGTGAGCCAATACCTAATTAGATCTATACTTCTAGGTGTTGGTACGAGGAAGAAATTGTCTTTCCTCTGAGTTACATTGTTTGCACATTGAGAAGTTCAAATAACGTTGCAGTTTATTCAAGCTTTAGCAATGAAGACCACAGTGTTTTGTACGTAACATACTATTATGTGATAACACCACTCGTCCAGCACTCATGAATAGCTGCCTTTCTCTTTTTGTTAATTTTGCAGGATTGTCAAAACATACAACCCTATTTCCTTTCGCCTTTTAAACACCCACACGTGTGCGAGTCAAACGCCAGGAGTGGCCGATGTAGTTAGCACTATAAACCAACCCTAACTCCATTTCTGCCGGCCTGGAGCTGACCAGGGGCCAGCGATATAGGGAGATTGAATTTCTGGCGTCCTAATGAACAATTTGGAGCTCGGTTCACATCTCATATCTCATTTATTATGAAAAATCCTCTGGGACCGGAACTCAATTAAGCGCGGCCCGATTGGCTCCGTCTGTTTGATTGGGGCAATCCGATTGGTCACTTCTGGAACTAAGTAATCAAGGGAGGTCACTAGGCGATAGGTAATCAAGGGGGGATAATTTTCACTTGCCGAGTGGGTTTGATTGATCTTCATAATATTATTATAACCGGCAGACAAGCCGTCTATCCGGCGTTTGTTTTCTCCAGCTGGCGATCTGGTCTCCTCGGAATGTGTGACCCTGTCAGATAAATAAACGGAGTTATCCTCCCCTGATTCTCCACGCCCGTAAGGAGACGAGACTGCATTAAATTCATTTTTCGCTCCATTTAATTGACCTGTGAAAAGAAATGGCAGGCCCTGGCTCCATTAGCAAGGACAATTACATACAGCTCCTCGGGTTTTGAAGTATAATCTTCGAAAGCACAGCAATTATTGTCATCTTAGCTGCAGGTTTGGGCATGCCTTTCAGTCCTCAGCGGACCTATTTAAGAAAACTGGCAAATCTGTGCCTTGCCGTCCTGCCAATTAAAACAACAAGAACAAAACTGTTCCCAGGAACTTCAGAAATCTTAAACTCCTAAACCCCCAACATGGGCCACCTCACGCGTCCTACAAAAAGGCTAACTCTCTCAAAGAATGGGCACCTCGTGCATGCTAAAATTGTTTCCCACCCTCCAAAAAACAGGTAAGTACATTAATAAAGAGCCACCTCCCACGTTCTGATGAAAGCTATCTCTCTCCAAGAAACAGCCAATTCTCCCACAGAAGGACCACCTCACACGCTCTAAAGCTGCCTAACACCCTCCAAAGAACGACTAACTCCCCTATAGAAGGACCATCTCGCCCACAGTATAAAGCGGTCATTTTTACATTGTTCCACCCCGGACTGCGCGCCCTAAGACACCATCACTGATATACAAAAAAATTGTATTCCTCAAGCTGTAGATTACCAACTGTTCTGGAAAAACAAGAATACATCCTTGCCTCGTGTCATTATTGTATGTTCAACAAGACGACATCCCCTTCCACTGCAGTAACTGCACCGATTTACCCTCACTTTAACAACGTTGATATAGCCATCACACACCTGGAAGAGCTAGAGGCCCAGGCCTGCAAGGCGGAAGTTATGCCACGCCACCGCGAAAACAAATTTAATGCTGCAGGGCTAAGTATGATCGGAAACATCGCAGTTCGCGAACAGCACGTGAAAGATCATTGGAAGATGTCTTTCTATTCCCCCCCCCCCCCGCCCCCAACCACCACTCTCCTTCTCACACCCCTCTCCTTTTTCAACCCAAGGCTGATGGCACACTGAACATGAACCAAGTCTGTTCTGTTTAGGTTTTAATGTGAGGTGTGAACTATGGGGTGAAACAGGACCTTGGGAGACACGGGCAACTCTGAATGAAACAAGTCTGTCTCATTAGTTTGTGGGGCTCAAAACTGTCTCGAGTCAGCAGCTGTTGACCCATGATGCGTCACTTCGAGCCTCCACACAGACATTGGCAGACGTGTTTCTATGGTGCTGTCCAAGCAAGAACTCGCAATTAAGTAGACATTTTTCTGTTTAGATTCTATACATTTCCTATTCAAATCTTTTTTTGTTCGATTGCTTTATTTGTTCAATTTCCCAATTTTTTTTTCTCTGTTGTTGCTTTTTT
Source organism: Onchidella celtica (assembly GCA_963931925.1). NCBI lineage: Eukaryota > Metazoa > Mollusca > Gastropoda > Systellommatophora > Onchidiidae > Onchidella > Onchidella celtica. The sequence continues at coordinate 40,179,166 of OZ007574.1, forward strand.
TTTCTTCCTTGAAGAAGGCTGCTGAAATATTGGCCATTTTTTGTCTTCTCTCTTAGTTTGTGTTTCATTGTATCGTTTGGGTATTATTTCTTACACGCTTTGCTACATACAACTTTTGCTTTTTGCCCAATTTTGACATGGCCCATGGACAGAGAGGCTTCGCACATTGAGTGAAAACAAACACAAAACAGATTTGACTCAGTGCGCTACCACCAGCATAAATGCACTGAATCCACGACCACTCTTAGTACATTCTCTTTCAAACAAATACATTCATTTTCCTCTCTTATTGTTTGTCACGAATTCGACCTTTTCCATCACTGAATCTTAATCTGCAGTTCACATGTTTCCCTCGCCATGAGAGCTTGAAGAACTGAAACTGGCATCGGCCTCACCAAATTCACGCGTACAAAATGCCAGGGAAAACGATATCTACCCAGCTTGCACTGAATTAGCGTCAGATATTATGATTTTTTTAATTTCCGTCCCATGATATGATTATATTTTGTTCAACTAAGAAAGATTCTGGGGGCCAACAGAATAGTGATCCTGGAAACACAATAATCTGATTAATTCTTATGAAAAGATGATATAACTAATTGTGAATTACCTTTAAAAAACAACACCAACTGCATTTGGATGCAATGAACGGGAAAGACAACAATGTAAACACAACTTATTGGAATCTCTATCAACTTCACAGCGCCCCCCCCCCCCCCCCACGAAAACATGATTCATGGACGCGCCAGGTTTGAATTTTTTCCAAGATCTCTCCCATAAGAACCACATTCGAAAGACGTTGATTAAAGAGCTATGATGACCGTTGGCCGCAGAACAAAATAATGACTATAGAGACATGCAACACAGGACAATTAAAGCAATTTAGGCGGGGTAGGGGTGGGGGGATGGTAAAAGAAAAGGAGGGGGGGAGTGGCACTCGCAGATAAAAACAACAACAACAACAACAACAATAGAAACCAATGTTAGATAAAGAAATAAAAGAAAAAAAATGTGTGGTAACAAAGCAAATGGCCATAAACCGCTGGCAGAACACAAACTTCAGCAAACGCTTACAACAACAACAACAACAACAATAACAACAAACAAATACAACGATCTCCCCTCTACTCTGTCGACACGGCAGGAAGAGTTCAGTGTGGCCTGTGAAGAGACTGGGGGCGAGTTACAAGTTTGATTTATGCAGGGCGCTGGGCGGCACAGATGGGCCTGGAATGCCGAGCGCCAGGGGATGTCAAATACCGAAACTCACAATACACACAAATTGAACTCATTCAGACTTGGCACTGAAGGGGAACGCGCGTCGGTGTGAGTTCCTTTTTTTTTTTTTCCTCTTCCCCCACTCCTACGGGGAATCCTTTCTTAAATGGTGCGACTTGTGCCACTTCACATTGCGCGGTGTGAGAATACTCTTTACAAATAGAATATAAAATTGTATAGAATTTGAGAAGTGAAAATGAGTTACAAATTTTTCCAGAGTCCCTCAAAAATGACATTATTACCAAAAATTGTTTTGGGCTATCACGAAAACTATTATGCAAAATTTCAAATCGGATTCAGTGGCAATAAAATTGAGTTTATAAAATGTGTATTCCTATAAAATATTGGCTGTGTGCGAAATATTTCAGATAGAATTAATGGTCACTATTTGGCAAATCTATCGCGGGAAGTAAAAGGCTTGTCTGAAAAACACGCCATGATAATAATATAATAATGTAATGGGGGTAGACGGTGAACATAATATAAGCACCGAATGGTGACCTCGTGACCAAAAACTATGAAACTTTGTGCACTACCTCAGTTATTATTTATGATGATAAAGTACGTAGACACATCCATTTTGGACAAAATTGAGTCTTTAGTGTTCTGTAGTTTACAATTTTTTAGAGCTACAAAAAGGAGACGCGTTTACATCTGGTAAAATCGAAAAGTGTGATCGGAAATTGCATACTGCTGGTCGAAAATTTTTGACTCTGTCACATTTAGTATATTAAATTGAGACAAAGGAATGTGTTCCCATCGTATGCATTGTTTGATTTTTTTTACAATAACGAGTTGGTATTCGCCATATTCTACTTTGTAATTCACGTCAGGAAGTTGTTGTTTTTTTTTTTTCATAAAGTCCTCAGAAACTCGAAACACAATGTGACAAAAAACGGAATTTCGGATATTGTAACAGATTACAAAGGCTGGAGCCAAGATGCTGGTGGGGAAGAAAAAAAAATATATAAGGTATGACAAATATTTTATCTGAGATATGGAATTAAAAAAAGAAATACAACACGCGAGAAACAACAGCAGGAAGACAAGATCACAGCAGGTGCTGACGAAATTATTGTTTGTCTTGTCTTCCCTGGAAATGAAGGTAGAAAGAAAAACAAACAAAAAACAACGCATGCGACCCTTTGTCGGGTGGATGAGTATTTGGCAACAAATGTTCACAGGCTCTCTCCAACTCATCCCCTCAGCTTGTCAGACATGGGTGGGGATAGCATCTCTACCCTACAGCAGTCCAAACACCCTTCAAAAGGTTTTGTGTCAGAGATGGAGAAACAAAAAAATGAAAATAAAAAACCACACCAACGTACAAAAACGGCCACAGAAATTCTTTCGGGCCAAAAGATGGGGTTTCAGAGATTCTGTGTTTCTAGGTCTTTGATACTTCGAATTTTTCTGTAATACTATATCCATCAAAGAGGTTTTCCCCCCAGAATTAGAATATAAAACAAATACTGCTTAAGTTTATATCTGTCGCGCTTCTGTGATGCTCTGAAGAATAAGTTATGGTTAAGTTAGATAGCAAAATAAGACAAGAGAACTTTTTTATTTTTACTTTTTAATTTTCTATTTATTCATTTATCTATTTATTTCTTTTATTGAGAAGTGTGTGCCAGATATTTAAGTTATGGTTAAATTAGATCACAAAATAAGGCAAATTAGAACTTTCTAAAAAAAAATTATTATTGTTATTATTATTATTATATCATTATTTTGAGAAGTGTGTGCCAGATGATAAACATAAAATAAAATAAATAAAAACAAAACCAAATTAAAGAGAGAGAGAGAGAGAGAGAGAGAGAGAGAGAGAGAGAGAGAGAGAGAGAGAGAGAGAGAGAGAGAGAGAGAGAGAGAGCGAGAGAGAGAGAGAGAGAGGGAGAGACTTATCAGTTTAACGTGAACCGACTTTCGTACTTAGGCCACAAATTGCATCTCAAAGAATATAATGTTTCAGCTACTAAGACCGATCATCTCTGTAATATTCTATCCATCAAAGAGACTTCTCTTGAGAATTAATTTATAACTCGATTCAGCCGTAATAATGATCTGGCACAACTGCTGGGGGAGCATGTCGAGTTCTGGTACAAACTAGATGACAAAATAAGACAAATTATAACCCTTTTCTTTTTCCTTTCCTTTTTTTTTTCTTCTTTTGAGTTTTAAAAAGTGTACCAGGTGATAAGAAAAGAAAAACAATTCCATGAAACAAAAAACAAGAGAGAGAGAGAGAGAGAAAAGCAAACTGCAACAGACATACGTTCTTTATCGCCAACAGACGGATTTCAGATAATCTATTATAAATAAATGTTAACTTTTATATCTATCGATCATCTCCGTAATACGATATCTTTCAAAGAAAGTTCTTAGAATATAACGCCAATAATGCAGCACTCGATTTATTAGTTATGTCTGTAACATTTCTATGCTGCTCGGGGGAAATAAGTTATGGTAAAACTAGATTGCAAAGTAAGACAAATTATAACTTTTTTTGTGTGTGTGTGTGCGTTATATTTAGTTAAGTGTGATCTATCCTTGTAATACATTAGACATTCAATTTCTTTTGCAATTTATAATTATTTGTGGAAACGACTGAGATGCAATAGGCGCGAAAAACTGCATGATGGATTAGGTAAAACAAATCTAAATGTGAAAAGTAGTAAAATGTGCTCTCCGCCTCTGGAAATGTTATTCCTTTAAGGAAATGATATATTTGGAATTTTAATAAGAAAAGACCCCGGCTTGAAATCAATCTTTCATTTGACAACATTATATTTTCTGTGAGTGACAAATTGTTACACTATCTATTTGCTTTGAGAATATATGTTACATGCGTAATATTTTGTCTACCTTTAATATAATAAACATGAAAACATCATGACTTTTGCTTACTGGCACAGGAGAGATGGATTGGTAAAAACAGAGAGGGGGAGGAGAGAGAGAGAGAGAGAGAGAGAGAGGTGGGGCAAGCAGAGAAAGAAAGAGAGAGATAAGAGACGGAAAGACAGACACTGACAGACAGAGAAAGGGACAAGACAGAGAAAGGGACACTGACAGAGAGAGAGAGAGAGAGAGAGGGATGGTGGAAGAGACAGACAGACAGACCAGGACAGAGAGAGAGAGAAAAAGAAAATGGGGGAGAAAAAGACAGACAGAAGGACAAACGGCATTCTCACAAAGTAGCCGACTGTTTCATGCTCTCTCAGCTAACGAGAAATGAATCTCGCCCAATCTCAGAACTTCTTCCAGAGAACAAATTAGATCTAGAGATGGACGGATCGAGCAGGTGGGGGGGTGGTGGAGGTGTGGGAGGGGGGTAGAGGTGAGGGGGGGGCGTGTTTATCTGCATGCAAAGTTGTCTTGATGGTTGATGATAGGCCCACAGACCAACATACGGAGGCAAACAGAGAAAGAGGGTGGGGCCGCCGGGGGAAAAAGTTGGTGGGGGGGGGGAGGGGGGGGGAAGGAGGGAGCGAGAGAAGAAGTGAGGAACGATTACGAGCAAACACAAAAATAAAACAAAAATAAGAGTCAGGCACATCACCTGAGAGACAGAGGAGAGAGAGAAAGAAGAGACAGAGACAGAGGAGAGAGAGAGAGAGAGAGAGGGGGGGGGGAGGAGAAGGGGACAGAAAAATAAACTTGTAAAAAGTAAGGGAATGATGGTGGTAACGAACAAATTAGCGACCACAAAAAGAAAAAAAAACACGGAATCACGAATGGTGGGGTGGTGGGAGGGGGGGGGGGGTAGGCGCAGAGGAAAACACTATGGTAGGTATTCCTTATAGTGCCAAGGATGTGAAGGGTGCGCCCGGAGTGAGAGAGGGAGGGGGTGTAAGACAGGAGAAAAGAAAAGGAAAGTATTTAGCCTAGTATACAGGGTGGCCTGGCCTCCCTAGTTCCCTGCACACCTGAGATGCACACCTGTCGCTTCGCCATTTCCCTTTGCTTGGTTTACTTGCCCCCTTATCTCGTCATTACACTTTATATTGGCCATCCACCGGGCCGTGTAACTTAAACCTGCACTTTTCCTCCCGGCTAATTCTCTTTCTCTACTCTCCTTTCTCCTCCCCCTTACCCCTCATCTTTCTTTTCCTCCGTCAGTCCCCCCCCCCTTCCCAATTTTTGCTGTTTTGTCCCCTTTATCATCCTCAATGTACCTCTCTCTCTCTCTCTCTTTTTCCTTCTCTCCCTACTCTCAATTCTCCCCTCCTCTTTCCTTCCCTCCGTCAGTCTTCCTCCCAAATTTTTGCTGTTTTGGCCCCTTTACCATCCTCAATGTACCTGTCTCTCCCTCTCTCTCTTTTTCCTTCTCTCTCTCCTCATTCTCTCTCTTGCTCTCCCTCTTTCTCTCGTTCTCTATCTCTCTCTCAATTCATGATTTCCGTGAATCCTTTTTGCCTCCATCTTACTCTCTCTCTCTCTCTCTCTCTCTCTCTCTCTCTCTCTCTCTCTCTCTTTCTGAGTGGTTTATTATTATTTTTTTTTTTTTACGTTTGTTCTTTCGCGTCTTCCGCTTTCTCACCTCTCACCCGGTTTTTTTTTTCTGCAGATAAACCTCTCATTTTTTTACCCCACACATGGCCTAATGGGTGCCTCCCAATTCGCCCCCTCTTCTTTCTTGTGCGTGTATGTGTGTGCGTGTGGGGGGGGGGGGAGGATTTCAAGTATTTCTGTCCCTCTTATACTCTATGTTTTCTTATTGTCAGGGCTTTAAATCCCCCCCCCCCCACCCTCCTTCCCTTCTCCATACAAATCATTCAACACTCTTGACAGCTTCACTGCAGTTCAATCTTCTCATGTTCAACCCACCTCCTAAATCTCTCAGTAAAAGCTGAGTGGATCAAAAATATGTTGCTTTTTGCTGTGTAACATTGTTTTCCTCAAATCTTGCCTTGTTAATGTTCATCTCCTGCCACTATTACAGCTATTTATTATTGCACCGCGCGTAATATGTACAAAGAAAACTCTCATTTCTACCGGCCGGAATTTTGACCCCCCCCCCCTTCCCCCCATTCCCCTTTCCACCTTACCGAAGATCTCCCCTGGGTGAGCAAGATGCACCTGTTTAGCTGTACTCACGAGGGTTGCATACTGTTCGGGTCACAGCCCAACCCCGACGTGTCATGCGAGCTACTACAATAAAACGGCACGCACACGATGCCAGAGACAAAGTGAGAGACGTGAAGGTAAAATTCCGAAAGACAGAGAGAGAAAGAGAGACAGAGAGAGGGGGGGGGAGAGAGAGAGAGAAAGAAAAAGAGAAAGAGAGACGGGTGTGTGCGATTGTATGAGAGTCGGGAGGGGGGGGGGATGACAGAATGACAGAGGACAGGAGAGAGAGCAACACGTACAGAAAGAGAAAGGGGAGGGGGGGGGACAGAAAGAGAATGACAGTGGGGGGGGGGGGTGGGGGGGAGACAGAGTGACAGAAAAATGGAGAGAGAGAGAGCAACACACAGAAGACGAAAGAAGAGAGAGTGAGAGACATTTTTAATTTTAGAAAGACAGGTGAGGGAAGGCCAGAGAGACAGATAGAAAGAAGAAGAAGAAGAGAGAGAGAGGGATACAGAGAGAGAGAGAGGGATACAGAGAGAGAGAGAGAGACAGAGACAAACAGAAAGACAGAAAGGTGGCCGAACTAAGCCACAAAGTAACGTTGCATGTTCAGATTCCAATTTAAGCTTTATGACGCACGCGCATTTCTCGGGTCATAACGATTGTTTTTTGGGGGGAACAATAGACACAGGATCTATCATAGGTAGGGGAATTGGAATTCGCTGCTACAGGTTCAAGATTATTTTCGTCACAGTTTCTGCCAAAGAACGCGCTAAATCTGACAGAATGTATATTTTTACTTGCGCCTTACAAATAGGTTGCCACACGTGCGCGAACACACAAATTATAATGCTCACGGTAATGCAGAGAAGTAAAATTTAATAGAAAAGACATGGGTTCATTCTCGCCCCATGTCTGCCTTTCTTTTCGCATGTTTAGTGGGTGGCATCTCGGCAGATGATTGCTTTTTGGTAAAAGATTTCATTTATGCTTATATCAGGTTACATATTTCTGATGAAATATGACTCATTTACACACTTGTACACTCACGATGAGATTTACATTACCTTTTGCTCTCTCTGTCTCTTTTCTATTTCCCTCTCACTCTGTCGTCTCCACCCCCACCCCCCACCCCTCACTCTCTCTCACTCACTCTCTCTCTGTTTTTCAATCTCTGATTCTCTCTCTGCATGTCAGCTTTCTCTCTCTCTCACTCACTCCATGTTTCTCCCACCTTCTTTTCCTCTCACCCAATCTCTTTTTCTCTTTCCTTCTCTCTCCCCGACTCTCTCACACTCAATAACTAACTGGCTTACACACTGATGGACTCATTTTATCAACTGTAACCGTCTCTCACCCTACCGTGCATCAACATTCTCCCCCCCCCCCCCAACACAGACACTCAATTGACCACCAACTATCCCCCTGCCCAAAAACCTCTCACAGACACACACCACATCATAATATTCCTCCCAAATCACCCCTCCTCCTTCACCAACCTCCCCCCCCCCCCCCCCCAAAAGATGATAACAATAGGAACACCTGATTCAATGAAAAAAAACCTAACACCACGTCCCTCACTCACAGATGCACTAACATCTTACCCACCCCACAGAACTCCCTGTCTCACGTACTAGAGAACTAGATCATGCCACACTCCAGTCGTGTTCTCAGAAGATTTTCCCATAATATTTCCTAAACTGTTACACCCATCTGAATCAACATACACCCCTCTAATTTTCCTGACAGCCTCCTCACCCCCTCTCTCCCTCAGTTTTTCATTCACCCTCCGTCATTTTTTAAGGGTGTGGCTATGTATGTGTTTATGTGTGTGTGTGTAGAAGTGTGTGTGTGTGTCTGTTTGAGTGAGGACAATGCTGTTGTTGAGCAATGCTGGATAACGATGAAAGACAGACAAATTCTCGCCCAATTCTTACTTTTCCCAGCCCCTCTCTCCCCAGCCATCCCTCCCTCTCTCACACACACACGCAATATACACCCACACACATCTCAACACACACACACTCACACACATATCAGGCGAGTTATCTCATGACAGGAGACACATTTACAGCTAGCGCCAAATTTCACGCATTTTCCTAATATTATTATGATATTTACCCACACTGACACATTCTTTGCCGCTACGAGCACCTGATATCCGGCTAGGCGCTAGACCGCTTAATGGCACCGGCTTCTTAATTGACATCTAAGCTGTTTCGAATATTCTTCAGATATCGCTGCTACAGCGAAATAATTTGAAACACAGATACGCGTTGCTCCGAAGCATCAGTCATAACGACATTTTACCATCGCCAAATAATAAAACACTGTAGCTTTCTCACTGGTAACTCCACGCACTATGAAATGCCAGAATGCTGATATGCTCGCTGTTGTCAATACACTAGCACCGCAAAATACGTTTCGGCTCTCTCACTTAAAAAAGTTCGATCTTGATAACATACTTTGGATTTTAATATCTAAGCCAGAAACATTTCTTTTGCCATGATGTGTCGTCTCCAGCGCAGATAGAAAAACCAACATAAATATAAACAATAAAAAAAAAATAGAAACATTAACACTTAAGATTGATGTTATCTATTCTGAAGACATAAAGCTGGCACGAAAACTTTGGAAACAATCCGTAGTTTTTCTTTCTTTCTTCAATTTTTTTTTTCCCATCGATAAACCAGAATTTCTTTTTAAACGGTAATAAAGACTTCTCGTTTCCTGGACGAGTTAAGCAACCATGATCCGGTATGTGCAGTAGCTCAGCAGGAGCTGAATGTTTTGTGGCTTTTTTTCTTCTTTCTTTTGCGAACTTTTTTTTTTTTCCACCGTTCCCTTCCATATTCCCTGTTGCTCACCACCCAAGTCACAGCTCTCGGAAACCTGATCGGGCCAATTATGAAACAAATCAGCAAGGCCATGAATCATAACGCCCAGACCCTGTCAGGGGGGTAGCAGCATGGAGCTCTGCTGCTGCTAGCTTGCTATGTTCTACGAGAATCTGGCGTTGCGGTAGAGAGAGACACTCAGGGGGGAAAAGCGAGAGAGCGCGCACTACACGTTGCTGAGATAACTGATGGTTAGAGCAATGATCTATGCAAAGTGTCAGCTTCCCCGGGACTTCATATCATAACGCCGAGCCCGGCGGGCCAAGAATGCTCTACGTAGGTACGGGTGTTGAGACGGTCGACACTATCAAATATATATATAAAAAAAAAAACGTTGCAGGCGGCACCGAGAGGAATCAAAAGGCAAACAAGAAATTTAGAGTAATTGTTTCCCCACCTGTTTTGGCCCCTCAAGATATGAATTTTGTATAAATTCGCGTCGGAACCTGGGGTTCCTGCTCTATTTCCTGAACCTCTCAACTTCATTGCTCCATTCTTTCGTTTGAGCTACTCTCGAATTTCTAGAAATTTTTTGATGATATTATTGGATTAAAATAAACGTAATTCGGGAGTTGTTCTCTCCTTTTTTTTCCCGTGATGAAAGTACATACTAGTGTGACGAATCTTTCAATTGCTAGTCAAGTTTGCTTTCGCCGGAAATGCTTGGGATTCTTGTATATTATATCACTCTTTCTGCCGTTCATTCCTCTCGTTCGATCCATCTTTCCCAGCCTCACATGTATTGTTTTCACTCTTCCTCACTCACCAAGACGTCTGAGCTGACTCAAGCAGCCAGGGAATCCTTGATACACTTTAAAGCGCACACTGGCAGACCACCCGTTGTGTGTTGAAAAAGTGGCGCTCGCTCGTTGCTCCCAACATTTCAAGTTTTATAGGATAAGGAGATTCTTCGGGTGAAACTGAAGAAATTAATGTATGTAATTCTTCAAGAGAACTATCAGTGGATTCACCTGAATGCGACTCTGACTGGCTTCTGTGGTTATTAAATATCATGAAACTAGATTACCTACCGGGCATTGCCCGGAATAAACAACCATGTGCCCCCCCCCCTCCTCTCTCTCTCTCATGTAATAAAAGTAATAAACTACAGTCTTGCTTCAGAACTCATGCGCACACAACGCGCCAAACTGAACGTTTGATACGGTTACTTTTTATGACATGCACGGTACTATATAATATTACGAAACAAACGTGCAAAAATACAGATGTTACACAGCAATAAACAGTCTTGTTTTTTAAAAATACATGCTTGAAGTAAACAACTTTTAATTATAGCCATCATCTTCCTTATCACAATTGCCACCTTCCTGCCAAATTTAAGGCCTGAAGAGTGTATAGTTTGGTCAGTTAGTCATGCCAAAGGTTGCAAGTTACTGACGTATGTAATAGATGAGCCATTGTTCCATTTTTTCTTTTACTTTTCATCTTTCTTTCATCTTTTTGTCCTATCGTTGCTTTTATTCTGTCTACAGTCCTGTCTCTTCCTGCACAACATGGCTGTTATTGTGTCGTCGTGCAATCTCGACACTCAAACTCACAACCACCATCTGCCCTCTTGCTTCTCCATTCCCTACCTTCCCATTTGATGTCTTCCTCGTTCATTCCTTCCATCTGTGACTTGTCCCCTCTTCTCCTTTTCCTTCAATCTTCCTTGACTTCCTTCAGTCATTCATTCAGCCACACCCACTTCCAAATACCAAACATCCTCCCCACTGGGGACCCCCTAAACGACCACCCTCCTGGTTCAATCCATCGAGAACCCTCTCACATTCTTACGTGGCTCGAAAGGACGAGAGCAGGGAGTGGTACGTCTACTATGAATGGCTGCCATAACTTCTATGTGACTGGCTGACTGACAGATTAAGAGTCTGACTCGCATTATCTTTCTCCATCCTTCAATTCCAAACTCCAAAACAGTACGATTTCAGATGGTGGTAAGTGTCAGGACCTCTGATAATTGCAAATCTCAGAAAAATGGGTGTCGGGAATGGAGAGAGAGAGAGAGAGAGAACAGGGGAAGGGGAGAAAGGGGGAAATCTGATATTATTTTAGTGTGTCTAATTTTTCTCTCTCAGAGCTGTTGAAATGTTGGCAGTTAAAACTTGCAGATGCAAAGAAGAAATTTATTATTGCCGCCCCAAGAATTCGGAGTGGGGCCAATTAAAGTAACTGTCAGAGCAATTATCACTTTAATCTTCCGGAGATAGGCATAAAAAATGCCAAGCGGGTATTTAAGTGTCTTCCTCGTGACATTGATCATTATTTTGCGTCCACCCAGTTTAAACGAGCGTGTGATTCCCCCATTCCCTATTCCCCCTCACGTTGTTTGTTCAACTAGTGGTAGTACGAGTTTTCTTTCGTATGATGCCAGGGGCGGATACACCGCCGGGGTGGGTGAGGGCTCAGGGTGTCTCCTCTCCAGCCTGTTCTGTTTGGAGAGTTTGGAGCCGGTGCTGAAAGGTGATGTGCTAAATGTATCATGGGGAGGGTGGTGAGCTATGTTTGGGCACACACGCGTTTAAATAAAAATTAAATTGTTTGTTATAACAATCAGAAGATTTACGTAAGATGGGAAAGACGGTGTACAGTTTTGTTCTATTTTTTTCTCCCCAATATTTTTTTTTTTAACATGAATCTCTGTGTGCGTGTATTATTATGTTTGTACATACGTTGATATATATGTTGTGTAATCATCTGACGATGGCCATGTACTGTTTTGTTTTGTTTTCTTTTTTTTCAATGGGAAAAATGAGCACTCCCTTTGTCTTAAAACCAAAAAATCCCTAACAAGGTCAGGGTCCCAAGCTTTGTCTGCCCCATCTAAAATTCCTCAGAAAGGCTCACATAAGCAACCCCTTAAAAAAGTGCGTTCTTCAAGAGACAATCAGGCAGCAGGCTCTCTCTTAATCAAAATACAAGGACAAATTTTGTTTTATTTTAAAGAATCTCTTTCCTTCCTCTCTTTTTGTTTCACTTTCTTCAATATCTTTAATTTAACATATCTTTGCCCTCCTCCTCCTTCTCCCTAAATCTCAAGTTTTCTATCATGCAATTTTCTACTCTTTTACCTTCATCATGTTACATTTCTGGCCACGTTACAACATCATCGCATTATCATCAACTTCAATGACAACAATAGCAATAGGAACCACAATACAACAATAATATTCACCAAAATTCAGAAACTTATATGTGTGTCAATTACTCACGAGAATCTTCAAACCTTTACACAATTTTGATTATTTGTTAATGTAATTGTTTAAATTATTATTATTCTAATGGTCATTTTATCTTCCTCCTGTAAATCTTAACATGTTCTATTCCACCCACGTATCTGTCTGTCTATCTGCCTATCTGTTTGTCTGCCTGTCTGTCTGTCTGTTCTCACCCTCCCTCCTTCCACGCCAGCATCTCCACCAACATCTAAATCCTCTGCTCATGTACCAAGTAGAGAGAACATCCTCCCATCGCCCTACCCCAGGCCTTGATCTCCACGCCTCCCAGATAGAAGGGATGCTTTTTTAACAGACAACCCATAAAACATAACATCCTCCCAACACTCATACAAATTCAGCATTCTGGCATTCGGTGTCAGCCGCAGATGGCACGTTCCTCTAATGAGGCGGGCATGGACGGAAAAGGGCATCATTTTCTTTGTTTACGGCCGAGATTTGCTCGCCCGCCACTCACTTTCCAGTGCAAGAAGTGAGCACAAATCTGGAACCAATTGGGAGATAATGGGCAGGATGATGCAGGAGAGATATCAAACCTCTAAAAACATATCGATGTTATGTAAAAGGTGCAAGATGGGATGTTGCTAAATGTTTAATTTGAAAGCAGATCCTGGGAAGCGGATAAGCTTAGCATGTGTTTAATGGTCAGATGAGGGAGTATGGCGCTGCAGAAGAGAGGAGATGGGGCAAAGAAAAAAGAACAAGGAGGAAGTAGGATTGGGGGCGGGGGGGTGGGGGGGGGGCTTAGATACTCGGGAATAAATGCCAGATTTTCTCGAAACCATTAAGATACACTGTGGACATACATGGCAACAGATAGATAGATAGATAGATAGATAGACAGACAGACAGACAGACAGACAGACAGACAGACAGACAGACAGACAGACAGACAGACAGATAGATAGATAGATAGATAGATAGATAGACAGGAATCAAATAAAATACTGGAAGAAAGAAGACGTGTGCATGTGTGAGAGAGAGAGAGAGAGAGATACAGACAGGGGGAAAGACAGGCAGACAGACAGACAGATAAAGACGAAACAAAAAGGGAAAGGGAGAAAAGACATTCATGAGTAGTTGTTCTACCCCCAAGTAGAGCTGCGAATGCTGACTACCACCGCCAGCATATGTGAAGTGTCAGTCATATAATGCCAGCGTGAAGGTGTCAGGGGCAGGCAAAGCTTTTCACCTGTGAGTGCTCCCAGGCCCGGACCACCCTCAGCTTTCATATCACACGAGCTACGGCATCGAGGGAGAGCGAGCAGCCTTTTTTTATTGGTCCACTATTAAATGTACACACCACAGGGGGAAGAGAGGTCAAAATTAATGGTTTGGTTATGATAGTGTCCACTTTGTAGAAAGCTAATCAGAAAGAGCCAGTTATCGGGCGAACTGGTTAATGAGGATATTAATGTAGGTATACGACAAAACAATACAATACAAATAAATAAATAAATAAATAAATAAATAAATAAATAAATAAATAAATAATCAGAACGTTTCGGATTTAAATTATAAGTATTGTCGAATGCCGGTGAATAAGGTGTTTTTTCCCCTCACAATTTAGTACCGTTGAAATGGTCTTTTTTTAAACATCCAATCTAGTTTTTATGCCTAACAAAGTGTAAAGAAACAAACTCAAAATCGAACTACAGTCCAACAAATATAAAATCAGTTCCAATAAGATTTAGTGTGAAATGTGAGCCCATGCAAAACTTCATATAAATCCAAGACAGTTTTCGAAAAAAAATTGACAAAGGTTCCGTTCCTTCTCGGAAAATAAAAAGCACCAAAAAAAAAAACACAAAAAAAACACAGCGCACTACACTTTACTGGTGTGCAAAGGTCTCAATGAAACTCAGTGTCCTGACATCATCATTCAACTAATTGGCCGATCAAAATCGTCTAGTGTTCGCCTAAGCGCAGCCACAAATCAATTTACGATAAGGAAGTGTCTCCTGTTTGAATATAATTATGACATATTGTTTTGGTAAACATACAGTTAGAGGTTCCATGTGGCCTTTATGTTTTCAGTGTAAGTGTTAATTGCCCGAACCAATTATCCCGTCCAAATTCAGAATTTTTAATTATCGCCGGCACACAATGTTGTTATTGCATATTATATAATAGATTTGGTTGAAGCAACTAAGATAATTAATATTGTTAATTATAAATGGTAAACTTCCTGATAATTCCATGATATTATTGTTATGTCAACTTTGCCCTGTCGTTCATCCAACACCAATTTTGTCCATCATGAATTCACATGCAGCTTGTCATTGAATTATCGGGGTATTTCTTTAAAGATTTTCATAAGCACACATTATTATGTCCCTCAAATCACCTAATGACCGATGTCTTTCCTTTCTTTCTTTTATTTTTTCTTTTAATTTTCGCGTCGTTTAAAAAAAAATGCCGTTTTCAAAACACAATATTACCCTGCGGTTTCAGAATTTAAAAAATACCGATTGTACATGTACATTGCCATGGGCGGGGTATATTTATTTTTGTCAGAATTGAAAAGAACCTTAGGTCTACGTATTGATTAGAGCGTTCAAACGGATGGCGAAGGGTCCCCGGTTCCAACCCTACAAGATCAAACTTATCGGGATTATTTTGGTGCTTTGAAGACATTCACCGACTGGGACACCAGGTCGTGCCTAAAAGTTAATTAGAGCGCCTCACTGAGTTGAACATCACTTAAAAAAAAAAATCGTGGGTAGACAATGCGTCATTCAAAGTCTATTACAGTTCAGGCGAGAAGTGTAAAGTTCATTGCGGCAATTCAATACAGCGAGTCCAACTGCAAACATTCCAATATAGCGATTTTAATGAAGTTACCTAGATGAGAGGCTTTTTGACAGGCTTACTAATAGGAGGGCAACTTGGGTGGTGGTGTCCAAACACATTTTAAAGTTAACGCAGTTAAGGTAATCTTAAGATTTGAATTAAAGAGGGGGGTGGGCGTAAAATTGACAAATAAAAACCTTAAGAATCGATAAAGTGAGACTTTGATTAACAAAAAGTATGTGCTAATTTCACTGTCTTGACATTCACAGAAATTGTCCTTCTCCGAATAAAAAAAAGAAAAGAAAAAATTAATTCTTATACCCACAATGGCACCAGAGCATTGCTTGGCTGTCACCGTCACAATTTTTGTCTTTGAGGAGAAAATTGGTTTTTTGTTTGTTTGTTGCTTTGTTTGTTTGCGTTTGTTTCTGTTTCGATAAGTTTCAGTTAAAACTTTACTTGAAATGTAAATGAAACATAGCAATTAAGATTCTTTGATATCTTAAAATGTAGGCGTTTGCATATTTCGGAAGCCCCCGGTACCGTAACAGACCCACTACAATAAGCCTCTTTGAAAAATAATAATACCCACCTGAAACGGTACATTAAAATCACACTGAGAAATATTCCCTGTTAAATCAACAATTGTTTGGCATTTTTCTGAATTTTTTTGAAGGACCCAAACAGCCATATCACTAGTCATCGTCTTTCAGAATTGCAGTATGAGAACTCTTTGTTTTCTGAGGAAAACCAGCTGGAAGTGGCAAGCTGTAAAACATTATACACGTAAGTTAACTTAACATAAAACTTAAGGCTCCTCTTCAATAATTTAGGCGTAACTCTAAGATCCCCTAAAGCTGTTGTGGGTTACTTGGGTACTGGGTGTCTGTGGGGGCCGCACGACTCTGTTAAACTTGTTTCCTGTAAGTTGATTTAACAATTCTCTCCAAGCATTTCGCCGTAATTTTAAGATCACCTGAAGCTATTGTGAGTTACCCGGACCCTGGATGTCTATCAGGGTTACAGAAGGTAAAAGGCTTCACTGGAGTTTGTCTTCCCTTCACATGTTTAGAAATTTGGCTTGTGATCTAGCCGCCACTGTTGTCTTTAACTGACAAGGTGTTCTCATGAACAACGTTAGTTAACGCTTCCTGGGGGAATCGAGGTGTAATTTGTTCGATCTTTCACTCGCTCATACATTGGTTACCTTTCTGCAGTTCTTACTACTTGTACACCCCCACGCATCAGTTCCTACAGTGTCTTTTGTCTTCCTGAATCCATTCATTTATTCACCCAGTCATTCATTCCTTCATGCATCACCTTTTTCTTAATTCATTCCATTTATGAAATCAGCCACTGCCCTTCTCTTCATTTCGTTCACTCCTGCATTTCTTCAGTACTTCATTCCGTCTTCAGTCCATACATTCATTCATTTGCTCATCTATTCGTTTATTCAGTCCTTCCTTCCTTTTTAATCGACCCATTAATTCATGAACTCATTCCTTCGTTTGATCCTTCTGTCTTTCTTCAATCCATGAATTCATTCTTCCATTCGCCCGTTCCTTTTCTTAATTCACCTCTTCTTTTCTTCATCAATTCATTCATTCATTAGTTCATTCACTTTGGTGTTTCTTCGGTACTCACTGACCTCTACGCTTTTCTCTCACCCTTCGCGGGCATTGTTCTGTTGCTACTCTTTTCCACTGTCCTCTCACACCTTTTCCATATCTCCTACTCCAACACCCCTACCCCCCATCCCCACCCACAATCTTCCGTCCTTCACTGGATACATGTAAAACCTCACATACTACCCGTCTCGTTTTCCAAGTAGAGATTATAAAAACAGTTAATAAGCCGCATGTCATTACCATTCTATTTAATTTGCTCCAGCAACTAACGAGCCATGGGTCAAGTTCCCTACAGTCTTAATTCTGACACCCAGGCCTCCCAGGCTAAGGGCAGAACGGTCACCCTCTTCCTACCGGCCACGGACACAGAAGGGGACATGCTAATAATATTATTACAACAATATTCTATAAATATGCAGGAAACACGTGCTAGCACGGCAACATAATTATTAAGATTACGACAAGAACTTTCTATAAATTCAAACTAAAGTTCAGAGAAATATCATATTGCCAAGTATTTATTTATTTATTCACCTGTTTCAGTACTTATTTATTTGCACATTAAACAAAGACCTGATTTGCAATTTCCAGTCCCCCTAAGAAAGTGCAATTTAGTTAACATGCTCCGCTAATTCATTTCTTTATATTTTATTGTTTTATTTTTAGTGAATATATATCTGTATACATATTTATTTATACATTCATTCATTCATTTATTTATTCATCATTCTTTTCTTTTAAGGGTGATATAGATTAAGGACGGACGTATGTGTACTGTAGGCCGAGCTCTGATGCTGGTATGTTCTCTTTCCAGAGGAGTTTGGGAGGATGTGTGTGTGGGGTTTTGGGGGGGGGGGGGATCTGTGATCTTAAGAAGAAAGTCTCAAAAGGAAGAGGAGAGGGGACCACTGCAGACCCACAGATGTGTGTGCGTGTACAACACGAGTGACTTCCGTAGAGCCATGATGCCAGTTTTGATACACGACCGTTTAATCCCAAGCCTGAACCGGATCATGACGCCTCTAGCTGTGGGGCTTGGCTTGGCTCATAAACAAGTCAACGCCGGACCCCCAAATATAAAAACGACATCGTTAACGATGACATCGGAAAATGAGAAAAGGGGATAACTTTCCCCCGACTGTGGATATCGGAAGAAAAAGGGCCAGCGATAAAATTTCCGGCATATTCAGTCCGTCTTTAAAGGTAGTTAATATCCCAAACACCATCAGAGTGAAATGAAGCCAAGGACATGGGTTGAACGTGCCGTCGCCCGGTCAAAGTTACAAAAGCCAGACCAAAAAATGCTCAAAGTTATTTATTCTACATGGAAAACGCCTTCCTTTCTCCCCCCTTTTCCGCAGAAAAAAACAACAACACCTTCTTGTACTGTTCCCAGAAAATGCAGATGTCCATGTTACCAGCGACAAAAGTTCAGTACTCAAATTATTATTGTCGTAAATAATGAGACGTTAGAGGGCAAAGGCTATTTTATTGATGTAGGAGATTACAAGCTGTACTTTTGGCCTGTTTTGAAACAGCTGAAAAGCATCAGCTCTCTGAACCTATTGAAAGAAAGCGAATGCTTTCTATATCATGTCTTCTGGCAACTGCTAGGCTAAAAAAAAATAATTTCTTTAAACATATTTTTATATATTATAGTTCATGTTTTCATGCTGTCAGATTTTGTTATTGACACAGAAATTGGCAGGCCAGTCACTGTCAGGCGGACAGCAGTGGCCAGGAATAAACCAAGTAAATTCTGACCGTGTTTTTTTGTGTGCGTGTTGATCTATTCATTTTTCTGGTTTTCGTTTTGTGATCTTCGGCAAATGCCCTGGCTGAGAAATTTATTTTTCAGACTTCAGCTTACTTGGAAAATGTGTACTGATAGTGTATTATGCGATGTTGCGATCTTCCCTCCCCTTTGGTTAATGTAGGCCTCTTTCATTTGGGAATGAAATTTTACAACATGTTTGAGTTTACCAGCGAATCTAGATGCCGTACCTGGAATGAACACTTGTTTCCGTGACGTCACAATTTATGCCTAGTAATCCTTTTTAGTCCTACAAACAGTAAATGAAAGTAAAACTTGAGAAATACCTCGCTCTACAGAACTAATTGCCATAAGCACGGCGTTATTTATGATTCATAGTAAGCAAAATAATTATCATCTCTTTCATTGTGTGGGTAATCTGAGGTCCCTTTGCAAAGAAAGTGGTGCGTCTTGGAATAGTATTACCGTTGAGACACTCGACAAATTCTAAAGTTGTGACACATTTGAAACCTTAGCTTCTGATGTGATTTAAATGTGAAGATGATCACTTAACAAAGCCGCTTCTTGGCATCCCGAGCAACATACACCGGAAGTGCAACATTGTCACGTGTCAGTTTAAGGCCCAGCCAACCACCCAACAGCCAGGTGCATCCCTTCTGAAGACCTTGCCACCTCTGGCCCTGTTTTCCTGCCTTTCCATATCTTCTTACAAGTATTCATTTCAGCTCGGGTCAGAGTTTTAATTGCTTTTCTCATAACCTCCGGGGTAGAGGTTCTTCATATTGCAGCAATATGAGCTGACGGGGGAGTGTAAGGTGGTGATCTAGTGCTGGATACTTAGTGGTCAGTCCACAAAGCTAATTCTCATAAGACATTGGCTTAACAATGGTTAAAAAAATTAAATACAAATGTCCATACCAAAAATAAAAAGTGGGAGATTCATTGAAGGATTTACATGGCTGTATAAGGATTTAGATATATAGTTATAGGTGGGATATGTTATTGTCTAAGTTATAGGTACTTTGATAATGTTCATGTCTTTTAACTCCTCCATCACAACGCTTCAAAGCCACTAGAACTTAATCCACTCTTTCTTTCTCTCTCTCTGACAAGTGTCTCTGTGTAAATTCCGTTCTCTTTGCTCAGCACAGAAGTATCATGTACTCTCGAATAAGGCACAACTTCAACATTTCATAAAAGCAAACAAAAGAAATTACTAAAAACAAAAACCACAGGAAAAATTGTGCATCTGTTTTCTAGGTGAGTCTGACATCATCATCATCATCTTCTTCCTCATCAACTAGAAGAAAAAAGGTTCATTAGCTGGTTTCTTCGCAGACAGGATTATGCACAGCTAGGTATTCATAAGGCTCCCTCACACATATACAAATTTCCCCGTCACAAAAGCTATTCAGACACGTTAGCTTTAACAATCTGACTTGTAACGCTCTCCACAATCTCCCTTTTCAATGCGATCAAAAGTTCTCAAAACCTTGCTCGCGTACCCGTCCAAAATTTGGCTTTCTCGGCACGCGTCTCCACTCTCGGGGTGTCCAAACCGTTTTACTGTCATTACTATTTAAACACCAAATTTAACCCTTTACAGAGCGATAGCGGCGGTTTTGAAATCTCAGATTGTAAATTCTCCATTTGTACAACCCTCGCGTTTCTTTTGAAGTCTCCGGGTACACTTACATAAACGCTAATGCATCTCCGCGTAAAGCACGGAGGGGCGTAAATGCCTCATTAATATCATACGCCGAACCTCTGGCTTGCGGAAACTGACTCGGGGTTTTGCGGAAGCAAGCAAACCTCTAACTAGCCTGGGAAATCCTGCTGTTTGTTCTGATGCGCATCCGATCTCGTGGTTACGAGTCTCACCGGGCAAGTGTATGTGTGTGTAGAGTATATAAATTTAAGCGTATACAACACTGCGGGTGTGTGTAAGTGTGTATATTTATGTATGTAAACGTCTCTGCTAATACCCTGGATGGAGTTTCCTCCACCTTGAGTCAATAGTACGCCACACTTGATGACGTTATCAGAAATGTGCTATGAATGCACGCGGTTATGTAAATTCATGAACTTGCCATGTTTTTGAACATCTGAACGACATGGGTCTCATTGATCCGTCAAGAGCTATCTCCTTTTTGCAGCGACTGCACATTCAAACACACACATGAAGTAATGAAACTTCTGCACACACATACAAAATTTACAAGCAATGGAAGTAGAAATGAGAACACACACACATTATTGTTATATACACACAACAGCTCAAAAGGCTCACATGTATGTATACAAAAGCCTGGGCTAATTGACACTCCTTCCTCCATGTCTAAATAAAAAGAAAAACTTTGGAAAGAAGTTAAACTCTGCCTCCATTCTCCATTAATTAATGCTCTCACAGATTTTTGTCTTATCCTAACGCGAACAGATAGGACAGACTGTAATATAAAAAGTACCCCCCAGTACAAGTGATTGTGATATATTATGGCAGTCAGCAAAAGAAATGTTACTTTTACATATGACCATAAAATATTGAAATAAAAAGATGAAAGACGTGCATTGAAGTTGCTAAAATGATAATCAAAGTTTGAGAAACTATTGAAGAAACCAGATTCCCTGGGGCTTTTTATAAATGGTTACATTAAATCTTATATGGACAACTGTTCACGTAAGGCAATCACGTACGTTATTTGCTTTCATCAATTACTTTCTTCGGAGTAAATGGTAACATAGTGACCATTAAGTTTAATGGTGATGGCTAGTGCAGAAAGAACAGAACTGTTCTTGGTTAAACAGAAGTACAGCTATACTATTAATCAGCGCAGGAGCTCTGGTTACAGATCGGGTAATTGAACAAGGTCACTTTGTATGTTACTTCAGCTATTACTCATCGACTTGCTGGGAATGTCCAACCTTTTCTTCAAACTGCAGCCCAGTAGAATGGCATTTTAAATGATATTTATTTTTAACGAGTTTTGTGCACAATAGCAGAGGGCTTCCTCTCTCTCCACCCTAGGGGGGTATGGGAGTGGGTGGGTGGGCCTCGGAGATTACGAACACACCACAGATAGAAAGACAGACAAGACAAACAGACAGACAGACTGATAGACAGAAAAAGCGGGCAGGTAGGCAAGCAGATAGATAGAGAGATAGATAGACAGACAGACAGACAGACAGACAGATAGATAGATAGACAGACAGATAGACAGCCGGGAAGGAAGAGAGCAAATATCTGATGCCAACGGGTCTTGACAACAAACTGGCAGTTAATTTCTGCGACTCTCTGATTTTTTATTCATTTTTTTATTTACTTATGCGCTTTTCCTATTCCCCTATCAGATCAACCCTTCATCACACCAACCAGATTCATCTCCACATAAAACATCGCAAAACAATACAGCTCAAATCAAGATAAATACGGAAGACACTCGGCTGGTATAAAAATACTTTCATGTCAAACACTCGCGGTGTAAATGATCAGGATATAATAAGCAGTGACCTTTTTAACCGAAACGTGGGAGAATGCAACAAGGAAGCTAACTAACTTTTCAGATCAGTCTTTCTTGTCTAAAAATAATGCTTGTTTTACTCATCTTTAACTACAATAAGTTTGTTAACAGAGGCAAGGCTCGGGCATCCTCAAGGCGGAGTCGGTGCCGTTTACAAACTGCAAAAAAGTTAATTAGATGGACCTCCGTCCCAAAGGGGATTTGAACGCTTGACCTCTCACTCCCGAAAGAAACGCTCTAACTACTGGGCCATTCCGCCAACTGAACAATAGTGAATTACGACAGAAGCCTCATAGAAAACGCTCATTTTGTTTGAATGGAGTAAGAATTGTTGCTTTATACACTCCTTGTCAAGTATGGACTCTTCGGTAACATCTCAAGGAAAGTTCTATGTTCTTTACCCTGCCTAAGTCCACCTGGACTCCAAAACAAATTGTACAGCTGTACAAAAAGATCAGCGAGTATTCTATTCTAAGCACATTGACCCCGGTCTGTTATTATTCGAGAAGTGTAGCACCTTGAAAGAGCCGGCGTTTTCCACAGTCACACCACACACGAAAACCACTTTTGTCTTCGTATCTGAATTTTAGCATTTTCTATGACTTTACCACGATATAGAGCCAAGCCCTTCAATTATTTTAGGTCCTGAAAACGAAAGAAAACAAATGGAGAAAAAAAAAACAACTGTAAATAGTGAACTCTTTCTATACCCCGATGACTCCTTAAACAAATAGGTGGCTGTTCAGAAAGTCTATATATTCATAATTGGTTGCCCTAGCTTGACATTTCGGCTCTTTCACCTTCTGTTTATTCTTGATGAAGACACCTCCGTTTTGCCTTCTGCTCTAAACTCTTTTCGTTTTCTTGCACGTTCCTCATTCTGCCTTTTTGTTTTTTTTACAAATCGTGGCATTTTTCTTTTTTTCGGAGGTAGGGCTGTGTGAAGGGGGAGGGGGAGGGTTCAGTACATTATTCCCTCTGCCGTAAAGCTGATTTAATGACTTGCTTTCATAAAGGCCGGCCCAAATGATTTTCACAGCATTTCGATACGAGACTAAGAAAAAGCAAGTTGTTTTGTGCGGATCGTTTTTCGTTGTCTTTCAACACGGGTGTAGCAGCGTCCACCACAATAGGTAAAAAGGTGTTCTTGCTGCCCCGATGCTGTAGTATTTCTGATGTTGTTGTTGGTGCTGTTGCCGTTGCTGATGTTTTACAGTGACGTGTGAATGTGTACATGTATGTATGGGAGAATTGGTGGCGGGGATGTTGGGGGGGAGGGGGGGCATTAATGTTGGGAGTTGAGCGGGTGTGGTTGGATTCGGGAACTTCAAAAGTGCTGGACACATTAATTTTTAGAGAGAGGGAGAGAAAGAGAGAGAAAAAGAGAGAAAGAGAGAGAGAGAGAGAGAGGAGTGATGGCGGTCAGACATTCACTTCATTTGTGATTTAAGGAGTGGGATGACAGCGTGAGAAAGGGGGAAGGGGGAGCCTACTGATGGAGTATTGACAAATGGAATGGGCTGGGAAGAGACGTGAGAAGAAAGAACAGAATCCAGATTTTTCCTTGCAAACCACATATTACTTGCGCATTCTCAGGAAAATAAAACAAAAGTCTTTGTTAGTGATCAAATCCCAGACGTGACGTCCATAAACCTTAATTAAAATGACGTACCGAAAGCTTTGTTTACCCACTTTAAGTTGCTTTATTGCATTGTAAGTATGACCTACGTATGTCAGTCATTTTGCCTGGCAAAAACGATTGATGGACTAATGCCCTACGTGGAACGTTTTGAAAAGAAGACAAATACCGCGCTGAATGATTACACGCCATCAATACCAGGTTTGTACTCTCCATCTGTAACTATTGTGTAAAAATGAAACAATTAAATCATGCTTCATCTTGTACCCGATTATGGCCACTTGAAACAAATTACACTTCTAACATACATTAGTTGATTGGTTAACAGTAAAAATACTTTGGGACTAAATAATTTACCTAATCTCTTAGTGATATCAGAACAAAATAAAGACAGATGAGAAAGGAAGTAATGATTGCTAAATACGTACGAAACGTTTAACAAATTAAGCACAAACTTCAACTCGGGTCATTCATTTAACGTCGGAAATTGCAGCTTTCGCTGGCTTTTTTATCTTAACCTTATTGAACCAACGAGTCCCCCCCCCCCCCCCCCGGTATTATGTGGGATTTAAATGTGAATGGAAACAAAATGGATGACTGTATTTGTCAACTGGACAAAACGGCAGTGGAAATGCGGAAGTTGATTGTCTAAAATACCTCTAAAGAACGTCTTGCCTAAAACTTGGTTCTAATCACAGTCATTGTCTTCAATCTTGATTAAAGCCCAGCGCGCACTAGTCCACTTCTATTGGCCAACTAGTTGGAATGCGGCGTCACGACAATGAGTTTCAATAAGACCTTGCCAAATAGGTGGACCTCTTTTGAGCTCATGTATTGACGTCACTTATCCAACTATTTTGGCCAGACAAAATCGGCTGGTACATGGTTGCTGCCCGGCATTATCAACAGTATTATCGAAAATTTCATTCTCAGCTGGCAATATACAGAAACATGTAAATAACAGATTCAGCTTCACAAGTGTTAAAAAATATATCAGTCCTTCTAACAGCAGATTCATTCAAGCATGAAAGTGGATGATTTAAAACACCCATGGATGAATCAGTAAATCTGTTGGTTAATTGCCTATTAATAATAATAAGAATAATAATAAATAGCAGAGGCTCGTTGAGTGATGTAGCCAAAATTCTTCACAATGTGTTATTTTTAGAGACCAATTTGTGGCCAACTTCCAAAAACATTACTACGACTATTTCTCTTACGGAAAGGTCATTGGCTAGCGAATCGAAAGTAACTATAACCACAACCCTAACTTTGCACTTTCGCAACATCCAGTGCGGTCACATGATCCAAGTAATCACTCCATCTAAAATGAAACACAACGATGTAAAAATTACACAGATATTAACATAATTATTAAACTGCAAAGTTATTTTCTACATTCACGAAATCGTGCCATGAGCCTTACGATGTTAAGAAAATGTTGGATAATGGATGAAAATAACCTATCTACATGTATTTCTTGGTGCTGAATGTCACAAGGTTTCCAGAAGTAAACGTTTAATCCAGCTATTCCTAAGAGTTAGCCAAGGTTTTGATACGTGATATTTCGGCCATTCACTACTGGAGGCAGGAGAAGAAGCAACAGCTAGGACATCATCTTTAGTGACAACAACTGCAACAACAACAAAATCACAACAACACAATTCAAACTATGTCAAAAAGCCAGGCATGCAAAAAGAAAAAAAACCACATAAAATTCAATAGGAAGAAATGTTTTTTCCACGAGCTGCATTGATGATATACGACAAACAGAATGGTTTTTGGCTTGAAAAGCTGAAATACACTGCCCAAGGAAGAAATAAAGAGTGTCAACTAATTACTTGCTTTCGACAACAAATGGGGGAAAAGAAAAACATTCCCGGAACAAAGCTTTTAAAACGGAGTGAATAATGAATGAAGTTTATTCTCAGCCATCGGTTAAACTGTCCACTTAAAAACCTTTATTGTGCATTACAAACATTTACTCAGAACGTCGTCAGCCTTAGAAGTAGTAATTTGCCTAAAAATCGGGCAATTTGTGTAAATATCAGGCAAATTTTACAAGAAAATCTCTCTGCGCATATTTTATAATTTTGTTCTTCTGCTAGCAAAATTATTTCCTTCAGCTAAGCTATCGGGTAAACTGTTCAAAACCATTTCTGTGCATAACAAATATTTACCCCAGGGGGCTGCCAGATTAAAACTAGTAATTTGTGTAAAAATCATGCAGATTGACACGAAGATCTTTGTCTATTTTATAAGTTTGTTTGCCCGCTTACAAAAGCATTTATTTGACATTTGATGTTCATCCTATCACAACATACAACACCCAACTTTTGATTTCTGTCTTCAAGATCGTATATGTGAACAAAAATATATAAATAGACTACATGGCTTGATTGACTATCAATCTCCTTCTATTCATCCTAAGGAAATTCACACTTATGCTCTTTAAACTCCAAACATTTCATTCCCTTTGACACAATAGTGCTAGGGTAAACAAATTCGAATTTCTGATGAAAATGCCCATTTCATGCCTTTCACTTTTGAATTTCATATTATATTCATCTCATCCATTTTGGTGTGTATAGAACACTTATAATTTTCTTCGATGGCCCCGCGGAGTTATCAATTACAAGTTTTATCTTCTGGGAGTGTTCCAGCTCCTGAAGGTCAATGTACCTGAGTTGAATGTCCTAAAAATGCACGGATGCACTTTTCGTGTGCTGTATAAAAAGAGTGGGACATTAGTCGATAATTGACACGTAAAGAAGAACAACTTGGTGATCTCAGATTTCAACACAAACATGAGAAGCACAAAAACTTGCTGAAACCACCACAAAAATACAAAAAATTCAAAATGAATACTGTACTGAATCACCACCTACGACAAATTAATACAATACATCAGGCTGTAGATTTGTCGGTGAGACGAGAAATTGAACAATGTTTTGGGAGGGTTGCCCATTTGTCCAATACGTGCAATACTTTAAAGCCACATTAATGTTCACTTTAACAATGCAAGGTGCCCGCTATTTGGGACGTCACATTGTATAATTCCACCAAATTGATCAGTCTGAAAAGGCACGGTAAACAATACAGATTTCAGGCCTGGAGGTCGATCTTTTTTAAAAAATTTTTTGCACACAGGTCATCGTGAACTGATTTGCGCTAACAATTTACGTTTGGGGAAAGCAAAAACAATTCATAACAGAATAACGAAAAGCACAGATAATATAGATTACGTCGTTTAAATGAAAAAATCTATTCGGATTAAGTTAAAAAGTTGGGATGTGTACTTTGAGCCTGAATGCATAAATGTGTTGTATGTGCATGTAGGCATCTGTAAACGTTTGTGTGTTTCTGCACAGATGTGTATGTGCGTGTATGTGTATGTGTATAGGCGTGGATGTGTGTGTGCGTGTGTGTGTAGGTCTGTATATATGTGTGTGAGTAGGCGTGCGTGTGCGTGTGGGTGTGTTTGTACGTGTGTATTCCTTTTAACCTTTTAACCAGGACCAAGACCCTCAAAGAGAATGTGACTTAAGAACCTCGTGCGAATTTCCAATTACGTTTTACTGACATGAGTTGACGGCAGCTCGGCCAGGTTATTAGAAATTATGCATGAACTTTGCCAATAAATTAACACTGCGTCCCAGACACGGGCAGTAGCTGAGAGCTAAAACATGACATCCAACAACGCTTAACTTCATTATGCATGCTCGTCTTTATTTTTAATTTTTGTTTTTGCTTTGCTTCGTTTTAATTGACGATAAACAGTGCACAGTCAGGGGGTGCACTCCTGAAACGGTATGAATCACAACTTTATACTGATTGTTTCCTACGTACAACTGAAATAACTCAATGTTAAAAGTAAGTGAATGCAATAAACTGTGTTCTATACCGGTGTTCCTGTGTCTTATGTACGGCATTTTATAGTCAAAATGGTTGGTTTCGGCTCGGGTTTTTGCATCATTTCTTAACATAGTGAGGCTATACGAGATGGGAGCTAGGGGCCCCCCTTTGGGCCTGCAGCATTTATTGAGCACCGTTAAGTTCGCTGCGAGAGGTCAGTTCGGCTGGGCCTTGTTCTGAACAGAATTCCAACGGCCCATTGTGCAAGGCGTCTCCGGTAAAGCTCTCTAGCCACTACTGACCACTGCGTTATCTTTTCATGTAGTGAAATGGTTACTTTTACTTTTATCTCCAAACTTTTTCTTGAAGTAAAAGCAAAAAAAAAAAAAAATGGGGGTTGGGGGTTGGGGGGGGGGGGGGTAGAAAGCCTTATGACAGACAGGTAACGGTGGCAGATGACAATGGAAAAAGCAATCTTTACTCTTGTTTGTTCCAACTCCACTTCTGGCACAACTGAGCGAATCGACATCAAACATTAAAATTTGAAGCTTTTAATATCATGGTAGGGAGTTAGAATAAACCGGAACTGTGAAATAGTTTGATAAGTGCCACAACGCAGTTTAAACCAGTGTGAAAACGTGTATTTGTTATACCTCGCCTACATACTAAAAGATCTCCAGTTTTTCTTCAGAAAATAGAGATAGAACAAACAAGAACTAAGGTCGCCAAGAGGAGAAATGATGATGACAGTGATGACCTCGATAATAATATGGGATGATGAAAGGGATAACGATGACAACGATAAAGAAAAGGTTGAGTTATGAAACAGGAAACACAATTTAATATAAAAACGGGAAATCTGTGACGAAAAAATACAAAAGAGTGAACAACAAACAGGAAAAGGCTGGAGCAACAGAAGGACGGGAAAACATAATTAAAAGTGATAAAAAAAAAGGAATCAATGAATTTCTTGAGCAGCCCACACAGAGTTTGCAAGGGTTAAGTAAGAGTTGAATTGGAAACAAAACAAGGGAGCGGAAAATATCAAGACGCATTCTCTCGGTCCTGTTTCCTGGCGCTGTCTTTAATTTAATTTAAACATTAATTTATGTAGTTTCTCGGGCCATTATAAGTTTTAATTACTTTTTTTCCATACCGGCGGCACGTGTGTTCGTGTGTGTGCGTCGGTGTGTTTGCGTGTATTTATTTGTGTAAGTGTGTGTTGTATGAGTCAGGTTTTTCTACACAGGAACTTGTTCGTCATCACGGTGTCATTTACCTCCCTCACCTCCTTCTTGCTCTCTCTCTCTCTTTCTCTCTCTGTCTCTCTCTCGCTGTCTCTCTCTCTCTCTCTCTCTCTTTCTTTCTCTCTCTCTCTCTCTCTCTCTCTCTCTCTTTCTTTCTTCTCTCTCTCTCTCTCTCTCTCTCTCTCTCTCTCTCTCTCTCTCTCTCTCTCTCTCTCTCTCTCTCTCTCTCTCTTCATAGCAGAAAGGACGTTGGGCTGACATCAAGAAATATACAACATCATCCTCACCATCATCATCTTCATCATCTGCACAACGACAACCACAGAAACACGAGTAAAAGTAACATCAACATGAATAACACACCTGAAAGAGCATCATAATCATCAACAATATCCTGCAACAGCAACAACAGCAGCAGCAGCAGCAGCAGCAACAGCAACAACAACAACAACAACAACAACAACTACAGCAGTAGGCTTTGCGACTTCAGTGATACATCTAAACATTCATCAAAAACCAGCCGGATGAATTACATAATATACCGTAACCATATACGTCCCTCTAGCACGGACGCGTCCACTTTCCGTTTTATCGCAAACGTTAACGAAGAAGTGTCACTCGGTTATTTTCTTATGGTAATAGACAGGATTTATGCTCTGAGTGTGACGATAGCGATAAAAATTGCCTGCTACGACACAATAGACTTAGCCCCGGGCGTTGGGGCCGCGCTCAGCTTTTTCATTATGAAATTCGTGTTATCCAAGAGTGACACATTCACCTTAAAAAACAAAACGATGACAGGCTGTGATTGAAGTGACACGCTGGACCGTTCGACAATGGTAGATGGTATTGGAAACGGGCACGTACCCTATTCGGGGTCTCCCAGTTCTCCTTTTCAGTGACCCCCCCCCCCCCCGGGCCCACCTTTTTAAAAAATTTTATTTCAAGAATTTTGATAAGTGCTTTAGCAAAGGACACTGTTTCATTTTCTTTAATTGGTGATGCATTTTAGTGGTGTGTTTTGACCCTTTACACATAGACTTCCTTCAAAGAGGCGAACCCTTCAACACTGATTTAAAATGGAAGTCTAATGAATGCAAAAATACAAAATATTCTTCGCTGATGAAAAAATAAGTGTTCCACATAAAGAACATTTGGTATTCGGCCCAAATGTTTCAAAATTGGAAACTTGAACAGTATAGGGTGAAGGTTTTGAAGAAAAGAATCGAGTGGGATTTGACAGGTGGGGAGAGACCAGCATGGCCATTTTATACTAGGAAGAAGCAAACCAATAGAATACAGCAGATTGACAGGCCAGAAGAAGACGCTACCAGCAGCGCCTGTGGCTCTTGAACGAGTGGAACGTGTGCCAATACGGAAAATGACAACTTGGGATTTTAAAATAATTTTTTCCCCCGAAAAAGCCCATACGATTTCATGGGAAAATGAAGATGACAGTACATTGGCACTGCACGCTCAGTTACACAATACACAATCTCATTGTTTCTTTCCACTCTAAGAACACATTACACAATGTGTACTTACTTGTGCCACGTTGGATGTAACCCTTGTAATCTTCAGGCGTCATCGGGATTGAGATCGGGGGTAAAATGGGTGAAGGCTTGAGGGCGTCTGTCTCTTTCTGGAGAGCGCTGAGGGACGGCGAGCTGGCGAACAGGGCGTTGGAGTTGAGGAGACTGGAACTTGAGCTCGGCGGCTTGCTGTCGGTGGAAGCTGAAGATCGTAGACCCGGAGGTAGAGGTAAGGAAGAGAGTGAAGCAGCTGTCTTCTCTTGGAGGATTTCAAGAGGATTCTTTGTCAGGGGCGAGGAGGTGACCAAGTCTTTGGAAAACGGAGAGTCTAGCACCGGTTTGATGGGGGATAAATACTTATCTGAAATGTCCACACCGGCGCTGGTTCGCTCTTCTCTGAGTTTTCCCCCCTCTTGTTGTCGGTCCAGATCCCTCTCTAATGACTTTCCTTGAACTGGGGAGGAAGGACGTTCCGTCCCTCTGTGCGACGACTCTGACAATGACGGGGACGAATCCCTGGATCGGCCTCCGTGGGACGGGGACCGCGAAGCGCCGTTGTACGCTCCTGAAGACATGGGTTTCCCAGAGTCTCTGGCGGCAACCGCAACGGCGGCATTTTGCAGACCAGACATGGCCGCCCCAACACTGGCTAGTGACTCGCTGGACATCATGTTCAGATCTACATCCGCTGGAAGCATGGATGGGTTGACGCCACTGGCAATCAGCTGCCGTCTCATCTGCTGTATCATTTGGATCTGCACACATAATGTAACACATAGTTCAGTACTCATCCAGGATATCCAATTACTTTTCTTTCATTCTCTCTTCTCTTTCTTGCCTCATCTGTCTGTCTGTCTGCCTGTCTCTGTCTGTCTGTTTGCCTCTTTGCCTCTCTCTCTCTCTCTCTCTCTCTCTCTCTCTCTCTCTCTCTCTCTCTCTCTCTCTCTCTCTCTCTCTCTCTCTCTCTCTCTCTGCCGCTTAGAAAATCTTTCTTGAAAGAATTTACAACAGACAATGACAGCTACGTTACATTTTGATGAATCCTATGAACAGCAAGAAAAACAAAACTCTGAAGAGTAAATCTTTGCTGGTGGCTAAATTCTAATTCCAGACAGCCAAACAGAACACAGTATCTCGAATATTATGAACGAAGCGTGTTAACGATGAAGTAAATTAAAATGAGTGAAAGGCGGACTGGCTGCACGAATAAGTAAGTGAAAGACTGAATGAATATGACAATAGATGATGGAATGACAGACTGGCTGTCTGACTGACTGGCTGAATGAATGAATAAATAAATCGAATGCCAAACACTCTCTCACTCACACAATCAGCCACAACAGGATTGAACAAACTCTTCATGTATTGGCACCCCGGCCTGACTGTGTAAAATTTAACTACCCTACTCTTGCCTCCTTCCTCTCACTGCCACAGTATTGCTTGGTACCTACAATCACCGACCACCCCAGTTGTCTGGTTATCTACCTGCATCTACCACCACAGACTAACAGTTAGCTATTCCACATCCAGAGATGGGAACTACTGACAGAAAATTCCCTAACCCTTTGACGCAGGGCGTCACTGCTAACCGCAATACACACGTACACTAAGGCCAAACTATATACTGGACAACAACTAAAATAGAGTTTACTGACGAAAACAAAATATTTAAAAATCCGGAAATCAGGGAGAGAGAATTCCTGGGAATTCCCATTCCTGTACACCTACCTGCATCAACTGTTGCTGCTGCAGTTGGAACAGCATAGTACGGAACATGTTGACCTCTTCAGGGACGGACTCCCTGGTAGACAGGTTGTCTCCGCTCTGGGCCACTGCGGCACTGGTAGCGGCCAGGGGCTCCAACGTCACATTGCTGTTTCCACCAAACAACCCCCTCTCTGCAGCCTTCAACGCCCAGGCAATTGCCGGATCGGCTGTCTTTCCGGGCCGGCTGGGCGACGCACTCTCATCCTCGCTGCTGGCCTTTAGTCTTTTACGTCTGTATTCCTCCTCATCCTCCTCATCATCTTTCAGCCGCTCGTTTTTATCTACCCCATCATCGCCACCATCGATACGCCGATCTCTCAAGTTCTGCATCGATGCTGTCATTCTATTCCTAAGCCCCAATATAAAACTCTCGTCGGATCGAATCTGAGGCCTGTATCGTGGATCCTCTTCGTTGTCCATATCATCATTGTCCTGGCCCCTTTTCCTCTTTCCAAGCACATCGCTGGTATCGAATTCAGAAGTATCGTTTCTGGATCTGTCTTCCTCGTCCAAACTTTCATAGTCGTCTCTATCGTCTCGATCTTCCCCATCACTGTAATCTTTACTCAAACTACCGTCCAGACTCGATCTGCCGAAATCGTAGCCGTTCTGAAGATAGCCATTGACTGGAGGGTCGTAGGGCATGAGGATACGACTCCGGCTTCCACAGAGCTTCTTGTGGGCGATGAACTGCGCCACGTCTGTGAAACACACTCCACACTTATCACAAGCGCTGACATTGTCGCACCCGTCAGGGGACGCCACTTCACCGGAAGGACAGAACTCTTCTGAAATGAGAAAGACAAAGGATGATATCAAATACTGAGTTTAGAAAACTTGGGGAGTTTACAGAGATGACCCACAAGAGTCAACAAGTAATCCATGGAACATAAATGACAACAAATAATTAGCAAAGCATCAAAGATTGTGAAACATCGGCTTGTCTTTAAGCTTTAAGCTTGGTAAGCTTTTCAGTCTCAAGGCAGATATTATGATTCTAACCTTGAATAACAACGCAGTTGGCCACGGATTGCCTTTGATTCGTTTTCCTGTGGAGGACAGCCTTGACTTGCATGGCAAGTTTTGGGCCTAAATTTAATGTTGATTTTACTCATTCATTACGTAAATAGAGAATGTGTTTCTCTATCTACAAAGCTTGAACACTACGGTAATAATCTTAATGCCGGGTATCATCAACAGGTTTTAAAAGCATTCTGAAACAATTGACTGTTTCTTTAAAAATTTGCCCTCGCTTTCCCGAATAAATAGACTAAGAATGACTCTGCTGATGATGAAGTTTGTGCTGCAAGTGAGATGCAAGATGAAAATGAATTCGAAGATCATAAACGTTAGGATGCTGTTATAATAGTCATGATCATGTTGATGCTGGGGATGATGATGGTGGTTGTGGTAATAACTATATTTTAGATACTTATCAGAGAGATCTATCAAACAACATCTGCAGAATTAGTGTAGCTGCCACACGACAGACATTTCTTTTAAACGAATTCTAGCAGTAATTATTAATAGTATTTTCATTGGAACTGATCGATCAGATAAAAATGTTCAGACTAAGGGATAGACATCTCCCCTGAAAATTATTACACTTTTCAATAGTCACCGCCAGATGTGCAGGTAACTTTCACTTTCAAAACAAAATAACTCCCATATGGCATCATAAAGAAATCAATGAACGAGGGCCTTGTTTTTTTTCACTCAGGCGAAACACTAATCAGTGATTGCTATTACCGGTGAAATCATTATCGAAAATAGAAATTTTGAGTTATCTGCAGGAAAATTAAAATAACTAATGTGGAGCTGCCATCGCTATTGTGTTATGCTGAAATATTCATCATATTACTACACCGCCACATACAAAAATGCGTTAAATTTTCATAACTTTTACATTTTCATGACAGACAATTCAACTCCCTGGTGATATTGGGATAAAAATGCTGGTTGAACAAGCTGCGTTAACGAAGGCATCATTTAATCATAATCAGAGGGAGGCGTTGTTTAATCATATGAAAGGGAGGGTGTAATTATTACCAGACGCTGTTGTGGTTTCCCCCCAAACATTTCCAATCACGATGGGATTGGGCGTCCGTTTGTTGTAAATAATGCATGCTCCCCATATCTAAATCAGACCTCTCTCTGTGTGAGAGAGCTCGGCGCGGATTTGGACCAGCGTGTAGCGCTCGATTGGATTTGATGTCGATATATCCAATACATATGATGTTGTTGTATGTTTCAGGCAGAGTTCGCTTGGACTGGGGGGGGGGGGGGATGGCAGTGCAAGACTGACGTAACACGACAGAATCATTTCTGGATGTTGAAATGACAAGACACTGCGATTTAAAAAATGTTCCATTCTGAAATTTACCAGAAAATCGTTAATAAACCAAGTCATGTCTAGCATCGTATTCCTGTCGATTTAAAATTGTCTTGGGTCGGAAGGAAGGATGGCGGTGATGACAAAGACAAACACACAGTCAGAGGAAGAACAAGAAGATGGGGAGGAGGAAGAAGAAGAAGAAGAAAAGGCAGAAACATTACAACAAACACATGATGAATACACCAAAAAGAATAAAGTCTTTGTCTCACACCATCATTTGAATCAGATCCATAGACTTCATTAAACCATGGACGACTCACCCTCGTGTAAGCAAGATGGTTATCAAAACAACACTGGGGCCAATCAAAAGAGAAAGAAATTAAATTTTAATTATTAGCTTTAAAAAAAAATGACTGCCTGTAGCATTAATTAAGCAATTAAAAATGAATAACCGAAGCTTATCAATCAATTCTACCTAAAGATGATAATTTAAAAAAAAACAAAAAAAAATAAGGTGTCACATCACATCAAAATTTACTCTATACCGGGATAGTGAACGCAAAGAAATAAATTTGATCTATGCCAGTACGCAGAAATTCTAACTAAAAATTACCATTTAAAAACACACACACAAAAAAAAAAAAAAGAGTGGTGTCAAATCACATTACAGACTAATAAAATACCCAGACTGGATGATCCCATTGTGTGACGCCACAAAACAGCCAAAGGTCATGAACCATCCGCCATGCTAGGTTTACGATAGCGACCGACGTTTCAGCATAGCTACAATTTTGATTGAAATTTCTACTGCAGATAGAACTAGAATCGGAATTTCCCGAGCGGCGGCCATGTTGGTTATACGATCGCCGCTCGGGAAGTTTCGTAAAAAACGACACAGCCCGAAGCTCGTGTTTCCAGTTTGGTTAATTTATTAGTCTGTGAATCACATTAAAATTTACTCAACACCGGTACACTGGACGAATGATTTTCGCTATGAAATTTTTCAAAGGAAATTAGTCACTGACACCTGTTAATGCCAGTTATTGCCGTTAGAGGCGATTTAAGGGGAATAAAATAAAAAATCAGCTGAGATGGAAAGGCGCCCCAGTTTACGCAAGAGTTGTTTAATTGATAAAGTGTTGTTACCTGATTGGTGGATGATATATACCTGTTCTACTTGTTGCGCATTTCAATTGGTCAATTCAGTGACAAGGTACGACAGTAGAAAGAAATCTACTCCAACAAAGACAAACAAACAAATGAAACCGTAAAATGTGTTGGCGCATGTGTGTGAAAGAGAGAGAGAGGGGGAAGACAGATAGAGAAAGAAAGAGGGGGAGGAAGAGAGAGAAAAAAAAACAGAACGGTAGGAAAGAGAGCGAGAGAAAGATAGGAATTTGAAAGAGAAAGAGACAGACAGACAGACAGACAGACAGACAGGCAGGCAGACAGACAGACAGACAGACAGACAGATAGACAGGCAGGCAGGCAGTCAGACAGACAGGCAGGCAGGCAGGCAGACAGACAAACAGACAGACAGACAGACAGACAGACAGACAGATAGATAGATAGATAGATAGATAGATAGATAGATAGATAGATAGATAGATAGATAGATAGATAGATAGATAGATAGATAGATAGATAGATAGATAGAGAGAGGGAGAGAGGGGGGAGAGAGAGAGAAAGAAACAAGAACCAGAGAAAGAATAAATCATTTAATTGACAGCGAAAATCTTAATTTCATCACAGAAAAACCGGCCCCATCCCAACATCAATAGAACAAAGACCAGGGAGCCCACTATTCTATCCCATTGTTCTCGATCAATTTACATCAACTTCATACAAGCATTCCATCCACCACACGGACGTCATCAATACAATATTTCACGTACATGAACATGATTTTTGAAGAGTTTCCACAGGGGGGGGGGAGGGGGGGGTGTTCTGAACAATGAGCACATCTCCCCATCCGTCCCCATCGAAATCATAAAGCGGCTATGGTTAGAGAGCCCATCAGGCATGCTTATTTGATGGCTCTGCACGGGGCCAGAACTTCCCCCGTCATCACAAGGTAGCGTTGATTTAATATTCCCAGTGATGAAATAATTATGATATTATTATGCCTTCCGTGACGTGAGACTGTGCTCCAGGCCCTGCTTCATGGCTTGTATCAGATCGAAGCGCTTCCAAGGTAGCGATTAATTAAAGATTAACTCGCGTGCTCAGAATCAATTTCAAATATTGGACGCCATAGAAAACATAGGGAAAAAGCTATTGTGCAACATTAATTTTCTCATCTCTGCCGCGACATCAAAGGCGGTGACCGGCACATCCAACATGTGGTGACCTTATGGGGTTTGGTGGTTATAGTAGCCGGGTGAATGGGACCACACGCGGTCGGCAAGTCTCAATATGCCCGGATCGGAGAGAAAGAAATACCAGTAAAATAAATAATAATAATAGTTCGTCCATCAGGTATGATGATGACCTTAACAACACCAGAGGAATAAAGAACAGAAATTGTTGAGAATTTCAACACATGGACAATAAAGAGAACTAAAGGACACAGAGGACAGAATGGAAAGACTGTTCTTTCATGACTTATGGCTTCTCATGTGACTGATAAGTCCTATTTTTGCCCTGCAGACCCTTCCGCATAAATGACAAGAGTGCTCCGTTGGTTCAGTACCACTGGGCCTTTTCTTGCGCCGTTCTCTTTTTTTGATAGCCTGCTGGACTCTGTCAGCTTCCCATGCTTTGCTGCCTCTGGTAAGGGCCGCCCTCCAATTTGCACGATCAAGCGAGAGCTTTTCCCACTCACTCACATCAATGGCAAAGGCCTTCAGTGATTGCTTGAGAGTGTCTTTGTAACGTCTCCTTGGGGCCCCAACATTCCTCGTTCCATTCGAGAGCTCAGAGAAGAAGATTTGCTTAGGGAGTCTGGAGTCGGGCATTTGACAACATGTCCTGCCCAACGTAGCTGAATTTTTTTCAGGTGGCAGAAGATGCTCAATTCCTTGGCACGATTGAGGACCTCAGTGTCTGGAATTTTATCCTGCCATTATTTTGATCCTTAGGATCTTTCTAAGGCAGGCCAGATGAAAGTGATTTAGCTTTCTGGCATGCGATTGGTACACTGTCCAGGTTTCA
Organism: Onchidella celtica; assembly: GCA_963931925.1. NCBI lineage: Eukaryota > Metazoa > Mollusca > Gastropoda > Systellommatophora > Onchidiidae > Onchidella > Onchidella celtica. Next base: position 40,216,909 of record OZ007574.1, read on the forward strand.
GCCCCATAGAGTAGGGTGGGAAGGACCACAGCATTGTACACTTTCAGCGAATGCCGTCGACATCCCATACTCTCTTTCGAAGCCTGCCAAATGCAGAGCTGGCTTTGCTGATTCTTGAGAGAATTTCAGTATCAACACGAGCCGCGGAAGACAGTGTACTGCCAAGATAGGTGAAGTTCTCCGACACCTTCAGAAGACTGTCATGGACTTTGATATTTGGGGTCACAGGATACTTGTCGTCTGGAGTAGGCTGATGGAGCACTTCCGTCTTCTTTGTGCTTATTGTGAGGCCAAAGTTGTCACAGGCACTAGAGAACTTATCAACACAGTTTTGCATGCTATCCTCATCGTGTGCCAGAAGTGCACAATCATCAGCAAATAGTAGGTCACAGACTTGAGTACTTTTGGTTTTGGTTTTTGCCTGAAGTCTCCTGAGGTTGAATAGACTGCCATCAGTTCGGTACTTGATGCTTACCCCTTGAGGAGGAGAGCTAAAGGCTTCTTGTAGCATTGCAGAGAACATGATGCTGAACAGAGTTGGGGCTAAGACACAACCCTGTTTTACCCCATTTGTGACAGCAAAGGGCTCTGAAACACTGCCGTTGCTTTTGACTGCAGCTTGCATGCCATCATGAAACTGGCGCACTATTGTGATGAATTCGGGTGGACACCCAAACTTCGCCAACATTTTCCAGAGGCCTTCACGACACACTGTGTCAAATGCTTTTGTGAGGTCAACAAATGTGATATACAGCGCTCTATTTTGTTCCATGCATTTTTCCTGAATCTGTCTGGCAGCAAAAATCATATCCGCCGTTCCCCTCTCTTTACGAAAGCCACATTGGCGATTCAGAAGCATTCTTGCCAATATTTTGCCAGCAATTGAAAGTAGAGAGATTCCCCGATGGTTGTCACAGACTTGGCTGTCCCCTTTGTTTTTGTACAAATGGATGATTGAAGCATCTTTGAAGTCATGTGGCAGCTTCCCTGCTTTCAACATATGATTGAACAACTCGGCCAACCTTTCAATAAGCTTTTCTCCACCGAAGGCATACACCTCAGCAGGAATTGAATCCACGCCTGGTGATTTGTTAAAGGACATCTGATTTGTGGCAATTCGGGTCTCATTTGCTGTGAATGGCTTGGCAAGAGCTGCATTAATAGGAGTATGAGGGAGGCGGTCAATGGACTCAGTATTTATATTTGATGGCCGATTTAGCACACCTCCGAAATGTTCTGCCCAAAGCTGAATTAGGCATTCAATTCAACAATGCGTGTTGAACCATCTGACGCAAGAAGTGGCGTAGTGCCAGAGCGGGATGGTCCAAACACAGCTCGGAGGCTCTCAAAGAACTTTCTAGTGTTGTTTGTGTCGGCATATTTCTGAGTTTCTCTTACTCGCTCTTCAAGCCAGTCATTTTTCATTTTCCTCAGCTTCTTCTGGAGTACACCTTTTGCTGTGGAAGAGGGGTCACTGCAGTGAGCTTGGATGAGACTATTTTTTTCTTTGATGAGCACTTTGATTTCATTATCATTATCATTGAACCAGTCCTGGTGCTTGCGGACAAGAAAACCAACTGTGCTGCTGGCGCAAGAGTGTACAGTCGTATTTAGGTCAGTCCAGCTCTGTTCAATGTTCTCAGGGTCAAAAGTCACGCAATCCAATTTTGAGGAGAGTTCTGAGGAGAGCTCGCTCTGTTTCTCAGCTGAGCAGAGTTTTGAAACATTTAGGCGTTTAGGTGGCGCTTTCCCTTGAGGGCGTCTACTGCGCCTCAGTGTTAGTCTGAGCTTGCAAACAATGAGTCTGTGGTCAGTTCCACACTCGGCACCACACATCGCCTTTGTTACAAGGACATCCTTTCTGTCAGTCTTCCTCACAATGACATAGTCTATGAGATGCCAATGCTTTGAGCGGGGATGCATCCATGACGTTCTGTTTCCCACGGGGAGACTAAAATTTGTGTTGGTAATGAACAGGCCAAATTCAGCGCACAAAGTAAGTAAGCGCAACCCATTGTTATTGCATGAACCAACTCCATGAGGGCCCAAAACATTTGGCCACGCTGAGATTTCGGAGCCAACCCTAGCATTGAAGTCCCCCAAGAGAATCAGCTTATCAGCTGCCGGGACAGAGCATATGACAGATTCTAGATCAGAATAGAACTTGCCTTTGGCTTCATCTGGGTTTGTCATGGTGGGCGCATATGCGCTAATGAGGGTGGCTGACTGGCTTTTCCCAACTGGGATCTTGAGTGTCATTAGCCTGTCATTTATTTCAATTGGCATGGACTGCAAGTTTCTGACAAGGTCATTTTTAATTGCAAACCCAACACCATGCTGTCTCGGTTCGACTGCACCCTTGCCTTTCCAGAAGAAGGTGTATCCACCACTGAGCTCTTTGAGTTGGCCACTATCAGGGAGTCTGGTCTCACTGAATGCCACTATGTCCAGGTTGTACCTGCTGAGCTCAATGGCAATAAGTGCAGTGCGTCTTTCCGGGTTGTTTAAGTTGTCCTGTAGTGTGCGTATATTCCAGGCTCCTAGCCTGAGTAAGCTGAATTTCTTTTTGTTTCGACCGCAAAAAGGGATCCCCACTGGTCGCGGTATACCAGTCAGGGTGATGTGAAGTGGGCTTTCTTTAGGGCACCTTTTCTAGCCCCTTCCTCAGTTGAGGTGAGCAGTGCTATCCTTATATAAGGCTGCTCAGCTACTGTGGGTGCTGCCTCCCCACGCCTCCACTTCAATCGACGATGAAGCGACCATAGCCCACAGCCACCAACGTGTAGGTCTGTGCTAACAGCTTCCAGTCTATCCAAACCTGCTGCCACCGCACTCGCCCATCGCCGTTGGAATTTTGAGAGGAAAGAAGACGAGACAAAGATGAAAGAAGACGAGGTGAATGTTAAGACTGGCGCAAAGAATTTGTTTTTAGTGAGAAAGAGCTGCGCAAACATCAGACTCACTCTCTCGCCTGGACACAACTTATCCAAGTGGCAAGACAGGGTCAAGACGACTGGAAATGTATCCAGGTGCAGGAGGATGCCAGAGGGACAGTCATATTGCCTGACCGGCTGCCTGTAGGCTACTCCACAGCCTCGCAGTCCCAACTGACTAGGGTGAAAGACCCAAACCAAAGAACACCAATACTGGTGGATGCTCTGTGTCACGATATCCAGGCCAGAGTGACGGTATATTGCCATCTGCCCTATCAATCAACCACTGGCCTGCTGCCGCCAGCTTCGAAGCTGCGTCCGGGAAGTTTGCTCAATTCTTCGTCTGTGATTTAGGCAAACAAGCCTATGACCACACCGCTACCGGGGGCCAATATGAAGGACTCAAGTACTGAGGGTCACATTGTGCCCTAGCATGTGGCCGTTGGGTTAGATGAAACCTCCTCCGCCCTGGCCGTTTGCACCGACAGGTGCACGCCCACTGATACCATGCTAGCGTACCAGTTCATGAAACAGGTTGTACTGGATTACATGTTACCAGTAGCAGATTTTTCTGACCTGACAAACTCCAGTAAAATATACAATAGAATAAAACATGTCAGATTCTTAATTAAGCGTCTTCGGCACTTCTCAATATTTCTGGAAAGAAATATCTATATCTATATAATATAATATATAAAAGTCAGATTGTAAAACATTCTTGAATCTTTTCGAAAACCTGTTCTCTCTTCCCCCATTCCCTCCTCCGCACCCCACCCCACCCCTACCCCCCAGCTCACACATAAACACACGCACCCATGCCTCATGGACCTTGTTCCTCTCAACTACGTCTTCAACCAATTTGTTGTAACGAAAGCTAATTGAATGAAATCCTTAGTAGAAATTCAACAGAACACGTTCATATTTTTGACTTCCACATTGGTGCCACGCCTGGTATTTTGCTATCAATTAATAGGTTCAGTGGAATGTGGCAAGTTTTGGGCACAGCGCTAGAGTTGAACGTCAGTGGAAATTTATTATTCGCAATCTGGAATAACCAAAACAAAAGTGACTGCGCTTTTTGACAATTCATGTGCTGCGCAATACTAGTTACTGCTCACGATTTAACGGCCTGGGTATTAACTCTTTGAAATCTAAACACCCAAGCACACCCTAAGGCCCAGATATTTTCTGGCTGAAATTCACCCCCAACCCCTCCCCCCCCCCCCCCGAAACAAATCCCCCCCCCCCCCTGCACCCCATACGGCCCAGGTATTTTCTCGCTGAAATCTCACCCCCACCCCCCCCCCCCCCCTGTTTACGAACCACTGTCCCAGAAAGATCAGACCCAGATATGTCATGTCATGTCATCCGCCAACTCACTCGACTCGGATGATTTGATGATGGCAGGCAAAAATGTCACAATTTTCATGAAGCAAAAACCCCACAATATATTCTTACAAACTTAACGAACGTCCTTGCCTAGATATACAGAGATCAATAAAAGGAAAGAACGAGGAAGGAAACCAAAAAAAAAAAGATTTTCCTAAGAGCTTTGTCCCATGACATAAAAATGATGGTTTATTTGTTCGCCTGTTTGACTTTGTGGCATTTTGTCTGTAGCGCTATCCATCGCTCCACCTTCCTCTCTCTCTCTCTCTTTCTCTCTCTCATTCAGCATTTGAAGCATTTTCCTGTCGCCTGTTCTGTCAATCTTTACCTCCTTCTTGCCCCCCCCCCCCTACTAACAATAGAGCGAATAAATATACAATACTGACAGTGGACACGTTAAAGAGCTCACTTCGCTGACAGCGGATCGATAAATTCCCCACACAGCGCCAGAGGAAAAGGGCTATCACTGAACGTTCTACAACCTCAACCCACCGCAAATGCGAAATCTTAATAGAATATTATGATAGTAACGGACAGCTCAACTCATCTTCGGCCAAGCACTTCGATTGGCCAGTTCCACGGAGACTGCGCCATCTTGCGGGAAGATGCGCCAACGTTATGAAATTATGGATTTATGATGATACAAGGGAAGGACCAATCGTACCGAGGACTGTGGGGTCTGCTGGCGTGTATAGCTGCTCTGTCAGACTGCAGACAGGGAGGGGTAGATAAATTATCAATCTTCCAGCCGGATGCCGGAGGCGAGAGACAATTGATTCATATAATCTCCAGTTTCTAACATTGTAGAGCTTACAGGGGCTTCGTTCTCTATCTTAGGTACATTTTTAAAATAACAGTTTTGCATTATTTATTGTAGGGAATTGCAAAGAACAGAAAGAGGCAAAGCGGAAGAACAACGATAGGAATCCACGTTTTTAATTCTTCCTTAAAATTGCCGATCGAGACGATGTTTCCCCGTGTTCGAACTGACAATATTATAAATCTATTAAAATGTGAAAGCTCGCGGTCTTTTCATCTACAAATGTCAACATAAATCGAACAGCTGACTTGCGCCTATCAACCAATTTTCATATATATATTTTTTTTTTTTCGATGAGTAGTTTCGAAGCCTTTTCGCTTAACACATTTATGGACCTACTCCATCATGATATTATGATTATAATGTCACCACACGCTCAAGTTCAAAACAGTGGAGTTAAATACTCCACCGTGAAGAATACATAATAAAGGCCTTCGTTTTTGGGGTTTTTTTTTTTGTATGTCTTAAAAACCATCATCAACAGGCTTGGGCTTTATAGGTAGGGACGACCAAAACTAAACATTCTAAGTTAAGTCTGTGTATACTTTTGGCCGATATATCGGAACGAAATCTGGACTCAACAGGACCATATTATTATTATGCCAATGTCTTGGGTCTGTGTTGGTCGCCCAAATGCTGTTCTACTAAATCCAAAGGCTTTTGAGACAATAATTATCTTAACATCCTTTCTCAATAATTTTTCTCCTTTTTACAGACATTTTATTTATGTTTGCAATGCAACCTAAACTAACGGTGCCAGCCCAAAAAGAAAAGAATGCAAAATGAAATACTATAGTAATCACAGACGAACTGCAGTCTAGAAGTGGAATCAATTATGGTAATCAAAGAGTTAAGGCATCCGTAACAAAAGTTTAAGTTTATATTTATTGTGTAACCGTAAAACTTAAGGTTAAAATAGCATATTTAGAAATGGCAATAATCCTGGGACTTTGAAGTATTGTTGTTGTCTTATTGGTATTATTAAGTAATCATCTGCACTGACGCTGCTGGATTTTTTTTTTTTTTGGTGTGTGTTTATTTGTTTCTTTCTTTTTCGCCCGACGACCTTTTTTTACGAGCCTTTTGATTTAAACCGTAATTTGAAGTAACTGTGAGTTATTTTAAGCCCTTAGTCCCTGTGCAACAACGACCACGAACAGCTACAACAGCCATAACAACAAATGACAAGATAGGAGTGGTTAGATAAATGGGCGATAACAACCTTTGACAGGGAAACTTGCCGAAATGAGGGCGGACTTTTTCCTAATGCGTCATGTTTGACGCTCAGCGGCCTAATTATTCTAGTAAAATCTGGATTTGTAATTGTCCATTCATTGAGACGGCTGCAGTCAAAACTGGAACACATAACACTTTGAAAACTCTCGCCAGACATCCCCATACTCGCCTCACACACTGGCGAATATAATACTACATTCGCATTGTGCAACCAGATGGTATACGGCATTTTTTTACTGCCGCGCCTCTGTCATAAATTACGGTAAAAACGTTTATTAAGCAATCTCCAATATATCACAACTTTCCGGACGTTTTTACAGCGGCAAGAAAAAGTGGGTTCTACACCGTGCAAGTACCATTCATATCACTAACCACTTAACATGTCTAGCGTCTTCCGGGTACCTTTTCCAAACAGCCCTTGGTGAGATATCTTTTCACCTTCCACTTTAAAAAAAATGTCTACCTAGTTCCATGGATGTCGAAAAAATTGAACACGAGAGAGAGAGAGAGAGAGAGAGAGAGAGAGAGAGAGAGAGAGAGAGAGGAGAGAGAGAGGAACAGGAAAGTGATGTCTTCAGATCTGGGACGGATCGATACCGTCTCGTAAGACGCCCATAAATAATGTTTTTGTTTTATTATACAATTAAAATTTGCGATATGCGGTTCAATGACGTCGTGTACGAGTTGTTGGCTCTTTCAGGAAAAACAAGAGTATCGATTTTCAGTGTGTGTTGAGTAAGTTGAAGTTCACCACTCGCACGTCCACTTTGATGTCCGGACTTAGAAGAGAAGATGGAGCAGGGACCTGCATGAGTTTGAGTTTAAGTTTAGAGAAAGCACGTCCACACGATAACGGTCACCTTGTGCTAGGAAAAAAGCCAAGACAATAGATAGAATATAACAGTACGATAGGACAGAAGGTGACATTACCAGACGCGTCCCATCAACCACCCAGTATGATGGACCAGTAGGACAACACAATTAAATGAAAACCTCTCTGCGCGGTTAGTATATTAAAAATGGTGTCGAGGGGGTATAATTATTACATTGCTAAGATAAACTTTAATCATCTTTGACCCCAATTTAATAGCGATGTCATATTGGTCCTGAATCCAGGCTGAAAAATGTGTGGCCATTTCTTTTTACTTATATCAACACTGACATCATCATCGTCAGCATTTAAAAAAAAAAAATATTCAAAAGATCAAACAAAGCAAACGAAATTAAGAATTTGAAGGGAGAAAAGCACAGCAGGTGGTTCTAAGCGGCTTCAGCGATATCATCATAAATATTATATAATATTTGGTTCTTCTTTGTCTTTAAATTAAGAACTTGCAAAGAATGGAAGGAAAGAAAGAAAGAGAGAGAGAGAGAGAGAGAGAAAGAAAGAAAGCAACTTATGAACTTATCCATATTCAGCCAATCAGCCCATATTTATTACTACACTACATCAGTCTATTCTCTGTCTGCCTTGCTTCCTCTACCAATGAAATGGTTCGCATACAACACACACACGGCTGGCCGGCAATAATGACCAGGCAAAAGTAATTATTGGGGAAATTATTCCATATGGTTTGATAAAAACAACGGGGAGAAGAGGACAAACTCCTCCTTTCTCTTGACCCTTTTTATCTCCCCGTATTATTTATCTCTTTCATTATTTTCTCATCCGATAATCCCCTCCCCCCCCCCCCTCCCTCAAGCCTCATACACATGTAACACGCATTTTGCCATACTTGTATGACATGCTACTATGTCGGTATTGCTAAAAAGAACGCGTTTTTTTGAAAGTGACAGGCCGAGTTACCTTCCGCTCGATTTACTGCGATTAATTAAAGGGGCTGGCAGGCAAAATTAATTAATGCAATAGGCCCTTGCACACCTGGATGATGACAACGTTAATTATTCACCCCCCTAGACCACGCCGATGTTGTACAACAACTGTCCTATCTCATAACTGGAAATTGGTTAATTGGCAGCTCCGCTTTGGGGGAACGAGGTGTCAAGAAAATGTCGCTCGCATAAACCAGTTCCGTGTCGAGGGAGAGAATTCAAGTCTGGGAAAGAAAAAGAAAATTGTCCGCTTTATGTTATTTTGTTTGTTTGTTTGTATGGTGTTGTTTTTCTTTTTGAGTCCCCCGAAGATTTGGTGGATGTCATTTGATGGCAAGGACGTAACAGTTCGTTGGTGATTTCCTGTGTCACTATCAATTACCTTTCAGGCGATGCACAGCAAGTTTGTGCCTCCACATAAAACAGTGATTCTTAACGTGGGCGATTTAGGTTTCGGGGGGGGGGGGGGGGAAGACAAGAAAGGAAGAAAGGGGGGGGGGTGGGGGTGGGTGTGAAAACGATGAAAATTTACACAGCATTCGCATTCGTTATACCAACTCAAAATCGATTTTTTTGGGACCTAAAATGACAACAACGACTTGCGCAGGGTTTCAGTTTGGAGATATCACATCTTACACGATAACGGCCGTATCGCACTCGGAAAAAAAACAACAAGCCGATACATGGAATATAAAACAGAATGACTGAACAGCGGGAGACCCTACCAGAAGTGTCGACCAACCAGCCACGACTGGCGTGGAAGAAGAAGAAGAAGAAGAAGCTACTACGTCAACCCACGATGACTGATGAAACAGCCATTAAGCCTACAATATCATTTTTTTTTTCTCTTCCTTATGCTGAGAAGGCGATAATTAACGAGGTTGACACTAAGTGGAGAACTCAAAAACTACATGGAAAAGCTACAACACTGTACATGTAAGGTACCGTACATTCTGAGAACGGGAAAGCTTTTAATTTAGTAAGAAATTTCTTATGTTTCCCTCAAATACAAAAACCGATCAATCTTCAGCCTTGTTGGCCCTGTGGACCCGGCCAGCCTGATTTTTTTTCCATACGAGCTGTAGCAAATTCAGGAGCGGGGCAGAGAGAGAGAGAGAGAGAGAGAGAGAGAGAGAGAGAGAGAGAGAGAGAGAGAGAGAGAGAGAGAGAGAGAGAGAGAGAGAGAGAGAGAGATGTCTTAATATTATTTTGTTTGCATAGTACGTCCTTTCATTAAACATAACTCCATCTTCTCTTTCTCCCTCTCTCTCTCTCGCATTCTGTCTTCTCAATCTCTATTCACACCTTGTTCTCTCTCTCTCTCTCCTTCTTTCTCTGTCCCCGTCTCTCTGTTAGTGACACCCCCACCCCCCCCCCCCCAATAAAACCTGTGCATTCGTTCCCATGTGAGGTGACACGTATCAGAGCCGTGCACGTGAGCTTGTGTATACTTAACGGCTTCTTAATGGTGCCCTCCCCTCACCTCTTTCCCCTGTTCCCTCCTCCTTGCTGAAGCTCTACAACGTGGTTTCCAGGTCGCACCAATAAAATAATGAAATCGTCGGGGGGGGGGGGGGGGGACAAAAAAAACGAAAAACAGTAACGCTAAGTCAAGTTGACTGTTGTTTTACGTCTGTTTTATCTCAATGAGCGAGGAGATCTCTCTTTCTGCTCAAGACAGTTCTGACGCGCCCGCACTAGTGAGACAGACTTTTTAGTCTCGCCAGTTCGTAGTGCGCGATGTCCCGCTTAACTCAATAGTTCACATCTCACCGAGAAAAAACAGACTTGACTCAGTGGACCACCAGCCTTCAGTTTAAAAAGTCTCTGAGTTTGAGTTTGGAGAAAGCATGCAAAGTCGACAGCGGTCACAGTGTGCTAGGGAAAAGGCAAAATGATAGATAGAATAGGACAGAAGAAGACTCTCTACCAGCAGCGACCATTACCCTCTCATTTAGTTCACGGAAAGAAAAATTTGAAATAAAGAACAACCAAAGTACTTGAAAGTGCGTAACACTGTCTCGCCAGTGGGCACAATTATTAGTTCGGTACAGGGACATCACGTGTTGGGGTCATCTAGTGTTTGAAGAAAAAACAACACATACTTAGAAAAAAAAAGATAATTGACCCAAACATTATTACAAACAATACGCTATAGTTTTTGTGGGTTTTTTTTTTTTTCGATTGATTGTTCCACTGACCTAGTGCCGGGCGGTCAAATCAGAAACCTTATAGATATGGTAATTCAAATACGCGAGTATGTTGTCATTTTTCCTGCGTGGTTATTACGACTCTGACAAGTGGCGGAAATTGCAAACACATACTGGGCCAATGAACGCACAAATTGTTGACGTCACCAGGAATTCCCAGAAGACTATCAAGCAAATGTCTCTGGCTGTGGCTCAAATGAAATGAAAATCTGTCGAGAGAACTTGATTGGAAAATAATACCACATTAAAAAAACGGGGGGGGGGGGGTGAAGTAAGTTTCTAGGGATTGTAAAAAAGAAAGTTATCCTTCAAAAATTATTCTCATGCTTATCTATCTACCTGTCCACTATCTAGCTGCCCTTCTATAGCCAACCTACTCACCCATCTACCTACCGACCTACTCACCAACCTATATTTTCTTTCCACCTGCCTACCCACGATATCTACCTACCTACCTGCCTACCCACGATATCTACCTACCTACCTGCCTCCCCAGCTCACATAAACACAAGCAGACACACATGTCCATCTGTTCATCTATTTATCACTATCTCAATCTACATATCGATCGCGATGCTGATCACCGTTCCTGCCTCACACTAAGGAACCAGCTGACTGCATCTGTTTCTCCATCTCAGTGTGAAGGGCAGAAACAAGCGGTACAGACAAGTTGGGGGAAAAAAATCCTACATTAAAAATTGATTTAGGAATGAAAGACTGGGACAAATGGCACTGAATACAGCCAGATATTTTTGTTGATTTCTGTTGATTTCTACCCTGTTTTCACTTAAAAACACAACTAACTATGCTATATGCAACTAAAGCTTTACACTCAAGCAACCTTCACATATATGCCACATTCGCTTTGAACAGTAGAGCTTCAATGTAGCTGAAGGAATCGTTTACAAGCAACCTTCGCTTTAACGAAACGTTCTTTTTAACTCAGGGAGTCGTGTTTATAGGCATCCTCGGCTACAGCTGAAGGGTCTGAAGGAGTCGCTAACTAGGAACTGTTGTTGCAACTGAAAAATCAACACAATTCTAAACAACCATCCTTTCAAGTGAAGGCTTAAAGCTTCAACATTTCTAGATCCCATTATAGTTGAGGACTAAACATTTCCAGATCCATTGGTCCAGAAGTCTCTGACAATGTTTTTACATTCTGAATCCAGTCTTTTCGAGGTTTAGGGCTATGGATTATCCCATAGTTAGGGACTAATAATTTCCAGATGCATTGATCTACAAGTCTCTGACAATATTATGCATTCTAAATCACTTTCTAAATCCAGACTTTTCGAAGTTTAGGGCTACAGTAGTGTTATTATCTCATTGTTGCCCATCTCACCTACTGGTTGTATCCTTGATCTTGGTGGTTCTGAGATATGACTACCTCATTGCTCATGATGAGATTTATCTTGCGCAAAGTGACCTCCTGATACTTTTAGTTCTAATAATTTTGGAGCTCAAGAATAAACAAAAAATGACAAAAAATTTCGAAAAGTTCTCCTGTAAAATGAGAAAGTTATTGATACGCCAGCAGATCAGATGGACGACCAGAGATGTCCTAAACTCTAAAATATCTCTATGGACAACGGTCTATGTGCAAGGTATTTCAAAATTCTATATTCTCTGAATCTGGTTCCGCTGCAAGACGCCACAGTATAGAAGGTGGGCACTGAGACAAAGCCTTCCAACCCGCCCCCACCCCTCCCCTTTGGCCCCGGGTCTGGAAGAAGTTCTGTTTTGACAGGTAAGACGTGCAGGAACAGGTGGGCACCAGCAGGCCCCAACCCTGCAGACACAGCCTCATCAGCCGCCCATTTATTTGTTTAATTCTGGACAGGTCAATTTGCCGTTGTTGACCGTGCGCCGTGGTGGTGAAAATGGTGGATGTGAAGGTGAATGGAGGGGTGAGGATAGCTAAGGGGAGGTGGGCCGGGTAATGGTGTGGACGGTAGGAAATGTAATGAAAGCAAGAAAGGGAAAAGGTACGTGGATTTGTGAGTGTACAGCTGACCATGTGACTAGCCCAGGAACTGGACAAAGATCATAATGAAATCTGGATTCATTTTCAGTGCCCAAAGCGCGGCCCTAGAACCGGGGTCCCGGGGGGGGGGGGGAGCTTGGGGGTTGGGGATTTTGGGGGGAAGGGGGGTTAGGGGAAGGACACGAGGATGTTATTTTGGACATAATTCTGACTTGAAAAACCTCCACGCAAGTGGCATAAGTCGGAATATGTGAAGACAATGGAAAACTGTGCTGACTCACAAACACACCCACACGCGCGCACACGCACACACACACACACACACACATACAAAACCCAAAATATCTCTGAAAACAATGGATGTCATGAAAAATATCACGCCAATAAGCATGCCTGGCATTTTGAAGCAAATAGAAAGACATTTTTTTTTTTAAAAAAAGCAAAAAAGGAAAAATAAAACCAAAGTCAAAAACAGCGTAGGGAAAGATTGAGTTGAAGAAAAAAGAAATAACAAAAACACCCCGCATACAGCGAAATCTGGCACGGCACAGAGTTATAAAAGGAAGATGTACGCCCGTCTGGAGAAAGCATAATCAAGAAACAGGCAAAGTGCATCAAGTAAAGGGAAGCTGAATCTGTCAACGGCTCGACATATTTAACAGTGGCATCATCATCGCCATCATCATCATAATCATCATCAACGTCACCCCCGCGGCATCGTGTGAACCAGATGCAGACCTCCCTAGGTGACATATTTATTTTCGCTACCGGCAAAAACATGCCTGGGCCCGTATTTATTTATCCTATATGCCCGTGCGACACAAAAATAATATGGGGGAAATTGTTTGGGTGTTCACCGTCACTGCTGAATACGGCAACCGGTGTAACCCTAGAAATACGCTCGGCGTTTCCTCTCAGTATTTTCCCCCCGAAATGTTCTAGTTCTGGTATCGAACTTTCCCAGTTCTGACATGGAAGAACAAGAACATGTTTCAGCGAGCGCTGAATTAAATTAATGTTCTCATCAAAATTCAACTGATATGGCCGGAACTACACACCTTAAACAAGAAAGAGAACAAATAAATAAAAGGAAATCTCGTATTTTCTTATTTTTTTGGTCCTATCCTTCTTCTCCCTTTCTCTCGCTCCGAGCTCCTTCCTTCCTGCATAAATAAAAAGAAAGCTTAAAAATGTCAAAAAGCCCTACCAACTTCCCTGCAAACAATTTTTCTTATATTCATCCAAGCCTAAGCACTCTCTCTCTCTCTCTATCTCTCTCCATTGCAGTACCCATTACAAAGTGAGACAGTATAGGAACATCTCTATAGCTTGTTACCCCTTCTCCCTCCACTCTTTCTCTCTCTCCTTTCACTTCCAGTAGAATTCTGGGAATAGCTATTTCACGTCACGTCATGTGGCTTCTAAATCTGGCCACAATATGAATACTCTATTGAGATTTAACACTATAAAAACCCAATTGCCACATATCCCTTCCATACACACGACTTGGCATCTCGCTCCCAGCTGTGCCAACAGCCATCTGAGAGTCAAGTCTTAGGGGATCTCTTCTTCAAAATATGGCGGCATTGGCTCACAATACGTTCATATTATTGAACATACAAAAATAAAAACAGAACAGAATTCGCTTTTTAAAAATGAAACAGAGAAAAGGTCTTGATAAAATTCGCATCTGGTAACCATATCGTCAACTGGAAAACTGTACGTAAAAAAAGCTCTAGGGAGAAAGTTGTGACCTCATGTAAATGGCCCGTTACGTAAGACGCGCATACCTACGGAAATAACTTGGTCTGTATCTGTGAATGCTGAGATAGAGAAAGAAGCATACCTTTGGGCAGATAACTATAATCCACCTCATGACAACAATAACAAACATAATTTATCAGTAAAGACAACTGGGAGTGCCATGATTGGGAAAGAAACACAACCTTGGTTAATGTCCGTGCCAGAATACGGTCCAGTTAAGAAACATCATAAAAACCACAGAAAAACTGTGGGCTCGCAGCAGGGTTATAAGCAAAGTCAAAACTGGGCAAATAAAATAAACTCCAGTTAAGAATTTGTTTCCTTTCCTTGTCAAGGTTTATGAAAATAACAATAACAAGAAGGATATTATTATTATCGCACTTATCAATACGGACAGTGAGTCCCCCCACAGCACGGGGTCAAACTCTGAGGACCCAACACGTTTTATACGACAATAGGGCTAGTAGCTCTACTAAGTCAAGTCAGTTCTGACTCAATTTCCTTTGAATCAACTAACAGGGCAGGCTTGTCTCAGTCTCAATAGCGCGTTTCACTAGTGTGCCAGGTTTCTGTCGTCCACAAAGCCAAAACAAAACAGATTTGTCTCAATGCGCTATGGACCTATTCCACCCCCTGTGTCTCACTTAACCGCACTGTCCGTAGATGATGTGATTTGGAAGTGAATACCCACAAAATGGCAGCCAGTAAACCAGGGGACCAGTGGAACCTGACATTTAGATTATTTTGCTACCCGACGCCGATGTATCTGCTCTGCGATTTCTCATAACAATTTTCCGACATGACTTCTTTCCCCTTGTTATCTTCATTATTTTGGAGCATGGCTGTGGTGTGGTGCCACTTTTACTATGAATTCTGACATTCTCCTTTGCACCTCCGTCTCCCCCCCCCCTCCCCCCCTCCTCATGGCCCCTCTCCCAACCCCACCTCCAGCGCAGATTGTAAGACACACGCTCGTTTCTCTATATCTCTCCCTCCCCCGCGACACCTTTTCAGTTAGGGGCCATCCATAAGCTACATAGGAGGGTTGAAAAAGGGAGGGGGGGGGGGTTAATACCGGTTCTTATCTATAAAAATGAATTTAAAAGTTTGGTTCCATACATGCATAAATTTTTATTCTGTTCTCAAAATCAAGTTGCTGGATTTCCCATTGAAAGATATTTCAGATGAATGAGACAGTCGGTTGGTCAATGCAGAACCGTCACTTAGAAGTTCTAAGATACGAAAGCTTTATCATGGATCACAGTGCACGCCTGCCAACTGGTGGATTTCACAGAAACCCAAGGTGGTGACGCCACTACCCAACTAGTTGGATCTCGCAGAAACCCAATCTGGTGACGTCACTACCCAACTAGTTGGATCTCACAGAAACCCAATGTGGTAACGTCACTATCAAACTAGTTGCCCGATCAAAATGCGTAAAAATGCGCGTTTAGGCTTAAACCCAGCGTATTTCTGTAGCGGATATGAGTGGTGCGCTTGGACACGTGCAGAACTCGCCGGCGATGAGTTGGAGGCCTTTATCCCACAGAATACTACTAATCGTCAACAAAAACTCAATGTTTGGGGTCTTTTGTGTAATTAGTTTTTTTCAAAAAATGTACAAAAATTTTGCTGCGTTGCGACATTCCTCTGGTATAGCTTAATCCACAACGTCCTGCGTCCACTGTGACATGAACAGCCAGATTATTAATAGCTCACGGTATTTAGCAATTTTCTTTCTGTTTTTTTTTTTTGTATAAGCAATTACAGATGATTCATTGCATGTGGTGATTCCGTTTCTCAACTGACATTTTATAGTTCGGCCATATTACATAATTATATCCAGATTTTTTTTCTTCTCAGCAACCAATTCTCCTTGCCATGACTCCACATCCGGCCAGACCTAGCAACTTTCCAGCCAAAAATGAAATAAATGCGTCAAACTTTGACACAACATTTCCGTCGCATTGCAAGATGTGGCGGAATCGGTTCTGGGGAGCTTTCTCCCTATCGCTTACATTCTTTTCAATAGTAACGATGTTATCTATCTATCTATCTATCTATCTATCTATCTATCTATCTATCTATCTATCTATCTATCTATCTATCTATCTATCTATCTATCTATCTATCTATCTATCTAGCTGACTGTCTGACTGTCTGTCCGCGCGTCCATCAGTCGCCCCCCCCCCGCCCCTCCCACTCTCTCTCTTTCCACCAATCTTTACTTCTTTGAGTTCCACTACGATTGCCCACATCCAGCCTTAAAGGGTTACCCCAACACTCGCAAATAAACACGAGGGGGAGAGGGGAATAATTTTCTTTGCCCCTTTGTTTCTCTCCGTTTTCTTTCGATGTGAAAGTTAACGTGTTTTTTTTTCTTGGTCTGTCTGTTTGTCTTTGATCAGTTAACACTGACTTTCTGTTTTCATTTTGTCTTTAATTACATATCACCATCTTCTTTCCTTCCAGGGTTATTTACTGTCTTCATATCTCTCACACTTTCTCTTTCTCTCTCTCTCTCTCCCCCCCTAGTCTGTCATGTCATCGCTCATCACCTCATAAATATACACTTGTTGTTCCACGGGGCAATGTATTTCTTTTTTTCTTTCTTTTTTCTTCTTCTTCTTCTCCGCCTCCATCCGCCGTATAGGCTATCTATATTCGTACTTAGGGCTGATCTGTCTATCTTCTATCTATTTATTATTTGTTATCAAGTCGGGTTTTCCCTTGAACATCTTTTCCATATGTTGAAAGTGTGTGGAAAGAAAGAAATAAAAAAAATAAAAAAAGGGAAAACTCATCAATCAGCTGACACACATCTTCATACAAGTTCCAAGTTTTCCTACCCACTAAACCCCTTACACCCCCTTCCCTTTCCTATTTCCTCATCCGATATATTTTTTTTTTACACCCCAAAACTATGACTAAAATAAACTTACTAACTATTCAGGTCACAAACCTGCAATTAAAAAGTCAGAGCAAATATGCTGGCAAACGAAAGAAAACTAAAAATGAAAACGACAGTTTCAACATATGCGAAGTTTAGTACACGAAAGACTTTTACAAAAGTAGAAGGAGAAGAAAAGAAAAAACAACCCCAGAAACGAAACGAAAATGGGTCTGCCAAAAGTATGAAGATGAAAACATAACCCCCAGTTTTGACACTGTTAGTAGTAACAAGAGTTGCCTCTCCCGCTGAGGTCTGAGTGCGCGCGGTGGAAACAAAAAGATTACCAGACACAGCAAAAGCGGAAAACGAAAAACTCATCATTTTTATCGTGCCATATTTTACGACTAGTCTGTTTCTGGATGCGAAGACAAACTGGGTAGGTGGGAACGGGGGGAAAAAAAGCGTAGCGCGAGAATATTTATATTTTGTGTATACAATTTATCAAATTTCCAGCTCAGGTCTACATGCCAAAAGTTCTGGCAAAATTCTGGAATTCCTAACTTAAAAACGAGAACACAGGGGGAGAGAGAGAGAGAGAGAGAGAGAGAGAGAGGGCTTGACTAAAATATAGACCACACACGGAGGTAGTTAACGAAAGGAAAGGAGGGGGGAGTCGGATGGGAAAAAAAAAATGGCATCAGAGAAGAAATAATAAACGAAAATAAAAGAAGAGAAACTGTATTCAAGGCAGACCTCCCAACACTAAAAATACATTTAATAAATAAAAAAGACCCGAAAAGTGATCAGTAGAGACAGGGGAAGCAAAGATGTTTTAGAAATGCTGAGAAATAAATACAGACACGAAATAGCGCTGGTGAGATTAGGAAAGGGTGGGTGGGGTATGGTGTGGGGGTGGGTGGGGTGTTGGGTAGGGGATGAGTGACTGGGAAAAGAGAGAAAGAAGCGCTTACGGTATAAACGGGTGAACGTAGTCATTCAAAGACGGTGTAGATGCATTTTTCTCCTGAAATGTCAATTATTGGTGTCGCTCTCAGAGATCATGGTTACAAAGTCGTGCGTACGTACGTACTCACTCGGGGGGGGGGGGTGGGGGGGGGGGGGAGGCGGTCACGGAATAATAATAATGATAGGAATTTGAAGCTTTGTTTCTTTTGAGGGATCACGTTGCAACACGAAGGGTCCCGAAATTAAAGTATATCTAATGTTACGGGTGGGGCGGAATTAGAAACGCAATGACACAGCACCGAATAAATAATATTAAATGAATGACGAACAGATTTTTTTTCTTTATTCTTTCTTTCCTTTTTTACACCTTGTCTTTGTCTAATGTGTGGGGCGTAAGGGGGCGCGGTGGGGTGGGGGAGAGAGTAAGCAAAATTATGAGGCATAGGACAATAATTGAGAGATAAGCGGAGGAATGGGGAGGAGGTGGGGGTAGCCAAGAATGATACTCGGATATTACGAAAGTAATATAAAAAGAGGCAGAAAACTTTAAAGAATGATATTTATATAATGAAAATAGCGGTAGTACCTCGTTTATAGCGACATTCATTATGTCCGCCTAATACCTAAACAGAAGGAATTCACGAAATTGAGGAAGATTAGCCCTGTATCGTGGCAAGGCCGGTGTGTTGCGGATATTATTGACAGTCTACGTCTTGCCAAAAATTCCCGAGCCTCTGATCCATATCTAACTGGAGTGTCTTATCAATAAATCCTAAAACGCAACTATAACTGGCCGCCCCGGTTTAACTTCCATTTCAAGATATGCTCGGTAAGGTTTACTACTAGGTTCTACACGAAATATCCACCCGTAACTCTCTGGCTTGCCAAGGACCAAGTATTGTTTGTAAACCACAGTAAAACAAAAACTTTTAAAAGATGGAATGCGGTATGGTGGCAAATGGGTGGGGCACCTGGGAATCTCACTGACGTTATCAAGATTTGCGAATATTCTGGTTTATGCGTGTTTGTTTTTTTTATGATAATAATCATAATACATACATTGCACAAGTTCTCGACACTGGCATTTATAGCTTGATAACCGTTGGCAGGTCTTGCCGAAGTGAACTAGATCTATTGTGATTTCTACATCAGTGGCATTTTTACATCAGCAACAATAAGAAAATTATAATAGGAAAGGGCAACTGCTATAGGCAGATGTGGTCGTAAATCCTGGTTCAGATTGTTGTGAGAGAGGGAGAGTCAGAAGAGTGAGACAGGGAGAAAGAGAGACAGAGAGAGAGAGAGAGAGAGAGAGAGAGAGAGAGAGAGAGAGATAGACAGAAAGAAAAACAGAGGGGCAAAGAAAGAGAGACAGCCGGTCAAAGGCAGAGATAGGCAGAGGGCAAAAGAGAGAGCGCGCGCGCGCGAGAGAGAGAGAGAGAGAGAGAGATTTCTAGATCTCTCCCTCTTTCTCTCATTCGTCCATGCTGTTTTCTTTTTGTCTACAGTAATGATTATGCCAATCCTCTCTCCCTCGCCGCCAAGTTACTTTTCTTGAATTCACTCTTGATCCATCTATCTCCCTCTTTCTCCCTCTCTATCTGTCTGTCTCTGTGTGTCTGCCTGCCTGTCTGTCTCTCTCTTTCTCTCTTGCCCCCATTATCCCTTCCATTACTTCCCAATCCCCCTCGGCCCCACTTTCCCCTTTCCGTCCTCCCCATGATCGTTAGTCCCCCGATGTCTTCAACGTGTTTGAGAAATTAATAGAGATGGTGTCATTTATGAATTTCTGTGGCTTCCCCCCGGGGCGGGAAGAAGGAGATGTCGGGAGTCGGGGGCTTCAGGAAATGGCAGCGCAGATGCTAGCGTTGGTTTCTTCTTCCGCGGATTTCTTTGCCATAAACCCCGTGCGCCATGTGGCAACATTCGGGCAAGGTTTACCCATAACTGTATTTACATTAAAAAGAATCTACCGCGGGGATTCTCGACTTTTCAGGGCTACAGGGGCCTCTTTGTTAAGTCTAGTACGAGTCTCGTCTCCATGGCGCAGGAACTATTAACAGAATGAAAAAACAGTATTGAAAATCCATATTCCCCTTCCTAAAAACCCACCGCCGACCGGCGGTGCACTGTGGCGACGATGTGTCTACTCCAGGTGTAACTGGGCTGCAATGACACTGAGGCAAATTTCCCAAGTGGGATTAAAGAAGACTACAAAATTCAAATACAAAAATGCCCATCGATGTAAAATATTAAAAAGAGTAATACGCCTTTTTACCGTTGATACGCGGAATGAGGAAGTCTTAAATTAGATCTATGAGGAGAGTAATAAACCGATTTTTAAAAAAATGAGAATTAAAAGCAGTAATATTAACACCACCACCACCACTACTACTACTACTTCTGATATAATAATAATTCTCTTTGACATAAAATTTACAGATATACTTTTCTTGGGCATCTTTGGGCATATTTACTGTGGGCAGTAATATGCTAAGAAATCAGGACCCTCGATGTACTATGAAGATGAAGAAGAAGAAGAAAGCTCTCCAGCCTTAGGGGTAGGGGAAAGAACGGCTGCAAAATTGGCACACACATGGGCTTTTCTGTGCTGTGGGTGAGCTTTGGTGTGCACGCCCAGGTGTGTATACGTCTGTGTGTGTGTATGTTAGAGTATGTTCATGTATGTGTGTACTGTGGATTTGTTTGAATGTTTGGTTGGTTAAAGTGGACCCAATCACGAAGATTTTTTTTTTCCTTTTTTTTTTTTTCTGTGTGTGTGAATAGGGTATGTAGATCTATTTATGAGAGGTATTTCAATTCCATAATTTCAGGGGATTAATTGTACATATTCATAATGTAATTATTAGTATGTATAGACTCACTAATCACATCTATCTTCGAATGTGTTCAGTTCTCTGTTAAATTAACCCTCCAGCGCCGAGACAAAAAATATTTGCTCACTGTAAAAACTTCTGAAACACACCAAACTGATTTCAAATGTTAAATTAGTAAAAAAAAAAAAAAAAAATTAATTAATTATCATACACAAAAAAAATGATCATATTCATTTTACACATTGAACAGCGTAGATTGAGAAGACAGAATCACATTGGACTGAGCCACAGCCTGGAGATTTGGTGTCTGGATAAGTCGTGACTTTAGTTCTTGTTAGTTCCAGCTCCACTTTTTGCACAGCTATGAAATTCAACGTTAAACGTCTGCGGCTTTTGGTATTATGAAAAGGAGTTACAATAAATCGGAACTATGACACAGCTTGATAAGTGCCACAATGCATTTTAAACACGTGTGAAAGTGTACATTTGTTATACCTCATCTACATACTAAAAGATCTCCATTTCTTTTTTCTTTTTTTTTTCATCAGATAATGGAGACAGAACAAACAGGAACAAGGATTGCAAAGTGTTGTGTGGTGTACATAATACTACAACGGAAGTACGGCATACTCTCGTACGTCACGCCAAATAAAAACGGCGAAACGAATGCCAATTTGTCACGCGTTGTGTACCAATTCGTCACCAGTAATCGTGACCAACAAAGATGAAAACGCCTTCATTAATATTCATAACTTTCCCCCCGGCCTGATAACTTCACTAGACATATCCTGCATTGCTTTCGACACCCTGGACAAACAAACAGGATACATCAAAACAATACCAACATCAAAGCCACTCCACAGGTTTGTGAGAGTGCCTTTGTTGGTCTGTGAACGTACAGTGTGGCCCTGCGACACGTCACTGGAGATTGTAGAGTTAAGGAGGTGAGAAAGTCTCCTGAACGCAAACACAAAGCAATACATTTCAAGTAAATCGGTTGTTTGTTGTTGTTGTTTTTGTTGCTTTTGCCTTTTCGGCTCTACTGTAAAATTTAACTCTCTGCACTTGTGGCATTTCGTGACAGGACCAGCAACGTAGCACTTTCGGCTCTACAGAAATCCAGCTTTTTATGAAAGAGCAATATCCTGCAGGCTAACGGGCCTTCACATTTACATCAACCAGATTTTCTGCCAGAGTTTAGGTAAAAACTGAACGAAAGATGTGTCACTGAAGCTGCGGTGAAAATGTGTTTCAAACATACCGTGTACAATTTCCGTCTTTATCACGCCAGGGACTTAAGAGGGTTAAACAGTTTGTCTCTTTCCCACTCCCAGAACAAACAAGGTTAAAGGTTTCCTACCAGGTCACTCTCACCTAATAATACTGAATTATTCGGGCGGCCTGACAGCATAGAACAATAACTCTGAAATCTTCTCAGCCAGCACGGACTTGACACATTGATAAAGCACGTAAAACATTAAATTTAGCAAATATTTTATCAGTAATGATTTTATAGTCACTCCTTGTATTAAATTTCCTTTTCAAGTTATCAGTAACATCAATATATAATTCTCGAGTACCTAAATAACAACAGACCCCTAATTAATCCGACCGGCATTGCACTATGACGACGACGTGCCTGCTCCAGTTGTAACTGGGCTGCAATGGCACAAAGGCAAATTTCCCAAATGGGATTAAAGAGTTATACAAATACAAAATACAAAAAATACAAATTCCTAAACTTACAAAATTATCTTAAACTAGATGACCAACCGGGCATTGCCCAGAATAAACAATAATGTGCCCCCCCCCCCTCTCTCTCTAGTATAATAAAAGTAATAAACTACAGCCTTGCTTCAGAACCCATGCGCACCAGAACACTACGCACCAAACTGAACGCTTGATACGGTTACTTTTTATGACATGCACGGTACTATATATTACAAAACAAACATGCAAAAATACAGATGTTACATAGCAATAAACATTGCTATTTTTTTTTTTTAATACATGCTTGAAGTAAACAACTTTTAATCATAGCCATCATCTTCCTTATCTCAATTGCCATCTTCCTGCCAAATTTAAGGCCTGAAGAGTGTATAGTTTGGTCAGTTAGTCATGCCAAAGGTTGCAAGTTACTGGAATATATAATAGATGGGCAAGTGAATACAAGATACTTACTCCTGCACTGCCTAGTGTTCGAATTTGGAACACCTGCTATATTATCAACAAAATGTATTTAGTGATAAAATGTCAGAAACGTGTCCAAATATGGTGGCGTACTGAGTCAAGCCTGGTTTTGTCTCGATTTTAGTGTGAGTGTCGACTATGGAATTAAACATGACGTCACGCACTGTTAACACTGACACAAGTGTCTCAATCATTCGGATAAAACGAAATTTTCTTGAATTAGTCGGCGGAAAGAGAAACCTTGCCTTTGGGTCAGCAGTGACTTTTAACCCTTTGAATACTGACGCCGTGAAAGCTAGATTTTCCCAAGTCCAGTTTATATTAAGATTCACGTATTTCAGTCATTTTCAGTGGTAAATATGAATCTTAACCAGGCTATTGATCTATATTTAAAAGCCAGTAATGGAGGAACAAAACCTGTAAATTGATGCGACAGTAAAGAGTTAGCAGCAATGTTGTTTCAGAACTGAAAGGCTTAAAGCAAAGAACCTGCATACACAGTTATAAGAAACCTCCCAGACAACTTGACTAAGTCTCTTACAGTATTATAATAGGCAACGAAATTCACACTAAACACGATCTGCCGTGCAGAAAGTTATCTACAAGGGTCGTTGGCCCCAGCTCTCAATAAATTTTATTATTTTATTTCATGGCTGAAGTGTATCAACTTTAATCATATTGCTCTACTGACGTTATATTAAAATGAAAAATGAAAAAAAGAAATAACCAAGAGAGTTCTCTGCCTTATCTGGTACCAGGTGTAGAGTTATTGTCCCTTGCCCGCCGTTGCCAACACCTTCAGCGTGGCAATCCAGAGTTGAAAGTTGAAACAAAAACGGCCGAAAAGACAAATGAAATATGGCCACCCACTGCATTGGTTTCGCTTTGCCATGCGGCTGTAAGATCAAAGAACACTTCTCTCTTGATATCGAGATTTTTTTTTTTTTTTGTTTGTTTTATCATTTTATTAGGTGGGGAACAAAAAAATCGCACTTTATATTGCTGTCTGCCTCAGCTCTGAAAAACCGCAACGCGTGACACATTTTGTGAAGTGCGTCCGTCTCTGTCCGCTTCCGTCTTCTCTCATTCCACTCCTATCCCAAGTCTGTTCCTTTAGCTCCCCGCCTTAGCTACCTATTCCACTCTTGTCAAGGCGACAGGTGGCGTGGTAGAGGTCGCGGGTTCGATCTCCATCTTGATCATTTCTCTTTCTTCCTTCTTTCACTCCCGCTTTGCTTTTCTGAGCACTAACTAGGCACTACAACTTTAATGCGCCTCACATTTTCTCTGAACTATTCCACCCTAACCCCCCCCCCCCCCAAAGCCTAGAAGCATTGCTTTAAAAATGTCTGCAAATCAGAAATCTGGAATGAAATCGAAATGTATAAAACATAAATTAAAATATATATATATATAAACCCCACAATTTTCGTCTACTGTCTCACTATTTGACATGGAAAGACCCAAAAATAGTTAGTCTTCGTCCCCGGGTAGGTTGGAGAGGGTGGGTGGAGCAGGGTCGGCGTTCAACGTATGCAAAATCTTCATCTGATTATGAGCAAGCATGGGGTTGGGGACAGAGGGGGGAGGGGGCGGGCTTGGAGATGTCGTTAAAGTCGCAACAACAACAGCAAAACAAATAATTATCTCTGACGGCTGAATCAAATATGGCAACAATATGAGATTCGTGCCTGATTCCAGTAGCGGATATCACTGACGTTTAATGGAGAAAATGCCATCGTTTTACATCATGGGGAATTTAAGCCTCTCTATCCTCGTGGTTTGTATTATAAATAATAGGGAAAAACGAGACAGTCAAACCTTTTGTTATTTGAAACAGTTTTATGGGGAAAACTGTAAATATATCCCAAGAAAAGCAGATATATTATTATGTGAATTAATAAATTTCGTGATAAATGTAATGTGGCATTATGAGCGTAATAAACGCCATATTCTTTCCGAGTTGAAGTCATTAACACCGG
>OZ007574.1:40244448-40301948 GCA_963931925.1 Onchidella celtica
AAAATGTCTCTTGACGAAACAGAAAATCCTTCTTTCATTTGTGAACTGTGTTGAGGGAGGAAGGTAAAAAATCTTCTAGAATGAGACATGGATCCAGAAAAAAGGACGGTGCCCTGGGAAAGAGGACCAAAAAAAATAAAAAAATCCACACAACTGGATGAAAAAGAAAAGAAAAAAAAACAAGGAAATATTGTCTCGATAACCCCCCCCCCCCCCCACCAATCTTTCGTTTCATAAATTAACTGTGTATGACCCCTCGTAATAACGCCAGCGGAGACGCGGGGCTCAAACACTCTAGCCAAAATGAGAACTGGGGGCCCCTCCAAAAAAGTGCAATAATATTCTTTATGAAAGATATATTGCAACTTAACTCTTCTCTAATATGAAATTCTGTTGGCGCTGCCGCCTCTCTCATTTTGTTCTGGAAGCGAAGGAGTGAAGAAGAAAACGGAGGTTACAAAAAAAAAAACGGGGTAAAAAAAAAAGGAAACCCCAAAAAAAAATAAAACCCAAAAAACTCAAGCACTTTGTTATTGTCAAAAGGCCCCTCAAAGCCGGCCATATCTCTCTGAGTTATAATATTTAATCGTCAGGCCGCACGGCTTACGAGCCCTAAAAGCGTCATAAATCAAAATTGTGTTGCCGGGCGGGCGAGAGAGAAAGAGAGAGAGAGAGAGAGAGAGAGAGAGAGCATTTTATGGCTTGATAACAAGTGGGGATCTTTTTTTAAGCGGAGGTAGGGCAAACAGTCGTTATTGAGAAATATTATTAAACTTTCTCGCATAAGCTCTTGATAAAAAATAATAATGATGGTGATGATAATGATATTATTATGTACAGCTGATGAGATACAGACTTTAGTACTAAGAGAGAGAAAAAATTTGAGGGTGATTAGAAGTGTATGTGCCCGGTTAGTGCTCAGAAATGCGAAGCGGGAGTGAAAGGAGGAAGAAGAAAAAAAAAAGTGATCAAGATGGGGTTCGAACCCAAATCATCTCAAGAAAGTCTTTCTTCCCCCCCCCCCCTCCCCAGTTTCAGCTTACTGTTATAGGCTAGGTAACTAGTTGTATCGGGGGCTGACTTTCTGAGCCAATTCAAAATCTCGATTCTGGCTATAGTAGTTATACCTAATCTGGTATAATTTCGTGGAAGGCCTTAGTATATACAGACTTCCTACCTAGTTGTGTTAGGGGTTGACTTTTCTGAACAGTTCAAAATCCCGATTCTGGTTAAAGTTACATAATACCTAAAGTCTGGTAAGATTTCACAGAATGCTTTAGCAGTAAAAGTAGTATTAAGAACAGCCCATGCTCTGGGCAAACACTGTAATATATATATATTTTTTTAAACTGATCTAAGGACGGGAGATATCTGTGGCCGTTGAAGGTGGGAGGTTAGTACTGAGGCCCGGCCGGGTACTAGCCGATTTCGATCGGTCGGCTAGTTGGGTGATGACGTC
Source organism: Onchidella celtica (assembly GCA_963931925.1). NCBI lineage: Eukaryota > Metazoa > Mollusca > Gastropoda > Systellommatophora > Onchidiidae > Onchidella > Onchidella celtica. The sequence continues at coordinate 40,245,908 of OZ007574.1, forward strand.
CAGACTGAATTTCAATGAGGCCTCGCACAATAGCCAAAACTAGTCTGGATTTCATTGAAACTTCAAGTTGTGACGTCACATCCCAACCAATTAATTGGCGGATCAAAATCCGCTGGGTGAACGACTGGCCTAACCCACTGATATAGACTAACCCCCCCCCCCTTTCCCTATCATCCCGCAACCCCGCTGTTCTTTCATTCTAAATAGGACCTGACTGGTTTTCTTTCCAAAAATCACTTCAATTTAACATCCTTGTCAATAGGAATTTGTCCTGTGGGACGTAATTATTTAGAATCTGAAGTTACGTTGGACTTGAAAGATGTGGGTACTACTTAACAATCCACATAGCCTAACTCTAAAGATGTGGGTACTACTTAACAATCCACATAGCCTAACTCTAAAGATGTGGGTACTACTTAACAATCCACATAGCCTAACTCTAAAGATGTGGGTACTACTTAACAATCCACATAGCCTAACTCTAAAGATGTGGGTACTACTTAACAATCCACATAGCCTAACTCTAAAGATGTGGGTACTACTTAACAATCCACATAGCCTAACTCTAAAGATGTGGGTACTACTTAACAATCCACATAGCCTGACCCTAAAGATGTGGGACTACTTAACAATCCACATAGCCTAACTCTAAAGATGTGGGTACTACTTAACAATCCACATAGCCTAACCCTATCTGTTCTTTTATCCCCATTACAATTTTTTTTTTTCTTGCATACCACTTCAATTTAATGTCCTTGTCTCTATAGGAATTTGTCCTAGCGCACGTGTGTAGAACCCAACACCTCAAAGTTCGTGTGCTGCCTGTTTCATTTGTGTATATAAGAGTCCCCGAGACGATATAGAAAGTGAGAAAAGGGATACCATGCCAGCTATGTGCTGCTGGGGATCCGCTAATTTGCTCGCATTATCCCCCCTGGGAATGTATTTTGGGTAAATAAGGGAGGTAATTCTGAATAACACGTTGAAAGGGAAAGCATCCACATTCCATGTAAGTGATATCACGTCCCACCCACATTACAATATCAAACTGCTAGTAATGTATACGTCTTGCCAGAACTGCAATTTTCACTATTTGTATTATTTTATACTCTCTCCCCCCCTCTCTCTCTCTCTCTCTTTCCCTTTATCGTTTCACCCAACATTCGAATAAAATGATGGGGGGGGGGGGGGGCTATTTTCTTTCTTTCTTCCTCCCCCCGATACACACACCCTTCCCCAGTCCTCACCATAGGATTTATTATTCTGTGTGTGTATGCACGTTAGTGCGTGTGAGAACCAAAGCAGGGTAACTCAAGGGCAAACCCAAAAACTGCTCAAGTTGGTAATAAGTGGGGATGACACTGCATTGTCTCCCAAAATTCTATTTATTGCTTTTATACGCCCTGTTCTGCATTCTACATGTTTATCCATCCAGCCATCCGTTCATTCATTTATCCGTCTGCCAATCTGTTTGTCTGTCCGTCCACCCATCCATCTATCTGAGTTGGAATATCTACCTATCTATCTATCTATCTATCTATCTATCTATCTATCTAGCTATCTATCTATCTATCTATCTATCTATCTATCTATCTATCTATCTATCTATCTATCTATCTATCTATCTATCTATCTATCTATCTATCTATCTATCTATCTATCTATCTATCTATCTATCTATCAATCTATCTATCTATCAATCTATCTATCTATCTATCTATCTATCTATCTATCTATCTATCTATCTATCTATCTATCTATCTATCTATCTATCTATCTATCTATGTCTGTCTGTCTGTCAGTTTCTGAAGTGGGTTGTCAATCCCAGCAGACATTATATACACGCACACAATCCACACATACACACACAGCCACACATGTAGATTCAACCAGGACAGCTGAATTACAACCGTTTTGTCATCATGAAATTCGATACAGGACCTTGTAGCATTTGGCCCTTTCGAGGAACATGTGCAAGCCTGTGGCATGTACCCATTGTACCGACACCAAAGGAAGCGGAAAAATAAAACAAATCAAAACTAGTAGCCCGAGTGGAGAAACCAGCAGGTCTCTCTCTCTCTCTCTCTCTCTCTCTCTGTCTCTCTATCTCTCTCTTTCTCTCTCTGTCTCTCTCTCTTTCTGTTTCTGTCTCTGTCCGTCTCTCTCTCTCTCTCTCTGTTTCTCTTTGTCTGTCTGTCTGTCTCTCCGCCTGTCTGTCTGTCTGTCTCTCTCTCCCTCCCACTTTTCCAAGGTTTCACTCAGTACTTACAGAAGACCCGAAATCCGTATAAATAATATTATGCGGACAAAGTCCTTTACTGCGCTGGAGAGTTTCCTATTCAAATATTTGTACGTACAAGCGTTTTGTCCAGCCCAGCTGAGAGGCTTTTCTAGGGTATAATAATAACAAGCCCTATCACAATTGTAAGTACCGTTTCGGTGAATCAAATCTACTTCACTGTACGCTTGTACCAGTGTCCTGGCTTACTGCGCAGTGATGGGCCTGCGGTAGCCACTTGGGGGGACACGGTGAAAAGGATAAACTCCTGGGCCAACCTCTATATCATAATCTTGACCATTGTCCAGCTTTCAAAACTGATAAATTCCGCTTGTATGCGTGCGTTGGGGAAAACCCCAGGCGAACGCTCCAAAACAAGAAGAATTTAAGGAATTGAGAACATTTCTGGATGCCAGTTTGGACGACGGTGGTAATTTCTACAGGATTGGTGTCTTGAATAGGCATAAAATATTTGAATAGCAATGTCATTGCGGGGGAAAAAAAAGTGTGGTTGACATTAATGAAAAGGCGCTGAAATATGAGAATAAACGGTGGTGGTTTTGAAAGATAAAGAAATTTCATAAAGTGGCACTTGAAAGTGTACAGCATGTTTATCTTATACTTGGCAGACAGAAAGGGAGAGAAAGGGTCTAGTACTGTTACAAGATGGCTCTACATTTTAAAAGTAACAGGTATGAAAGGGGGGTGGCGGTGGGGAGAACAATATGACGTAACAATGTTACGACTGATATATAGAAATTCTTAATATGAACTGTTAATTCAGTGCACAAATGAAAAAAAGAGCTGTATTTGTATTTAATATGACCGAACATAAGTAAAGGGTGTGGTGTCGGAAGTATCTAGTTGATTTGGATTCATTTTATTTGCACATAGCAACACCGGAAGACTTGACATGTCGGAGACAGAGAAACCGGGGAAAGACTGAGAAGATGAAACACGAGAGATGGATCGGGAATACTACCTGACTTTCCATCTGAATCTGACACTGGAGACATCAAGAAATTTCATTATGAGAACCATAGCAGTGATGACAAAAAGTGAGGCTGAAGTACACAGTTTGTAATCTATACTAGGAAAATGGGGGAAGATTGACACAAGACGGAACAGTAAACAGATCAAAAACAGAAGTTTATGAGACGGAACCTCCGACCATGAGTTGACAGACACATTCAATTCCAGTCCATGAATTTATTATGATAATCATTTGTATTAGTACCAGATGTAAGCATAATTATCTATACATGCAGAAATCTGGACAGAGCGGTATATTGTACAAGAGAATGCTTAAATATATACTTTTCATTCAAATTCTTTAAATATGGACAAAAAAAGGGGACTGGACATTCCAAAGGGGGAAAATGTATCCAAAACCTTTTTCGGTGGTTGCTCGAAGGCATCACTCTTGATTATTACAGCCTGTATCAAACCCATTTTGCTCCAGCGATGAGTGGGGAGTCCAAATTACACCTGCTGTCAAACAAGGGATACTTTTCTGTAGAAATGAGGGTTTAATTTGCTGCGGGCAATGTATCTGGCATACATTTATTACGCTCTGAAGGGCGCCTATACACCCCTTTTCCTGATTAAACGGCCCATAATAGTTTATTGGTAGTCCCCACGAGTTAAATTGGGCGCATTTGGCAGGAGAACGGTTATTTCTGTTCCTTCACACCCGAATCCCGTTTGAGATGAAATGTTGGATTAAGTAAAATAACAGCGGGGATGATCGTTACGTCACTGCCATTGGTCGGTATAAATAGTCAGCCGGAAATGAAAACAAGATGGCTGTCCAAGGGGACGCGGCGAATGCCAAGTTCAGTTTCATTTGACCGCTGAACAAAGAAATCACGCCATGACTCCTCGCAAAGTTATGACTCTTCAGGTGCCAAATCAATTTCGTTGGCAATTGGTGAATTCTGAAAACATCTCGATGCGTTTCTATAGTAACTGAATACATAGGGTGTGTGTCAGGAAGTGGGCGTTTGATACAGAAAGCCAACATCAGAGTAAATACAATTGCTACTTCTCACTATTTGATTACAGATCTCAGTCATCAAGGTTATCGTATTCCAAACACTACCAAACATTCTCGCAATGCGTAAATTTAAGGCATAAGTCTAGCATTCTTCACCGTGTAACCAGCCGCGATAATATTTTGTAATTACTCATAGTCGTGGATGAAGTGAGGGGAATTTTTGCCCTAACAGTCCACGTGGATATTGTAATACTGAAAAAAACATATGAACTAACAAACAGAACATGTAAAGAAATAAAGAACAATTAATTAAAAGTACCCTTTCTTTTTCTTTTCTTCTATACTCTTTTTTTTTTTTCATCTGTCTTTGTTCATGTTTCTTTTTCCACTCTCAGTGTACAGCATCATTTTGGACAGCGCTCAATTGATTTTTTTTTTTTCGTCAATGTAATTCACGCCAAGAGATCAGGATAAAAGTTTGAAATACCTTTTTTTCTCTTCCCCTAATTCCATGTTGTACTCCCTCACCCCCCCCCCCCCAACCCCCTTCGCTGGTACATTAATATAATAATATAACCCAACAACAACAACAACAGCAAGAAAGTCAGAAATCAGGACTGCTACATAACAGGGTTTTTACTATTTAAGGAAGCGTTGCGTTCTGTTCAAATTGTACAAACTGTAAATACATGACATTTTCTTTGTGTGTGTGTGTGTGTGTGTTTGTGTCAACACAATAGACAAAGCTGCCTTTCCTACACTCACCATGCATGGCCCTACGCGCCCATGTTTTAGGTTCTAGCACAACGCGAATGTACAACTGCCACGACCTCGAGAATTTTTAATGAGTACATACTTTTACAGAAGGTGGATGATTCTTATCTCTCTCTCTCTCTCTCTCTCTCTCTCTCTCTCTCTCTCTCTCTCTCGTGTATATCTGCAACCACTGCGGGAATATTTTTAATGAGTAAACTTCTCTCTCTCTCTCTCTCTCTCTCTCTCTCCCTCTCTCTCTCCCTCTCTCTCTCTCTCTTTCCTGTCTAAAATTGAATGCAAGCCCTCGCCAGGTGTTTTTTCTTTTTCTTTTTTTTACAACTGTCTTTGACTGCGTATGTCAGTCACAAAAGTCAGCGTATTCAAACATTAGCAGTCATTCTCCAAGTACGAAATTTGACCTATAAATCTTTATCCCCCATATGACCCGCAGCAGCGTCACATCTTTTCAGGGGGGCATCAGAGTGGCAGTTACTGACTGCTCCTCCAACCGGAAATTGAGTAATGATTAATTATCATACCTCTACCGCCCCCGCCCTCTCCCCCACTCCCCTTGGCCTCAAGATTAAGAACACCCTCGCATGAAATTGACCATCTTCACGCGCAATAAATAATATTTTGGTTTCCGTCGGCTTATCTGGCAACCTACCGCACCCATCCTTTATCTGCGCAGACACCGTCAGATGCCAGGGTTTGATGGCCAGACAGGCCAATAAAAAAATCCATCATGTTAAATGTAACCACCCACCATGGCGCCACCCCGACGAAAACCTGGACACTTCTAGCGCCTTGTTTGTGTTCCATGATTTCTGACGGGCAATTTTTCAAAAATTTCCTGTCCCTAATATTCCCAGATGGGACAAGGCGGAGAATGGGGGTACGGGGGTAGTCTAATATACCAATTTTCTTAAAAATTCGTCTCAAATGTTTAAATACCACAGTGTCAAGGAAACAACGAAGAGAATATTGTTGAGAATTGCACTGGTAGAAGACTTCAAGTCTAAGTGTTCTTGGACAACAGACTACGACAGTCTGCTCTGCCTGTCTCACAACTATTTATCCAACTGTTAGAATACTTTTGTTTCTCCTTTACAGCTTCCGACCAGCTTAAAAGTACGTAAGCGAGTAAATTAAAGAGAGAAAGAAAAAAATAAAAGAAAGAAAGAGAGAACGGAGAAAGAAAGAAAGATAGAAAGAAAGAAAGAAATCCACATAACACTGGAAAAGAAAGACAACAGAATGGTACGATCTTTTTTTTACTGGTTCAATCTAAAAACCTACAAACAAACAAACAAAACTTTCCGTTATTTTTCTGAATGGAAAAAACAGAGGAAGGGAATGGGTTACAATACACTGACATGCAGAATAACACAGACTTGACCCAATCATACACTTTGCTTTCCCTTGTCATGTCATTCAATATTGAACAGTATGTACTGATAGAAAATAGAATATTACAAGAAAAGACATGCAATATGCAACCTGACATTCTGGTGCGACATACGGTCAGGTTGCATCTTTTCTTGCTACACAGTTTATTAAGTCGCTTCGTCAGGTTTCCAGGTCGACTGATCGTCCCTTCCAATATCTATTTGAACTGACAGAAATTGCCAGTTAAAGAAAACTAAGTCCACTATTCAAAACGTACACGACCAGGTATTCCAAAAATACATTTTGCTATTCAAGAAATGATCGATTTCCCTGGTTTTCTGAGACAGATGGCGTGTTGCATAAAGTAAGAACTTCCTCATGTCTCCCAGATATTACTACATGGTATAAAATGTAGGGCATTCATGGATGGATGTTTTTCTTCCACTTCTCCTTTTTCTCCCCCTCCTCCTCCTCTTCTTTTACTCCTCCTTCCTCTTCCTCATTTTCTTCTACGGAAAAGGAATAGCAGATTTGGACAAAGACAATTACGTAACCATTCCATCATCATGATGACCTTATGTCTACCGTTTCACTTGAGAGTCATAACTCATAAACCACGCAAGTCCTAATATAGGATTTCAAGAGTCATAATTCAGAGTTCCAAATATGGTTACTTGCGTCAGGATCTCTGTTTCACAGAATAATCTTTTCAGAAATCAGTTTTGTCATTATAAGTAGTACTCCAGACACAAGATACCGAGTCATATCAAACTTGGCCAGTTCCGTCCTTCACGTTGTGCGCGTATCAAAGATGTCAACATTGTGCACACTGTCCCTTCAAAATAGAACGAATACGCCGTGAACTTGAGACAATGAAATTAGAGGTATCAAGTGCAGGTCATAAAGATGTCCTAGGAGCCATTTTTTGCCCTGTGAATGTATTTTGAGAGCTAATGTTCCTTGTGCTAATTAATGTGAAACATCATTATGTAAGACTGTAGCTCAATATAGTTTTTTCCTGAGGTGAAATGCAAGAGGGACTTGGAGAGGTGGTTGTCAGACAAATTCTTAGACAGTGTAATAAAGCTTGGTTACGAAGTTGGGAGAGAAATTATGTGATAAAGAAGAGAGGGAGACAGAGAGAAAGCGAGAGAGAGAAAGAGCGAGAGAGAGAGAGAAAGACAGAGAGAGGCGGGAGAAAGAGAGAGAGAGAGCGCCAGCGATGGGGAGAGAGAAAGAGACAGAGAGAAAGAAAGAAAGAAGAGAGAGAAAGAAAGAAAGAAGAGAGAGAAAGAAAGAAAGAAGAGAGAGAAAGAGAGAGAGAGAGAGAGAGAGAGGTTAAAGGATGAAAAGAATGCGCCATTTCAATGATGGACAAGTCATCATGTAGGAAAAGTCATCATTATGCACAGGGCGCTTTGAGGCTGCCTAGCAACGGAGGCGACCAATTAAATATGAGCAGAGTGTTTGCAGACATGGAGGATAATGCTGGCTATTCCAGAGGATAATTCACAAATGACTGGGGATAAAAAATTGTCAACAAGTGGTCTGTAGTGGTCCTCTACCAGCTCTCAGCCAGATAAGCTCTAATCCTCTGAGACATAACTGACCCTCGTCCACATGCCGGATTTGGCAAGCTGCTTATCTACCCGGCAGGAGATGGGGAGACGTAGGCCCGAGATTCAAGAAAAAAGTCAAAAGGTCGTAACAAAAAGTCGTAATACCCGTACTGCGTCTGGAGGTATCAAATCTGAATTAATTTTATCTGTTTCTGTCTTTCTATTGCATCTCAAAGTTCGCAAACAATTTTATTATTATCATTTTTTTGTATAGGTCTCGTTTTCTCGCCACTTTCCTTTTAACCCTCAAGGCGCCATGTATTACTCGTGATGCACAGAGACGTATCGCTCCGCTGCAGATCCCACAAGAACTCGGGGCGAGAAAACGTAATTAATTTGTACGAACTATATCAACCAAATGATCAGGAAAACCCCTTAATTATGCCCCTAAGTATAAAATCAGCATTTTCTCACATATAAAAATTGGGGCGGAGTGTAGAGAGTTAAATTATTGTGTACTCCTTGCTAATATTGTTTTCAGTCTTCCCGTTCGGCTGTCCAAGGTCTTCTGACAGTAATGTGTACTGCATGTGTCTCCCGCAGTCTCATATTTCAACGTGAGTGATATTTTTAACTTATTTCAAGTATAATATGCCAGTGCCCTTCAGCTATTTCCTAACCAGCGAAAACAGTATCATTTTCGGACATGTATTATAGCATGGTAAAAGCTATTCTGTGTGACTTCCAGTTGCACAATCGTGTGGATAAAGTTACTAAACTGAAAAATGTCATGCACGTCTGACAGCTGGTGACTGGCGGGCGTGTCTGGTATGGGCTAGTGTCTCCATCTGTCTTGTCATTCTGTTATATTATTCTGTCTATCGTCATGCTTTTTCCTAGCACAATATAGCCGTTACTGTGTCGACGTAACTCTCTTTAAACCCAAACTCAAACTCATACGAAATGCAAGTTTGACAAATAAAAACTGTTTGCGCAAAATAATGTCACTGATTTTGAATACAACAACATACATTCGACATCATTTCGAAAACAACAAACAAAAACAATATCAAAAACGATTTGCCACAATAAAAACTAAATTCCCAGCCACGCCTAGAGGCCCCTCAGACTCAATCATGTTTTCACAGAAAGTTCCGGTACACGATAACTCGGTTGGATACAGGATGTACATGACTGTATGGCTCTACAATGAATCTAGTATGTGTGTAATCAGACAGAGAATGACAAGCTACCGAGAGACCTTGTACTTACTAACGAAGCGGAACAGACGGGGAATTTCCCCCCTTTACTGACCAGTCTAGTAAGGTCTCTGAACTGGACAACATTCGCTACAGTTTCGGTCGGAGAACAGCCATCCCTAGAGTTTAAAGGTCAGAGAGAACTAATTGGTAAGTTAAGGCGGGGCAGCCCACACTCGGGCTAATAAATTGTACTGTCATAATGTTTAGATAAACCGTTCAAACAGTAAACAATTCACAGTACGTTCCATTGACATGATGAGACCTTCGTTCTTCTTTGTTCTGTCTCCATTTTCTGAACAACTGGAGATTTTTTAGTGTGTAGAACTAGAAGAGGAATAACAAATGCACACTTTGATACTTGTTCCACATCTCCGATTTATTCCAACTCCTTACTATAAGACTCACACCGCAAAACGCTCAAAGTCGAATTTGCAGACACAGAAGTTCCAACAACAAGAACTAAGGTCCAAGTGACGTAGAACGCGATGTTTGTGATGGAAACAATCATTTTTACCACCGTTTACAGAACATTCGAATAACTTGCCCTTATCACTGCACTTAGTAAGTAAACCTCCAGTAACATCATTGAATATCTTCGGGTCTCAGTCTGTGCCAGTGCAGTTGGCCGTTTTTGAACATTTGACATAGATCTGGGCCTAGTTCCTAAAAAAAAATAAAAAAATTCTACCATTTTACATTTACTATTTTCCATGATGGTATGAGAAAAAAATGTAACTTGACCAAAAAAAAATGTTAATGAAACTGGGCTGCAGCAAGTGGCTCGCTAGAAGTATAACTGAATGGTATTTATGAATAGGGAGGGGGTGGGAGGCTATTAGTAAGATTATCATCGTGCATATCGACCTTTCATCCACCGCAAAACCTGAGCCGTGGTTTGGGTTTGAGTTTGGACTATGCGGCCCGATCGTTGTGTAAAGGCTGAATTTCATATCAGCCACATGATGTATCATTCTTCCGTTACAGTTAAAAAAAAATAAAAAAAATGCGTTGTAGTATTTTTAAACACGAAGACTAGAGGGAAGCATCTTGGATGGGCTAACAATCTTTCTCCCTGGTCAAGTTTTCAAAATCAGCTTGTCTTTACATCTCGCCATGCATGCTCAAGGAACCAGGAGCACAATTTACGCCATACAATGAAAACCATTGTTCTTCACTGGCAGCACAAACATTTGTCTACTAGAGCCAAACCAAAGCGCTGTCATGTCACGAATGACAAGGAAAGACCCAATCAACTTCATAAACAAGGGCGATAACATCAAAAGCCCCCATGGACAAAAAGGGTGATAATCAAGCTTGGTCATTGGGGAAAACAAAAGCCGCTGCACGCAAGCGCAGGGTTAACTGACTCACCAAACAGCTATCAGGTTAACCCTCTGTGACATAAGCTACTGACACTGATCTCTTTAATTGAGAGGTAAAGGTTTGGGTAAACAGTGGCACAGTGGTTTCCATGAATCATCAATTAGATAGCGATGACCAGGTTAACAAGGAACACATAAACTCCAAGGTTATCTTTAACTCTCTGCGTGTCGATCTGCAAACACTTGCAACTGATTAGCAGGCTGTACAGGGGTCTTTCAGACAGGGCCTGGACTTAGCTGATGCATGCGTTAAGTACCAAGATCTGATTCTTCTTAAAGCGTAATTCAGAAGCTTTTAGCAGCAATAACTAATCACTGACTCCCCTAATGCTTTATCTCAACAACAACTGTTGTTCATCAATTGCTACAAAGACTGAACGATATCCACCTACAAACAATTTCCCATCCTCATAGGAAACAAAGACAACAATAACAATCGCCAATCGAAGTACATGGAACTCAAACAATAAAGAGAAAATAAAATCAAGCAAATAAATAAATAAATAAAAAGCTGTAATATCAGCTGCTGGAACAATAGGCAGTGTTCAGAAATGAAAAACAAACGAGATGTAGAACAAAAAACAAAACAAAAAAATCACTGATGACCAAAATGAAACACCATACATGTCCACTAAGTGTCAAAATGGGACCGTGAAAAAATTATGGGTGAATGAGAAAGAGGAATTAAAAAACAGTCATTTCACCACAAAGGCATTTGTTCCTTATCATTACATGGAAAAACGAAGAGGATTCATCGGGTATTTCTTTCAAAATGCTCGAAAATACTAAGAGTAATGTACATACTAGAAAATGCATCCGATTAAAAACAAAAAGACAAGTCGTAGTAAATATTATAATGCTCAACAAACACATCGAAAAGGTCGACATCGGAAGTCAACTCCGATTACAAGTACGTATCTCCAACGTGTGGATTCTCGGCTCTCCCGCGGGACTTGAGTTCGTATTTCTATTGATTTAAACCACAAGCGGGCAGCACACTTTAAACAGGGCCGTCGGATGCTCCGGCCATAAAAATTGATAGACAACTGGTAGGTCTGTTTACTGTTGAACACATTGAGCACTACGAGAGGCAAGTCACTGTTGTAAGCCACTTAGCTAGCTGACACGTTTGCTGTGTTAATCTGGACACGGGGAGACAGGGACCCTTGTGACGGGAACAAATTTAATAAAAGTGGACGCGCTTCCATCTCCATGTCAAACTGAATGAGACCTTTTTTTTTTTCTCTCTTTTAATTTTTTAAACTCTCATGTAAATTGGCAGCTGCCCCAATCATCTCAGAAGAACTTTCCGAGTCCAAGTTTACGATATTTTATAACGATGCCACCCTGTCCCAGTTTGAGATATAATACTTTGTTTCGATATTAACTTTGCTCTCAAATTTCTCTGCTTTTGGCCCTCCTATCTCCAGATACAGATTTCCCTTTCCCAAAACTCCCGAAAAGTGTAAAACTAACCTAAAACAGTTAAGCAGATACTAAAAATATACATATTCGTATTATACAAAATAATCGTGAGAATTTTCCAGCTGATAAATTAGAAAACGTTCCAAAAATACTGGATTGTCTCAAAATAATATACACTAAACTGCTTAATGTTGTTTACAACTCTATTGGAGTGTGTTGTCACCAGTATCTGACCCAGAACGCCCATCACTTTGGACACATGCGCTAACTCAAATAATTACACATGTGCCCTCTTTAACTTGAATAATAAATCTTAACTGACATTGTAATAATCAATATACAGTTTTTGAGACACCCCGCACAGCATTGGACACCACCCGTCGTATTTCAAATAAGAGAAGGTAGGCTTGAAAGGGTTAAATCATTTCTGCAAGAAAATATGACTCGATGATGTCTCCTCGCCGCTGTCCTGCACTGCAGATCCCGCTTTGTCATTGTGAAATCAGAAAGTGCAAACAGCTGTTGTCACATCCGATTCTACTCAAGCGAGATGACCCATTCGAGACGTCTGGGAGGCTTCTTCCTGCCTGCCAGGCAAATCTAGAAGCTTCCTTGGCCGGGGAGGGCAGGGCTACCGGGCGGTGAAAGTCGTGACCTCATTTTGGCTGGCTATTGATCCGGGGGGTCATTGTAATTAGCCACTCCAACTGAGGGCGTGACCCTGAGAGGGAGATGGTTAACTAATCTTAGAGATTCCAGCCATCTTCTTTCTCAAAAGACAGCTGACTTTCTGCAAGTCGCCCACGGGCTGTTTTCCGGCGTAGGGCGCGAGTTTTTCAAATATTTATAAATTAATATTCACCGATGCTGGCAGCGCTATTGGCCCGCATGGGAAGGTATCGATTTTGCTTTCAAAGTTATTGTTGTCATATTGTTTCAATCGGCCGCCCCCGGGGAGTTTTATTCCTGTCATATTTCGGGAAGTAGCTCCCAGGGGGCGCTGCCACTCGTCGTTGTCATACTGTTTCTATTGTGCAGTGCTGGGCCTACGGAGACCAGGTCTCGTGTCAGACACGACAAGGGGTTGAAGCATTGCGTTAATTGTATGAGGTTAATTAAATAAACTCATCGATAATACACGCTGAGCGATAGTCGGGGGCAGCTCGCCTGCATATGGTTGTTGGAGGTGGCTTACTGATTTATAATGGATGGATGAGTGGATGGTTGGATGGGTGGATGGGTGGATGGCTGGATGGATGGATGGATGGATAAGCCGACAAACGAACGGACTGATGATTGGATGGATGGATGGATGGATGGATGGATGAATGGATGTATGTATGGATGGACGGGCGCAAGGATGGATGGATGGGTGGGTGGATGGATGGCAGGCGGACGGACGGACAAACAGACAGACGGGCGCATAATATGAATGGAACGGGTGGGTGGCTGGCGATATGAATAATTGCGTACACAAATGAACTGGTAGATGTATAATATAGAAAGCACTCAGAAATAGGAAGATCCGTGTCAAAAGAAAGAAAAAAAAAAAGGCTCAAAGTCAAGCTGTCGAGTCATACTCTCTCTGAGTGCTGAGTGCGTGTGGTCCCAGGAAGGCTGCAGTGGTTGGGAGGGAGGGGGGAGGGGATCAAATGTTGGCGAGACAGGGGGTGCAAGGCAGGCAAGGCAGTGGAAAAATAATCCCTCTTCATTAAATTCAAGGTCTAAAAGTCAGCCTGTGATTTATGATTTAGGCATTGTACTGTGACACACTGGGCCCGCCTTATTTCGCCTTTCAGATACCAAATTTGCATACAATCGACCACAGTGCAGAACAGACAAATCTTTTGTTAATTTGACAGCTACCCTCCCCCCCCCCCACCTCCTTACCCCATCTCAGCTATTTTTTAAAAACCTTATTTTAATGCGCAAAGCTTACTTCTACAGTCTTGAGATGGCAAAGGAGAGGCGCTCCTTACAGTGTCCGTTCAAGAAATAATTGACGTTGTTGTTTTTTTCTTTGTGTTTTTTCTGCCAGCCCAAGTTGCTATTAAGTTTTGTTTTTCTTGATGAATGCCAACTTTTCTGACATGGGTGTGTCAGTTTTGGGGGTGGAGGGGGAGGGGGGGGGCAGAGTGTTTCAACAACTACACGCCACCACTATCACCTACAGACAAATGCCTCAGATTTAAGATTGTCTAGATTCTGTAATTTACAGGACTGGATGGAACATTTCTGGCAATGGATTGTTTTTGCTTACATACAAAATCAGGAAGAATAAAAAAAAAAGATCTAGTTACCTCTTTTAATAAAACAACAAGGTCTACCTACAAACAACACACGACAAATACTAAGAAAATTGACACTAAATCCAAAGGAGTGCAGGAATAACTATATAAATTAGTTTGACGTGAATGTTCATACGGCATTATTCTTCATTCATTTTCTTTTAGTAAAACAACCACCCCAACAAACAAAAAGTATAGGAAGGTAATACCTGATACACAGAATACAGAGAAGAACCATTCCTGCTCCCACTATACCTCCACAAATTGCGCGCGTGTAAATACGGTGAGTACTACTCTGTTTCGTTCAATTATGAAGGGGGTGTCGTGGGAACTGTTGCCTTGTTGGACATCGATGATGCGCGCCTAAGTCGATGGACGGAATATGGATTTTTAAAAAAATTCAATTTTCATGCCTCTTTAAAAAATCAGATTTCAAATCAAAATATTTTAAGCGAATTGGCTGATCTTTCAATAACCATAAGAAAATCTCAACGTCCATATAGAAAAACTAACCCCCTTTGGAGAGGGCTTTCTCAGGAATTTCGTCTTTGACCTTAAGCCTGATTTCATCAGATCCACTCACAATTACTCGGCTACATTGTTAAAAATTACTGTTTTTCATATTTCTTAACCTTTACATCCGCATAGAAAGACACATGGTCCCCCCCCCCTCCCCCGCCTTGCATGGCACACAGAACCGCGTGCTTTTCGCGTGCGTTTGACAACTCCAGTCAGGCAGAGAACAGGCCTGGCAAAATGAATAATTGAACGTATCCTCGCATCTTCCACGACTAGGCAACAATGCAGTAGCTTTTTTTTTTTTTTTGTCCAAGTCTTCCTGCTGTACTTATATCTAATTAAAATGGTAAATGAGTGATGTTGGTTAGATAGATAGATAGATAGATAGATAGATAGATAGATAGATAGATAGATAGATAGATAGATAGACAGACAGACAGACAGACGGACGGACGGACGGACGGACGGACGGACGGACGGACGGACGGACAGACAGACAGACAGACAGACAGACAGACAGACAGACAGATAGATAGACTGATAGATAGATGGTCAAGTGGGCGGGCGGGCGGGCGGACGGATGGATGGATGGATGGATTGATGGCTGGGTAGATAGGCAGATCGGCAGACAGATAGATATATAGACAGACGGACACTCGGACAAGCATACAGACAAACAGGAAAACAAACTTGACTGATTAATCAATTGACTGACTCACTAACGGACTGATTGGCTAAGTAAATGATTTTCATAGATTGATTTCATTAATTGGTCCGCAAAACACCGATGCGGTTATTTCGCCAAAAGAAAAGTCACTGAAGCGAACCAACGATACTGAACCTAACCATGGAATTTTCTAAAAGCAACTAGCTGTAGACTTTTCTTTCTTGAAATCATCCATTTGTGGTATACAAAATAGGTCTTCGTTCATAGACAGTACAAACTGCAATACAACAGTCTGCATGTTGACGCCATTGTAATAATAGATGGTTGAAATAAAATACAATAGACATGGAAGTGTGCAGCAAGTACACGCATTTTGCTCGTGTTCGGCGCGGGACATTCTAGGTTTAAAAAATCTTATTTCAATCCAAACAAAACAAACTGAATTTTTTTTTTTTTAAACGACGTTATGTCTGACATTTTAAAGCATCCAAGCGCTAATGATGAATTTAGATACAACATAAATGCGACCGCCACTTGCTGAAATTAACGAAGTACCTAAAGCAAATCGGGATGTGGGTGAAAATTGTGAAATAATAATATTTTATGGAAAATAATTCCTCAAATTCAGATCTCATTGATCAATGTTTGTGCCTGGGGCAATATAAAACTTTAATGAAATAATCAAAAGTATTGTTACGTATTCTTAACATTATTGCAGTTTTTAGTAATTTATGGTACAAAAATGTGACAGAAAGAGATTAGTTTGTTCGAGGCCATTAATTTAATGCTTTCCTGCCACATCCTAAGTAATGCATATAGATATAAATTTTAATCTCCCTCCCCCTTTCTCTATGTACTCGTCTCTCTCCCTCATTTTTTTTTTTTCTGTTGGTACTGACTTTCACTATTTCATGTTTGCATTCAAGCGCTATGATTAGGGCGACATTTGTAATTGCTATCCACTCAGATACCTGCATAATCATAACGTATACAGACAGCTGCCACATCCAAACTGAAAAACATAACTATGTCCTGGTAATATGCTCACTGATAATTTCGGCTGATAACTGTGTAACTGCATTGTTCTGCGTCCAGCATCATATATTATAGTTCTCTCTCTCTAGGTTAAATTACGATAAACATCGAGAGATTTTCATTGTTTGAACTCCAGCGTGCACACAAATGCCACTGCCTGCCTGCTAATTTATATTCTGAATGAAAGTTTGAAAAAATTAATTTCCTCAAATGCCCATATATTGTCCCTCAGAACACGTACTAGCGTAATCAACATTTTGCTAGTTTTGCAGGAGTGCTGTTTTAAGTTTTGGGGCGATTTTCATCACCCTCCTGTGGCGTCATGAACAATGACAACTCTACTAACGAGGCTGCAAACCGCCGCAGACAACAGTTCTCAAGACTTAGTGTTGACATGTGGTTCAAGAAAGCCGACCCATGCCTATTGACAAAGCTAAAGAAGGTTTACAATATTTCTAATTTATACTAGATATAACTATTGGGGTCACAGAATTGGAAAGACATTATTTTACTGCTGGTTTGCTCATAAACAAACAAAGAAATAAATAAATAAATAAATAAATAAATAAATAAATACAGTTTCTAATAGGTAAAATAAAGACGGATTAAATCTGGACCCTGTCTAAAAAGAAAACGTGTGTACATTGCATGGGTGGCCCTGGTGAGTGGGCAAATAAATAAATAAGTAATAAATAAATAATTACGTAAATAAATCAAACTCAGAAATGAAGACTATTCTTCCGGCAATTGATGGACGCGAAGAGAAAAATCTACAACAGCAGCAGATTCTATTTACTGGACACAGCAACACCACACACACATACACAAAAAAGAGCTTACATACTTTAACCAAGCCATGTGTCTTATTTTTGATCACTACACCCTTATTGATTTTTCTGGCCCTATGGCGAGATAATCACGTGATACGACGAAAGTGCCAGCGCTGGTCTTAAACACTCCGGAGTGCGGTTGTAGATTGCTCTCAACAAAAGTTTTGATGCTTACAAAATTGATTTTGATGGTCAATGTACGCAAAAAATATCAATACTTATCATGAAAAATCTTAAAATCTTGATAAATAAGAAATTTAATGTGTACAGATATTATACAGTGGATAGCCAAACAAGTGTTTCAAATATATGAAAAACAGGGAACGCCAGGGTTAATGTAAATAATATTGAAGATAGGATGATGATGGTGGTGATGATGATGAGGATGCTGATGATGATGATAACACAATAATAATACAAAGAGGGGATGGGGGGGGGGGGAGAAATAAATTAACAAATAAACTACGCAGCCGAAGATGAAAACACACAGTACGCCTTTGAAATGGGAAATATAGGAGATCATATTAATGTTATCCAGAGCGCACTTTGCCAGTTCTGATCCCAAAGAAAAAATACTCAAAATTAATTAAATTTCTAAAATTCGTTCAATTACTGCCGAAATAAAACTGAAGCAACAAAATGTAAATAACAACTTCATTTTTTTCCAGCCACGTCAGACTTTATAGCAACTTAATCTGATTTCGTTCTGAATTTTTTTTTTTTTTCAACTAGGAAATTAAGCAAAGCCTTCAGTACACCAAATCAAATCATTCTTGATTAGACTTGTTTGCCAGGAAATTTCCGAAGCCAAAGGTGGGTATTGTTTGTTGTTACGTGTTACTAAAATTCTGAGCATGGCTGAGCTTTTAATTTGGTGTAGTGTATTGTGGTATATAGAATTAGTTCGCATGGCAAAAAATGAAAATGCAACATTTCTTCAAATATTCTGTGGTAGTTATAAACCTGTTCTGAGTGGGCCTAAAATAAAAAAATAAAAAGGCAATGGAAAGGGGTTTGGGGGCAAGGGGGAAGCTGGACGTTGCCCAAAGCCTGGCTTGAACCTAGGACACCCGGTAATGCGCTCTAACTACTTGGCCACTGCGTCCGGCACGAGCTCCGTCTTCTTCCTCTTCCTTGATCCCCAGTCTGTATTCAGGACACCGACGTCCACGTCAACTGTGAATACCGAATGAGCGCCGTACTCACACTACGTCCATCATCAGTAACCGGCTAATATATAGAAAGGATTGCAAGCTAAAGAAAGACATAGAAATTCGAAACAACACTGCTATCGATCGACTTTTCCAAAATATGGACTTCTTCCGAAAATGGTCGTATCGCCAGGATCAAACTGATTCACACTCAAGGTTAGTCACGCTTTCCAGACAGTGAAGTCTGTCTTCATCTTCATTTCTCTAATATACACTTTTTTTTTTCTTTCTTTAAACGTCATTGACTTTCCTCGCTCTTGCATTTTCCAGAAGTCTTCACGGAAATAATTGCCTAATAAAATTTAGCAAACAAAAGAAGCCGCTTAACCTGGCCACCTCGAAACAGATCAACGATTTTTCTTTTGTTTGTTTGTTTTTGGGGGTTTGGGTTTATCAAGTAAAGAAAATCTGGGAACGAGTGGGTGGGCCCCCGAGGACAACAAGAGAAACCGAAAAAGGAAAAATGTCCAGCTGTGTGTTTGTTTGTAGGTATGTGTGTGTGTTTATGTGGGGGTGTGGGATGGGGGTGTTTTAATATCATTCTGATATTGGTTAAGGTACAAAAAATAAATAAATAACAAGTAATGTTATTGATGAAGCCAAACACAAAAATAAACAGAAAACAAACAAAACAAAACAAGAATTGGAAGGCCTGGGGGGGGGGGGGGGGAGGGGAGCGGTTCACAAGAAAAGATGGACACAAGTACAAGAAAAACCATAATAAACTGGAAGAGAAATCAGTGGCGGGGAGGGAAGCAAAGGTCCACTAATCTTCCTAAAAATATTCATACATGTACATATATATATATATATTTATCTATTATGGGTGTTTTCAAATACCTAACCACTTACCAAACCAAAGAGAGGGGGGGGGGGGGGCTTTTTCAGTCTTGGACAATTGATAAAAGAGAGAGCAACAAATGGTGATTAGAGAGAAAGAGAGGGCAGAGGGGATTGAGAAAGAAATGAAGAATGAAAGAAATGAATAAGGAGAAATAATATCTAATTTGATTTCCTCTAAATCAGATCACCCGAAAATATTTACTGCGGAATGAAAGGTTCACGTTATTTTCCATTTTTAGCAAGCTAAATTTAGTTAATGTTTATGAAGTGAATAGTGTAGACTGCGCAGGCGTGGAGACTGGATGGAGAGCATGCCTTTTTTTTTTGTTTGTTTGGTTCTTTTGTTTTTTCTTTCGGATGGCAAAGTTTGTATTGGCGACAGTTGTGAAATGTTTCATCTTGGTAGCCTTTTATGAAAGAGTTAGACACAAATAGACAAAGCAGGCAGGCAGACGGACAGAAGGGCGGACAGGCGGACGGACAGTCAGACATACAGACAGACAGACAGACAGACAGACAGACAGACAGACAGACAGACAGATAACTCTTTTCCTGAGTTTTTGAAAAATAGAGATGAATAAATTGCTGGATGACAAACTGCAACACGAAAAACTACCACTACAATCAATACTATTACTAAATTACCATCAGCACTCCATCTGCATCTGTTAATGTTCTCCTGCAGACTGCACTACTCGGCTGGAAGATACAATGAACCAACTACCCGCGTGAAAAGAAAAAAGCCGTGGTAGTTGTGGTATTAACACAATTACTATTGATATAGTAGCAGTTGTTGTTGAAGTTATTTATCATCAGTCAACTCATCTATCTCAATTTCAAACACTCAGAATAGTTTTTTTTGTTGTTGTTTTTTTTTACGTTCATATTGGTTCATTAATTTGGTATTGTCCAAACGACCATTCTAGTTTGCAGGAAACAGTGAAGGAAGATGTGGTTATGGTGGAAGTGATAATATAATTGGTTGAAGATGTTGTTGTTTTGGTGGTGGTTGTAGTCCATCATCCATCAGTCCAACCATCACTTTCTCAAAAACACCCAGAAAGGGAGGTTATCACAGTTGGCGGGCGTTTCTGGCAGTATCATTCTGCAACGTTTTGTCCATCATCTTACTTCTTCCTAACATATTACGGTCGACGTGTCGACAAACTTTCTCAAAATTCAAACTCAAACTCCATTCTTCTTTCTACTATTTTCTAATGCGTCCAATGCCCCTTTTGGGCGGTACAAATGTACCAACGGGAATTCAGATCTCCTTTCTGGAAGCTCCGCGAAAATTCCGGAAGCCTCGCCTCTTCGCTTGGGAAAAATCGTTCAGTGTCTCGTCACGTGACCGACCTTCACGGCTATCTAATGCAATAACTCGACCGTCAGTGCACTCGTCCTTGCCTCATTATATGATAAACAAAATCACTCCTGCTCAATTAACTTGGAAGTTTTCTTTTGAAATGAGCACCTTTCAAGTTGTGCGGGTCTGGTTTCTACAGCAACCAAATATTGTCATGATTTCAAATTGCTTCTTTCCCGTTTCTGAAGCAACAAAATACATTATCTGTAAGAATTGCTTCTAAACAATGTTTGGGTAACAAATTAAAGCGATTGGAAAAAGGACATAGATCTACTCTGGAACTTAAAAAAAAAAAAAGAGAGAGAAATTTCGAAGGTGTCTGGCACAGATTTTACACTCTTGACTACATTCCAGAGGACAGCATTGTTAAAATTATACGAAGTTTAGTTCGTACACATTTGCCGCTTCAGACACCAGTACAGTGAATATTTATACAACTTATAACAGTCAACAGAATCTCTTACACATTTTATTTTTTTTTGCCCTGACAAAGTTAATCTGAGGATAAAAGGAAGGAAGTAGATGTTACAGTGTTACAATGCTTCAGTCTACAATGCTGGCGCACAATGCCTACGTTAAGCTTCACACAGTGGTTCAAAATGGCTTACAGAGTGGGCAAGAGGCGGGGGGGGGGGGGGGGGGAGGAGGAGAGAGAAGATTAACTTGTCCCAGTTTGTCCCAGGTTCAAACTCCAAATTTTCAGTTTAATGTTTATATCAGTTTTTATTTCATTATTTCTTCGATACTTTTGAAAATTTGGAAGTCCACGAACGAAAGGAGTCCAGGTTCCGTCAAGGCTTTTTGAGGTCACCAAATCTGGGCAGCTAATACTCCATTTCCAGTGGTCACGTAAAGAAACTGTGTTCAGTTTCTTTTCCGTATTTCATAATAAAATAGGCTTTGAAGGTCTTTTGTTAAGAAATGCTCGACACAATAATGGGGTACCACAGGTGAGAACTAGAGATCTTCGAAGAGCTGCAAATGGACCCAAACCACCCGACAGCCTAAAACTATCTGTAAACTTGCTTATTTTGTGTTACTATGATGAGACATAAATATATACAGGTTAGACGGAAATCTCCAAAAGGCCGAATCAGGCCTGAAGAAGGACAATTCCCACCGATAGATACAAAGCAACGAAGTATAAGGTCGAATTTTCACCTCCAAACAAGAGGTATGAGTCTAACCATAAAGAGCTCATGGGAATGTTCCTATCACATTAATCTTTAGATCAATATTGATCCTGAAAACTTATTTCTGCATAATCCTAGCGTCAAGAAATATTGGACCACTCCTAGCCCACTGACGGAAAAGCAGTTTTAATAGGTATATAGTGCCAAATAATTCTCCTGAAAATGGTCGAAAGATCTTGCACTTCGGGAAAAATACACTAATTTTTTGTTCTTTATCACTGAAGCGACCGGTTTAGGAAGGTTTGACTATTCGATAACGGTTGGGCTTAGGAGGTCCTGGGCATAATAATAATATATTTAGGAGAGGTTCTCGGTCTGTGGAGATATGGTATCAGAATATACGTATTAATATGTGAAGTTGATTTACACATTCATGTCTTATCTCTTGGTGGTGTGTGACAAGCTCAGTTGATTGATTGGTAGAAGGTTGTTGCTTTGGCTGGCTTGCTACCGATTGATTGGTTGGCCGATCGGTTGGTCGAATGGTTGATTGGTTGTAGACATTAAGACAAACTGACAGACAGACTGGCCGAGCCATTGACTGATTAACCAACGAACCAAGGCAGTTAATTAATTGTATCAATGGTGGCATAGAAAAGCAAAAATGTTTCGCATTATATTAGGGCGTGAACAGTATTGTTTAACATTTCTCATGGAGAAGTGATCAATTGTTTAATGAATCTCTCGCAGTATCATTTCATACTGGCATTTTTCCATTTAAATGCAAAGACTTTTTACTACTTTAATGCATATCATTGAAATGCACCTGCGACATTGCAATATCACAATAAAATTGTTATAATCACAATCAACAACAAAACAAAGAAATCGGTAATTGGCTCAACTCCAGCCGTTTGACATATTGACAATATTTTGACATTAGTAATTAAATTAAGAATACAGATTAATTTAAATATGAGCAAGGCTCTTAAAAGCCAACATTAATAGGCCCCCGCATGCCAAAAGTTCAATGCTTTTGTGCGCCAATATTTTTTAATAAAACGGGTGCATTTACAGTTACAAAATGATCCCAGGCTTCAAGGCGCAAACAGTTAAAAGAATCTAGTGCACCAACAGTTACAGGACTCTAATCCGTTAATCTGCGGGAGAAGAAGCGGAAACGCCGAAGAAAAACACACGTCAAAAAGTAAACTGTAGTAGTGGTAGTGGTAGTAGTTGTAGTGGTAGTGGTAGTAGTTGTAGTGGTAGTGGTAGTAGTTGTAGTGGTAGTGGCAGCAGTTAGGGGCAGTTATAGTGGCGGTGGTGGTGGTAGTAGTAGTAGTAATTACTGTAGCAACTGCATTTGTAGCAACAGTAGTAGTAGTACAGTAATGTGGTAGTAGCAATATAGCAGCCATTGTCGCAATAATAGTTGCAGTGGTCGCTGTAGAAGTAGTAGTAGTAATAGTAGTAGTAGTAGTCCAGTAGCAGTAGCTATAACGGTACTAGTATTGGTAAATGTTGTAGCAGTCTTGGTTGTAGATTAGGAGTAATGCTGCAACAATAGTGGCTCTGAAGTGTTTAACAATGCGTCAATCATTAGGCTGTAGTTACAAGAATTTACAAAAGTGGCCACTGCATTACTAGAAGTACATAATTCACGCAGGACAGCCAAAGTAACCACAAAGACAAAGATCAATAAATGTCCCAAGAATTCCAGGTATGGTAACCGCTGCACATATGAACCCCTACCTCTTTGTCACCATTCTTCTGTGTATGCCAAAAGAACCCCTTCTTAATAACTAATGAAAACACGAGGGCAGACAACAATAACTAATGTCTAAGGTAAATAATTTCACCAGTCTCAGAACTAGCTCCAGGCCTCAGGCACAAAACATTATAATAAGCAACAATGAATACGTCATGCTGATTTCACGCTCCCTCAAACACTAAATATTCCACACTGAAACATTGACAAAGCTTCTTGTTTCCATATAAGATCTATATATCCCATTCCCCCTATTCCGTGAATCGTACCAGTAGCACTGAAAAGGTACGTCTTTCTCTAAGATTCAGAGTAGGCTGTTACAGTTTGACCAGAATCGATGTCATCCAAGTATTACAAGTAGACAAGAAAACCCATTTAGATTCGAAAACTATCAAATAGAATCGTTCTCCTCAAGAAGTGACATATGGTTGCGGACCTAATATGATATAGTATAAGAAAAAACAATTAGACTTTACAACAGACATTGAGGTAAAAATGCCCAGGGCACTGATTCTCCGAAAACAACTCTCCTCGGCACTTTGTAGTCGACAAGGTACTAGTGATTTATTTATTCATATTTGGTCATGAAATCATATAATATTTAAGAACTGAAAAACACATCTTCAAATTCCTCAAATCCACATATCTTTCTGTGACCGACACGCGTTTTATTTCATTGAAATTCCACACAACGTACAAGGTGATCAGAAAAGAACCGAACGTGTTCGGAAAAAGTGTAACTGAACTCAATAGTTTTATTTACAACGTGTGATTACGTCGAGCTAACTGCACAATGTTTACGTGTAACCTAGTAACTATGCATTTAAAGTCTTCAAAATATTCATGATGTCATTGTAATGTAGTTACTGAATAAGTACAATTTTTTAAAATGTTTTCAGCTATTTTTTACTCAACCAGTGCTATGAAACGATAAACTAAATCCGGGTGTAGAATGTGTAGAGTTATAAACAACATATTTTCTTGTTGACACATTTTAATCTCGTTATAATTCATTAGAATTTCGAAGCGCTCATGAGCTCTAGTGACAGGATAATCAATTTCTTTAAAGAGCTCAATTCTATTCGAATCACCGTATAATCTGAAACAAGAACCCATTTCTCTGTAGAAACTGTAGATTTACAATAAATTATAATGCAAGATTATTATACAATATAAACTTGGTTTCATGGACTTTTCAAAGGGATCAGGATCATAAATTTGTAAACGTCAGTTACTCTCTTTATCATTGACTAGGACTCCACTGCTGTTATCATTTCAATATGGTGAAAATACACACTCCGTATTGCGTTATGATGATGATTATTATTTTTGTCATTGTTATCAGTAATTTTTTATTTATTATTATTGATATCATGATTATTAGTGTATTATCATTATCAATAATATTATTACCATGGCTACACCCTCACTATTCTACTATACTGGCATAAGTCAGACTTATGCCAAAAGGCAGATGAAGTTTCATTGCACCCCTGAGTATGAGGGCTATTAGATAACATAACAGAAAAAAAAATGAAATGTGCCAATAGGAAAATGTAATAACCCAATAGAATCATAGTGGTATAAGTCACCAACTGTCCCAAAAGAAACAGTTTTGGTGTAGTATTTCAAAAGTGTCAAAAAATGACTGATGCCATTCGCATGAAGCAGTGACGACATTATAATTATTATTAATAATTACTAACCTAACCTAAAGCCTTCGCACTATAATAATAGTATACACAGACACTCCACATTGAATAATAATATTTCTTTCAAATAGTGTTCAATTTTCTTTCTTTTTTTTTTTTTTTTGGAACGACCCCCGGACTGACTCAACAAAAAACAACAACAGCAAAAAAAAGCTCCAATTTCTCTCAAGTGTGCACTGCCAGCAGAATGCTTCAGTAACAAACGACAGGATGTTGTATTTCCCGGTTGGACTGAACTACAGAACAAACCGGAGGCGGGGGGGGGGGGGGGGGGACAGCACGACCTGGCAAATCATTTAAACTAGACTGGCAGACATTTCGATCATTGGCCATTCCTGGATCTCAGGGAAGACGGGGATTGAACGGAGGGGTAAAAAAAACGAGGACCAAAAAAAAAAAAAAAACAAGTTTAAAAATAAGAGAGAGGAGGAAGAGGGATGTGTAAGTGTGTAGATCGGGGAGGGCGGGAGGTAGATGGTGAGCGGAGATCTAGAGAGGGAAGAGGAGACACAAAACTCGCCGTGTGCCGTGTGTCAACTGGCAATCAATAAGCAACGCTTTCAATCAAATCAGCTGTATAAACATTGAAATAAATAATAAAAACAAAAAGTACCATGAAAGGGAACAGGAGAGACAAAGAAGAAAGAAGAGTTGATTAGGGAGGAAGGGCTGGAATTTTCTGCAAAAACTGATTCATTCATAGATGTGAATTCTCATCTCAAGTTGGTAGGGTCAAATGTGTCTAGAACTCGTTAATTCTGAATTGGAAGGGGGGGTGGGGGTGGGGGTGGGGGTGGGGGTGGGGGAGCTGAAGTAAAGTTTGATGCCATCGGTGACTACGTTGGGCAGCTACCAAACACCAGCAGCTGTGGGATGTTCTCATTATATTTGACTTCACCCATTTCCCAGAAATTCCCAGACAAAACAATTTCTCTAATACAATGTTTCTCAGGGTGGGGCTCAAGCCAAGGCCCACCACCCTGGCAGGGAGGGGTGGTAATATTTTGGTGGATGGAGCGTGGGACTTCAGAATGGGGCCTACGGATTTTTCATAAAAATCTTTGTTTCATAGCGTATTTTAACTTAACTGTATAGATAAACTGTTGTTAGTTTATGTCGTGATGGTGCTTTCTTTGTTTAGCGCGAATTCAAACATTTGAACTTTACAATATAATATACTATGTACTAACGTTGTCCGAACTTGGTGATGCGCGCGTTTCACTGTTGAAAAATTGAAGTTGGGCGTGGAGCAAAAAAAGGTTCGGAAACACTGGTCTAAGATAAATCTGCGCATGGTTTCTTTATTCCACCCCCCCCCCCCGCCCCAACTTGTTGGTGTTTTTTGTTTTTTGTTAGAAATTCCAGGCTGTGTTCACAGAAAACGCAATTCCAGTTCCACGCGTTGTTTCATCAAGGACTAGCGGGATTAACCCAGAGACTAATACTACACCTTTACTAGACGGGCTGGATTAATTTTTGCACTTCAAACTGTTAAGATAATACCTCATTATGCTTTACTTCAGTTTTTGCTGTGAATTTGATTTGAAATCAATACCCCACCGATGTCATTAGGAAACACCAGATTTTTAAGGTGGAGCATAAAAAATATCAGTAAAAAAAAAATGAAATAAAATAAATTCATAATCATTAAAAAATGATAATAGTAAAAAGAAAAGAACAGAGCCGCATTAATTTTTTAAAATAACTATCCATCTATTTGATTTATTGTCGGTAGATGTAAGCTAGCATTAATATTAGCCCCAGATTTTTTTAAGTGACACGGCTAAACTAAAATTTAAAAATGAAAAAAAAAATAAAAACATTCCGAATAGTCAATAGAGACCAGGTACATTGCTAAATCTGGATGCACTCATGGGTCATGTGTAATTTTGATTTACAATTCTTCATACAGAGGAGGAAAGTTTGTCTGGCTTATATGGAAAAGTGGGAAATGAAAGAGGTAAAAAATTCAATGAGCTCAAACAATTATTATCGAACGATTATTCAGAAAATAATAAAGTCATGACGGTTTTGTGGCGACATGATTTATAAACAGGAGAGATTGGGGGGAGGGGAAGAGTGTTGACTCAGTTAATGGAGAGAAAAGAGAGAGAGAGAGAGAGAGAGAGAGAGAGAGAGAGAGAGAGAGAGAGAGAGAGAGAGAGAGAGAGAGAGAGAGAGAGAGAGAGAGAGAGAGAGAGAGAGAGAGAGAGAGAGAGAGCAGGAGAAGTGGGACTATAAGAAAGAGAGAGAAAGAGGGAGGGGGGAGCAAATAGGGCTGAACGAAAGAGAGAGACAGACACAGACAAACAAACAGAGCAGGAGAAGCGGCACTGAACGGAAGAGAGAGAAAGGGGGGGGGGGGGAGCGAGAGAGAGTTTGTAGTATCTCACGGTTTGTTGTATACAATAACATATTAATTTATCATCACATTTCATATCAAGCATTAAGTTGCTAGGAATCAATTACTACTGAGAGGGACAGAAGCAGAGAGAGAGAGAGAAAGAGAGAGAGAGAGAGAGAGAGAGAGAGAGAGAGAGAGAGAGTCAGACAGACAGACAGACAGTCAGTCAGACAGAGAGGGGTAGAGGCAGAGGGGACTGGAGAGAAAGGAGAAAGAGAGAGAGAGAGACACACACACACAAAGAGAGAGAGAGAGAGAGACAGACGGGGGGGGGGGAGGGAGGTGGAGACAGGGAGAGAAGGGGTAGAAAACAGAGAGAGAGAGAGAGAGAGAGAAAGGGGTGGAGGTATTTCACAGAAAGGCAGTCAGCAGTCTACCTATTGCACTAATTAATTATCAGTTTTCTTATTAATTATGTTCAGTTATGTTCAGTTTATGAATCGATTTCCACTTCAACCTGAGGCCATATGACTGGAGACGTAGACTGTCATACGCAAAGTTTATAACGCCTATTCTTATAGCACATTGTAATATGATGTAAAAACTTCACACCAGCGGTGACAAGAGATTAATGGGTTTGACAGATTGGTACTAAAGTGTTGTTGTAGATGTAGTTGTTGCTGTTAATGTTCTTCTTGTTGTTGTTGCTGATATTGTTGCTGTTGACATTAACTACTGTTGTTGCTGCTGCTGTAGCTTTTGTTGGTGTTGTTGTTGTTATTGTAGTTGTTGATGATGATGATGATGTTGCTAATATTCATTTAACCACAAGTCCATGTCCGTCTGTTATTCAATAACTAAACTAAGATTTGAACAGATTTAAAAGCCAAGTGCCTAAAACTGTATGATCTGCAGCCTTTTACACTCTGGACTTGTTGTGTAAGGCTGTTCGTAAGAACCGGTTGTATAAATCAAATACATGCAATACAGAGGTGAGACGAAAGTATGTAACAGTGGAAATTAATGAGAAGTGGACGGTGACAGTGCGGATGATGATGATGAAGACGAGAAACAGAGGAAAGGAAGGAGAGAAAGAAGGGGGAGAAGATTTGTCATTCCAAAACTATAAAAGCAATAATTCTAGTGTTTGATTTATATGAATAGTGATAACGACAAAGATACTGATATAGTGATGATGATAATAATGATGATGATGGTAGTGGTGATGATGATGATGATGATGATGATTACGATGACAGTGACGGTGATGATGGTGGTGATGATGTCTAGGATACAGCAGAGTCGGTGGTGCCGGCCGTGGTGCCGGTCATTATCGTAATAAGGAAAATCAGTTGATTGTTCGGGTAAATCCGGTTGGGGGGAGGGGGGGGGGTGAGTGGGAAGAGGAAGGAAATAAGTAGAAATTTACTGTTTGATGGTCATAGCAAGGTTTCCCTTGTTCACAAACACAGTGCAATACTGAAACTCTGATTATTATGCTGAAGGTATGTAAACCTGAGCTACAGTGCCAAGTGATATACATGTAATAATTATAAAACTAAGAGAGTTTGCTTTAATAAAGGTATACAAAGCCAGAACAATACACAAACAGAGACACTGCGCTGCTGGGTATATAATAGAACCAAGATTTTTGCTGGGGGGATAGAAACAGAACTAAGACAATATTGCTGAGGGGATATAATACTGAAATATTTAACTGAAAGGTACATAAAGACCATGATATTTTTCTGAAAGTATACAAAACTGAGACGCTGTGCTGAAGGTATATAAAACTGAGATATTGCCCTAGTAAATAATACCAAATACACTCTGAGAAAGTGAAGACGCTATACTGAAGGTATACAGTCACACCTGGGGTATTGTGTAGCAAAGTGTATAAAAATCGAGGCAGTTGTACATCTACACAGCTAAGGCAATATGTAGAATGGAGATATGCAATATTAGGATAATATGTTCAGTGGAATATATTTTTTAAAGAACACAACGTGATATTATGATGTGGATGTTACACAGAGGCAGTTCTTTTTTTTCTTTTTGAGAGAAATGTTAAAAATGTATAAAAGTAAAACAATATACTGAGGGTATATAACTCAAAAATCAATGTCCACCTTTCTTTGATGAAGACTGAGAGTTTCCCCAACCAAACATCGTACAATTAAAGAATCACGAAAAATGTGAATAAAATTAATTATCGCGCGGAAATGTGAAACTGGCGTCTGTAGGACAGCTGAAATGCAGTGCTCTGGTCTGAACTTTGATGAGTTCAATAAACGCACCAGTGTTTATCGCAGGGAAATTCACACCTAGCCCCATAATGATACTTACAAACAGGTGGATCATTAAATGTGATCCGTGATATAACTGTCATTATTATTATTTTTTTTTATTATTATTATTAATTAAACTTTTATGTTGTAGTAACGATTCAGTAATTTTCTACATTTACGAACTTCTTGTTCGCAAGTAATGCTGACCCTTTCGAATTTGCCATTGGAGGTGCGAAAAACTTTCGCAGAAAACCAATGGGTAATTTGCGTTAAATGTATTCACGCTATAATGGAACTAGACGGTGAACATATAAGCAGCTAAAACTTCCTGTCTGCCAGGCTAAAAAAGGTCAAACTTTCGGTACTGCCTCAATTTCTGACATGTAGTAACGATGACGCATCCATTTTGCACAAAATCCAGTCTTTAAAATTTTACGTATATTCTCAAGCTGCAAAAAAACGGCATACGTTTTCGTCCAGCAGATTGGAAAAGTATGAATTGAATTTTATTCGCCTCTCTTCAAGCTTGGTTAAAAAGACAAGGATTTACACGAGTCAACTTGCAGGGGTTCTCCTAGTGAAATGAATAACTTGGGTCTATTATGTCTAAAGAGTTGACAGTGTCTTGTTGTACATTTCTACCCACGTTAACTCCCATTTTGACATTGTCACAGGCGGCACAAAAAAGTGATTGAAGGTTGGCCCACAAATGTTTAAATTCCAGGAAGTTGGATTAAGTGATTGAAAATGCAACACTACAAATCCTGACCTTAGTTCTTGTTTATTCTAACTCCACTGTTTGCACAACTGACAAATTCGACGTTAAACGTCTGGAGCTTTAGTATTATGATAAGAAGTTAGAATAAATCGGGACTGTGAAATAACTTGTATAAAAGCCACACGGCATTTCAAACAAGTGTCAAAGTGTGCATTTTGTTATATCTCTTCTACATAACCAAAAGATCTCCAGTTTTTTCAGAAAATAGAGATAGAACAAATAAAAACTGAGAAGGTCGCCAAATGTCTATTGTTTCAAAACAGAGCATAGCAGAGCTATCGTGATGTGCTAACCATTCACAAGCTAAAACAGAGCATAGCAGAGCTATCGTGATGTGCTAACCATTCACAAGCTAAAACAGAGCATAGCAGAGCTATCGTGATGTGCTAACCATTCACAAGCTAAAACAGAGCATAGCAGAGCTATCGTGATGTGCTAACCATTCACAAGCTAAAACAGTGTTTGTCCAAAATCCGACTTCGGTAGAAGGAAACATTCTGTTAATGACATGACCACGTCCTTGAATGTAAGTAATGTTTCAGGTATCAGATTTTCTACATTGACGGCGTACGATTTTCCTGATGTATCAATGTCGTGAAAAAGTATTGACGAAAATGTAAAATGGTTAAGATGAAACCAAAAATTACGTCTGTGCAGGCAAACACCCATCTGAGTGAATGGTACAGTCTTGAAGTAATGACCATTCTACTGGATTTTAAATCAACAATTTCAAACAATGATCTCTACCTAATTATTAGAAATGGAACTGTTTGGCTTGTTCAGTTTCCACACTCTTTTCCCAGAACACTGAGATCCCCCCCCCCCCCCAGTTCACTCCACCGTTCAGGATTACAGTAAATAATCTTGCTGTGATATTTAATATCCAGGGTTCAATACTTGTGCGTTTCACACCAAAAAAAATATATTAAAAAATGAACGCTTAAAAGAAAAGGCAATAAAAATATTGATCAAAAAGTGATGGAGCCCACACAGCCAATTTACTCCTATATGTATGTCTAGAGCAAATAGGTAAATTTAATTTAAAAAAACAAGAACAAACAAAAACAAAAAACCCTGATCAAGGCCGGATACAGATGACACACAGTACACAATTGTTCTGCTCGTTTTTATTGTTGCCCTTAAAATTTTTAGTCATTTGTGTGTGTGTGTGTGTGTGTGTGTGTGTGTGTGTGTGTGTGTGTGTGAGTGAATTTGCCTTCAACCCAATCAGAATACACGGAATTGTATTACAAAAAGATGACCTAAATGTAGTTGTCATTTCTATTATTATTATTATTATTATTAAAATAATTATAGATTTACTTTGAACCCCGGTCAGAGCATCCCAAGATGACCATTATGGGACATAAGCGAAACTGCATTACAGATTAAATTCTATTACAAATCAAAGGTTGAATCTTTCAACTGAACAATTAAACTTCATTAACCGGGGTGAACACAAGGCATTTTAACTGACAATTAACGGTAGTCACAAATAAATTAATACAGACTCCAAGTAACCACTCCCACCCCCTCTTCCCCGGCACCAAAAGTAGAATGCAACAGTTGGATGGACCTGCGGCATGTTTCGGCATGCATCAAACGCAAAATCTATGCCTAGTAGGGGCCAGTTCTGTCCGGCTGATTCCTTAATTGTATAAAAAGAAGTATTCATCTCGCAAATATGAAAGTCTGGTGTAAAATTTCATAACCTGGTTGGCAGTTTTCTTCAAAACTGTACAAAATGGTAGTATTTGAAAGCGTTGACGAACGTAATATTAGAATCAGGAGAGGCCAAAAGTTCAATACAAATAGAATTCAATTTGATATTTTTTTACACAATGACGGTGACTAGGAAAATGCCGAGAGATTAAGAGACAATGTAGAAGTCTGAACTGGGTTTTACGCCGTATCAAATCCATACTGGCTGTACTGTGCACTGCACGGTTCATTCATTATGATTAAGTGGCCAAAACATAAAACATACATAGGTCTAAGTCTACAATGAGGGTCTAACTAGTAACATGACGACTGCAGGTAGATATACATCGAAGTAAAAGTATTTTATCACAGGAGATAGAACAGAACTTGTGTTTCAAAAGATGTAAGACCAGATAGTGTTTGTCTAACAAAACAAGCAAGACGTCTTTATGCACTTCGAATTAGGAGTATTGTCTCAAAGGTGATAAAACGAATGTTGTAAATGTCTTTCAAAGGGTGCAAGATCAATGCGTATCTAACAAAACGAGCGAGGACTAAGCTTGGATGTTGCATTGCTAAAGAGAAAACGGTAACGTGCATCGAAATTGCCTTGTCTCAAAGGTGAAAAAGAAAAGATATTGTAAATGTCTTTCATGGACTGCGAAATTGGTGCCTATCCATCTACAAAAACTACACTGGATTTTTGCGATTGCATCTGATTCTGATCTTTATCATTCCTTTTGTTTTCCAGCTAAACCGATACTAGATCTAGTAAATTCTTGTCTCGCATTACCAAATGAAGACAGACACCATTGTCTGTTGCGTATTGATTTTTCTTTTTTTAAATCTATAATTAAAAAAAAAATACTAATTTTACATTGACCGCATTGTTTGGTATATAAATTTGAACACGAAGCCGGTGAGAGTTGATGATTTTTAAAAAAAAATCTAATTAAATTTGTCCACCAAAAATTATTGGTTTTCAATTGTGAGACACGCCGGCGGGGAAACCATACACAATATTGAAATTTATACAAATACTGTGGTTTCTCACACCAATCGTGCGTTGGAAAAACACACACACACATACACAAAAACCCCATTAAGACAAGGTAAGAACACGCTTTTTCACTGGCGCAAACACACACACGCAAAAAAAAAAAGGAAAGAAAAATCAGTGCTTGGAACGATAATTTACAGGGATTTCCACAACTTACATAATTAAGAACCATTTGTCACCAAAAATTCAGGCTCGAAAAGGCATCCATTAACAATAAACGTTGAGTTAGTTTCTGGGCAGACGTTAGTAGGCCTAAATGAATTATAATTTGGAACAAAATAATTTTTTTTCGCCAATATTTACGAATGATTTGATGTTTAATCCGCATTCCGGTATCTGCTGATGTAATTGAATTGAATGACAATTTTGCATTTAAGTAATGTTGTTTTTTTGTGGTTGTTGTTGTTTTTTTTTTGCAATTTTCGACAAACAAACAAAAAATGCAGTGCTGTGACTAGGGAAAAAAAATTCTAGCAGTGATTCATTACTTGTTTGCTTTGTTACATAATAGTGAAATTTTAGTATGGCGGCAGATTGGAAATGATAATGATAATAATAGGTCTAGTTGTTTTATGTTTACGTGTGTGAGCTTTTCTTTCTTTCTATTTAATTATCATTAATATATTTCTATATAAAAAATACATTTAAAAAAAATAGGTATAGATCTCGACCTATCTTCATGATGATAATTGTTGTCAAAAAAAAAAAAGAATAATGACAATGTAGAAGAAATACGATACGGATATAGGATAGATCTAGATCAGCATGTATAAACATAAATAATAAAACAGTGTCAAAATGATACACTCACCTGTATTTTCAACTCCGTCGATTTTATCATTGTCCCCGTCGTCGTTTTCGTTACCGCTGCCGCTCCTCTTCATCGGCGCCGTCGGCGTGTCCTTCTCGTCCTCCTCTCGGGTGGCTCCTTCCAGCAACATGCCCCCGTTCGGGGGGCCGGGCTCCACTTCGGGCCCTAGCCCCAGGCCGTCGTTGTCCACATGCCGGGGGCGTGACTGCTTCCGTCTCGACATAGCAGAAGTATCAAATCCACTCCGGGGACAGCGTTAGTGTTGGGTGCTGAGAATCCACTGCTACCCCAGCGGCAACCAAGGAAGTACAGAACCGTGTCCGTGAGTTGTGTAATTAAAAGCCACGTCATTTATTACATAACGATGTCCGTGGTCTTTTTACATGACCATCTCCGTCTTTTTTCAAGTTCATTTTGGCAGTTGTTTTTTTTAAATCTTTTTTTTCCCCCAATATCCTATCAACAATAAATAAATAAATTATGTACGTAAAAACCACCAATATAATAAAAATTGGAAGCAAACATCCGAAATTAAATAAGAATAAAAACTCTTCAAGTTAAACAAACAATATTACTATTATTATTATTATTAATATTATTATTTTACCCCGTTGATCTTGAACTTACGAGATAATGAAGACTTTTAAAAAAAAAAATTTTGTAATTATTAATTAGCCAACATATCATTTGTAAGTATGAAATAGCCTAGATCTATTGCAGCAAATTAATATTTTATTGCGAATCTATTTCAAATCACTTTGCAAAATTGGTGTGTTTGCACGGCCGATGAGATTAACTTGAAAAATGAAATAAAATAGAATAAAATAAAAAAAAATTTTAAAAAAGGGCAAAAGTGATTGGAAAAAAACAATAAACAAAATAAAGAAAAAATATAAGAAAAAAAAGGAAGCTCAACACACAACAACAATCGTGGAGTATTCCAAGTAGGAGAATGTCTTTCTTCCACGCTGGGAGGTCAGATCAGGGAGACAATATTATTTTCTCCAATCCCAAAAGGCGTGCGGGGTTTTTCGGGGCAGAGACACTGCCAGTGGAGCGGCCTGCTGCCAGTTGTGAGCCGCGGGGTCTCGGTAACGCAGACAGCAGCCGGCCCCCTCTCTGTTTCTGGGCTAGCTGAGCGCACGACGAAAGTCGACGGCGTCCGTACCGCTCGGTCCGTTGCTGCTGTTGTTTCAGATGAGAGACGACTGACTAGCTAGCATCGACGCTAGAGCTGCGCCTGCAAAACCACCGCATGCGGAATAGGCTTGATCATAATCATTCTGAAAATACAGAAAAATGGAAGAAGAAGCCATTATCATAACCAGATTTTCCTGCAAGCGTTGCTATTGGCTTTCAATCCACTCCCCCTTTTGAAAAAACCGGCGGTGTGGCAGCAACTTCGCTATTCTCTCCACCTCCTCGTGGGCCACTTCCCCCTCCACCTTACCCCCTTACCTCTTTTTTTCATTTCTTCCTCTGCTATCCTTCCAATTTACCCCCCCCCCCTTTCACCCAAACCGGTCTCTTCCCGTCCCAGGTCGATCACACTTCGATCTCTACCCCTCCCTGACTTTACCCACCCTCTCCCCTTTCTTTCTGTTTTTTTTTTTAACTTGTACAATTTAATCGCCCCCCCCCCCCCTCTTTCCCTCCCATACCCTCCCATTCCCTCCACCTGATGACTTTATTTCCTTCTTTCATTCCATACATCCCACCCCTCCCCCTTCTTTTTTTTTCATTTCCAACTCTCCCCTCCCCTCCCCTCCCCTTCCCTCCCCTCCCCTCTGGCTGTCCTAACCCCCCTCCTCCCATATATAGATAAAACAAACGTTTTGTTATTTTTCAGCTTGACAGGGCCGATGTGGCAAGTGGGAAGGGAAAGCGAAATAGCAAAATAGCTCTAGGAAGAAGAAAACGCTTAAAGAAAGGTGTGAGAGAGAGAGAGAGAGACAGAGATAGAGATAGAGACAGAGATACGTATATTATTAAAAACAGAAAAAAAAAGATACATATATAAAAATGTTAAACAGGCTTATCGCGGGGGGAGGGGCAAATATAAGATGAGGGAGATGAAGAGGGGAGGCGGGGGGGGGGGGGGAATCAAATGGGAGGGGGGAGAGGGAGATAGAGAGAGCGATTAGCTGCTGTTAGTGGCTGGACCAGAATTGCTCTCAAAAGACACAATATAAACTCCGGCTCGCGTTAGCGTTAAAGAGTGCGTCTGTTTATTTGTCCAGTTATTGATTTCATTTCTTTCTTTCTTTTTCTTTTCTTCTATTTCTTTCTTTCTCTCTGTTTAAAGACAGAAGACGTTGTGTTGTTGGAAATACAAGACAGATTCAGGGAGGAGATGACAATACTATTTTATCTTTCTACCCACCCTAACTCTTATCCGTGTTTTTCTTCTGTCTTTCTGGCAGAGTCTGCCGTACATCTTTTTCACTAACTCACTCACTCACTCACCCACTCACACACTCATTCATAAATTTCACTCACTCATTTACAACCTATGTCCTCTCAGCAGTCGATATTACAAAATACACGACCCAACAGATTGCAAAAAGTTCATTTTTTTAATTCCGATTTGTGACACTGAACAAATGAGTTTTTGTATTATTTTGTTTTGGTTTGCTGTTGTTTTTTGTTACCGTAAATGTAATAATACCGGTATTAAAAAAAAAAACAACCTTCGAACTGTCAAGTTTGTCTCCTTTATGTTGATCTGTCTTTGTCTAAGTTTTGCATCCATTTCTGTGTCCCGATTAAGAGGTACATTATTTAACGTGTATTTTTCCTTTATTTTTTTTTTTTTTTTAAATCGTCTTTAGTCACCAGTAGATGTGCATAGTTCAAAATAGTTTAAATGTCCGATACGTGGTTTATGCTAACCATGGTAGGCCTAGATCTAGGTCGTTGGGGTCTCTAGAGGGATTTTTATTCTGATAGTTTTTCTAAATGTTCTCTGTGATTTATAATCTAGCCAAATGGCCGATCTACTTACATTGTATTGGGAACTCAAGTCTTCCCGATGCTTACAGAACTGTGGATCTCAAATGCTCGATAGCAGTACTCGAGATTCAGAAAAGATGTGTAACACTGGACTATGTAACACATGTTTCTAAAGTAGACAAGATTTGGTCTCTTTATAAGTCCAGGTCCACGTAACATTGTTATCAAACCGTGAAACTAAAGTCTGGTGGTTCCAAAAGGAAGCACTAACCAAACTTAAAATACAAGCTCGCAGCATTGCCCAATATTATAATCGTTATGTTCAAAGCTGACCCCCCCCCCCCCCCCGCCCACCAACCGTCATTATTTTCCCTTTAAAAAAAAAGGCGTGGAAGTGGAAAAAGCAAGGGTTAAGAGATCAAATCGATTCACTGCATTGAAATGAACACAAATTCATGTTTATTTATATACTTATTTAATTATTTATTTACATCGCACTTGTAGGTACATAGACTAGTCATTTCTGAGAAATTAATTCAATTTCCAGAAATTATAGAACTTCCGTAATATATTTATAAACAATTCCATCTCTTCCCAACATATTAAGTGACATCACGTCTCACCCTGCATCGTGTTAATTATAACCCTGACAAGATGCCGTGAAGTTAAGGTACTAAAGGTTGCCGGACGTTAAAGATATTCATTGTTCTGTTCAGGGTGTCCACTGAAGTACAGAGCTTGGAAATAATGACAGAAGCAGCTTTAGGCTACTTATTTATTTATTTAGATCTATGTGTGGTACCGCGACAGCAAATAAAATAGCCTAATGATAGCTAGCCTATAATTATATTACTTTAATATCAAACAAAACGGAGATTCCATTTCTTCGATCCAAACTGAGAATTTATATTGTTTTCTTTCTTTCTTTCTTTCTTTTTGTATGTGTATCAACAATCATTTTCCTTGACCCCCCCCCCCCCAAACATACACACAGAAAACCGCTCCTTCGTCTTGCATTATTTTCGCTTTTATTAATTCCCGTTTTCAACGCCTCTCTCTCCCCACCCCCTTCTCTTTATCTTCATCTCAAGTGTTACAAATTCCCCCCTTATCACAAACACATTTTGACGAAGAAGAAGTTAGCAGCGGATTATTACAACAAAAATGACAATCTGTCACAAAAGGAGTTAAACTATCACTCCGGCTACAATATGGGGAACGGGTGGCAAAGGTTGTTGTAGCAGGAATTAATTCCTTATCGCTAGGGGCAAACAGAGCCCCCTCGGTGTGACTACTACAAGATTCCTGCTAGCTGTATTGTTCACCCCTACGACTCCCCACAAAGCCCGGACACGCTACTTTTGACAGCGGATGGAAATGATAAATGTTTACATGGGTTGATTTACGATTGGGTGACAAGACACTTGCCCTGTTTTCTCAGAGGATAACGGCTAATCAAATAATGTAATAGAACTTTTAATAACTCCTGTAATTTTGATATGAATTCTATAGATAGTGCTCGCCGTATCAGTTTGAGTAAACAAATGAAGCTCCTTTGTATTAATATTAAAAGGAAACTGAGATAAAGACAAATTTAATATTTCTATGATAATTCAAATATGAAACATTCTTTCAAAGAAATTCAATGTTTATCGTCAAAAAGAAAAAAAAACAAGAAAAAACACGGAAATGCTTGCTGTGAGGGGAAGGTATCTATAATACCCTACACAATGGATTAGAAAATAAATAAATAAATAAATAAATAAATAAATAAATAAATAAATAAATAAATAAATAAATCAGATTTGCCATAACGACAGCTTACCTTTACAGTGTTTTTTTTCCTTTGCACAAGTTTGAAATGTGTAGCCAAACTACACAGCGTGTAATCCAGGAATTAAAACAACACTAATTGTTTCAAAGTCCGCACTGCTCACCAATTCACAAGCGCTTATAACACTCAACAGCAACGCTAACAAGAAATATAGATCTAAATCACATCCGTAAATTCCAGAAAAATCGATATCACCGATCAACCAATCAATTGTCACACATTGGTCCATACAGCTAGAACTACTCACAGCTCCGTCAAACTAAGATGAGTACTGTCTATATTCTATAAAATGAATACATAGTCGTGCTCTTCCAGTCGTTTAACACTGCAGTTTACCGCTCTTGTTCTCTCACTGAGTCTCATCTATTTATAGTGTTCAGTTGTGAATCAGCTGCCTCTAACAACACTAGCGAGCTCCGAGGAAGTCAACACAGAAGCCTGAGTTTTATAATGCGCTTATTTCATTAATTTTTCACACATTTCACGGCGCACAAGACTTTAAGAATAACAGTGAGTGTAACAGGATGGAAATCTTTTGTAGAAATAAAATATGGCATCGGTCGATCTTGGTTTTTATAACTCGATCGCTGCTTTCTTCTGTAGATTTCTTCAGATGATTGCAATGAAGTTCAGAGTAAATGCTGGGAATGTTCAGGGTAAATTATTGCACTCTTCAAAGCACAGAGTGCTTTCGTCGTATCTGTGGAAAAACAGAAGTGAAAATACGTTTTGAAAATGTTAGCAATGAAAGGAAAAATATTCACAGCCGCTAAAAAAAGAAAGAAAAAATCAATCAATATACAACAAAGAAAAAAGGACAATAGAATATTAGATCAAAAGGTGGAAAGCAAAAGGTGAAATTGTATTATGATGCAAATTTATGATTTTCATCAGACATAATTTGTTTTGTTTTTTTTATCAGCGACACTACCTGCATCATTTCAACAATTCAGCATAACGGTTTATCAGGGCTGGTTTCCGTAACTGCTCGTCATAACATCTTCTGTTTCCATAGATATTATCTCTATCTTTTGATTGAAATGAAAAAAATCTAAAATAAAAATAAATAAATGGTTCACTTTGAGTCTCAGCTTTTGTGGGACAAAGTCGCGCTGTCCGGGAGCGCTTGGAAGTCTCCGGTCCGCTGTGCTAGCCGCGCGCGACGCAACTTCCCTCTGCGTGGCTTGAACAAGACAACTCAAAAAAATTGATCGCAATACAAGCAAACATCACAATATCACCCGGCCCAGTAGGTCGGAATGAGGGGGAGATTGTTACCTCCAGAGAAGACCGATTGACAAGTGGGGACGCAATCCGTAGCGGCCAGTGACGGAGCAGGGTGGGCCGGAGAGCTGAGGGTGCCCCAGTGCAAGACACCGCACCCCTCTTTTTTTTTTGCACTACCAGAGAGCCCCCACTGTACAAATGTGTTGTTGGCTAGTCATCGGTGTGAATGGAGAGAGCAACGAGGAAGGAAGGAAGGGGGTAGTTTGACAGGACTGTTTGTGTGTTGTTGTTTTTTTGTTCTGGGGTCTGTTTAGATACCAGCAGACAGGACTGTGGGGTTGCCTCACTAATTGGGGGTGGTAGGGGGTCCCTTCCTAGCTAGGAATGTTGATAGGGGGTCTCGGGCAAGTGTTTAGCTCGTAAAGTTTTAAGTGTGAGTGTGTGTGTGTGTGTGTGTGCGTGCGTGTGTAAGAGAGTGGCTGGGTGGGCGGGATACGGTGTGAAAGTGCATGCGCCAAAGAGAGTGACAGACACACTGGGTAGGGTGAGAGACACAGAATGTGTGAGTGCAGAGGTAAATGTGGACATGGGTGACAACTGGGGACTCCAAGAGGAAATGGAAGATTGGGGGGGGGGGGGGGGGAGGGGAGTGAAGAGAAAGGTAGTAACTGCGGTCGGCGGTGCACACTTTAGAATCTTTTTAACACGCTTTGGTCCTCAAATTCTTGAAATCTTGGGAGAAATGAATCTTTTTAAGGCGACGGGTTTTTCTTCTTTTCCTTCTTTCTTTTTTTATAAAGTTTTTATTTTGGGGGGGGGGGGGAGGGGGCGGGGGGGGAGGTTAGGGGGGGAGCATGCAAGCAGGTCTGTGATCACAAAAATACAAATCACATTGGCCTCGCTAAAGTAGTCGGAATGAAAGACAGCCATGTTTGACAGTAAATGCTGATTCTACTCCTTTAGGCGGCACCCTTGCGTGTGAGTGGATGGGTAGTGGGGGTGGGGGGGGGGGGGGTTGAAGGGCCGTGGCCACAGGATCTCGGTCTATCGATGCTTACAGAAACTGTGAATCTCAGAATGTTTGACGGGGTGAGAAGAAGGCGGGGTGGAAAGGAGGAAGGGGGGGGGGGGCTAAAAAGGGTGTCATGGGTCACGGGGTGAAGGTCAATTGCAACACTCGGTCAAAAGCTCAGGGCTGAAGTTGAAATAGAAAAAAGAGGAAGCTCTGGAGTGGAACAAGTCGAGGTCGTGTGACGGAGGTGACAGTTTGTAGGGTTTGTGACGATGATGGCAATGATGATGTTGATGAAGATGATGATGATAATGTTGTTGGTTTCATGATGATGACGACGACGATGGTAATGTCGCTGATGATAATGATGTTGATAATAATAATGACGGTCATGATGATGGTGATATTGATGGTGATGATGATGGTAAAGTCGATGATGATGATGATGTTGCTAATAATGATGATAATATGGTGATGACGATGCTGATGATGATGATGACGATGGTGATGATGAGATTGTCAGACCTACACCTCTGATGAACGCCGTCGCAGAGATTATCACTGGCAGACGGACAGGTTTGTGTTTGGAGATGTTGTTCTGATGATGATGAAAAAGAAGATGTTATATTATGTCCTTGAACATGACGTCATGCGTGATCACAAAACAACAACAAAAATAAACTCTTGCGATTCGACCTCGGTACAGTCATTTTGACAGCTGACTTCGCTAATTTTACAATATTCTTTTCTGAAAATAATCCACGCTTGAACACTCTCTGCTATAGGTATACGGGCTGACCAAGTCTTTCACCAAATATCAGTTACTGATATATTTATGTTAATTTACTAATACTGAAGAAAAAACACCCAACGTTATTATAACTGGCCTACAGTACTTTGGCACACATTTGCCTTTCCACCGTGACGTCAAAATCTAAGAGTCAGCACGACTTATTGGAACTACACTCGTCTACTGAAGCCACATTCGTACGATCAAGGAATTAAGCTGCCATATAACTGTCCGTGTCTAAATTATATCAAATTCTGCGATCTAACACCACTCACAGGAAAATTTCGGATGTCCGCTCATGCAAAATAAATCACACTCACCTTCTGCATCCAAAAAAAAATGAGAGCGAGAGATCAACAGTTTCGATCACAGTTAGCGTTCTATCTATAGTCTCCACCGCAACACACCAAAAACTCATTATTTTGTTTCCTTTGAACAAAGTACTTTCCGTGGGTACCGTCTACACAGCCTTCGACGTATCGACAGAAATCGTGGTCTCAATGACAAAATATCCATTATAAATAAAATAGAAAATTCGGCTGTAGTGTCCCCTATCTGAATTCATATCTAATGAGTATTCACATCATTTATAATAGTATACAGATTCCTGGGATATCACAATGAAACTCGTTGCAGATTCAGTTGGGTAGTCCGTCTCGCTGACCAGTGACCTACTGAGTAACAATTACGACTTTCCAGTATTATCAACCCACCGTGTTTGCAATGATATCCACTGGCCAGCACACAACATACACCGTCGTCCCCCAGCTACACCCTTGCCCCAGACAAGACACAGAAATCCACGCATTTAGCGGGATAAAACGCACTCTGAGGGTGTGAGGGCATGAATGGACCCGTGGTACGCTTCACTGGACACGCATTCTCATTGCGCAGGGTGGGGGCGGAACTGCCCAGTGCCCCACGCAACACAGCCACACCCCGGGGAAAACTTGTGGGCAAGGAAGGTCGAACTAATTTAGGATATAAAGAGTCGTGATATTCGTCACTGACCTAAAATGAGAATCTTAAAATATAATGCGTCTGAGGTGCAAGTGTTGAGGGCAGCGATCCTTCTCCCTGGTCTGGCCCACAGCATCCGCTCCGCTATTTTTACGGAAAAATGACATAATTATGAAAAAAGTAAAACGCTCTTTGCCACTGTATACTTGTCCACAGCATCCGCTCCGCTATTTTTACGGAAAAATGACATAATTATGAAAAAAGTAAAACACTCTTTGCCACTGTATACTTGTCCACAGCATCCGCTCCG
The DNA here is from genome assembly GCA_963931925.1 of Onchidella celtica. NCBI lineage: Eukaryota > Metazoa > Mollusca > Gastropoda > Systellommatophora > Onchidiidae > Onchidella > Onchidella celtica. The sequence continues at coordinate 40,289,394 of OZ007574.1, forward strand.
CTATTTTTACGGAAAAATGACATAATTATGAAAAAAGTAAAACACTCTTTGCCACTGTATACTTGTCCACAGTATCCGCTCCGCTATTTTTACGGAAAAATGACATAATTATGAAAAAAGTAAAACACTCTTTGCCACTGTGTACTTGTCCACAGCATCCCTTCCGCTCCCCTCCTTACAGATCTATAGAGGCAAAGAGAGTTTTTCATAGGTCATTTTCCGTAAAAATAGCGGAGCGGATGCTGTGGACAAGACCACTTAAACAAACCCCCAGAATCTGGAAACACACAATACAATCAGTCAATAACACAGAAGTTGGAATTTTTCGGACTTTCGGATGTTTCGAGCTCTCCGGTGACATCGTAATAAACAGTTGATTTGAATGGCTACGTCCTGTATCATGCCTATCACAAACAGCTGAAATTGAGATACTGAGTAAACATTTGCTTTTCGTTGTTCACGGTTTGACCTGAGACACAGGATACCGAGACGGTTCAAATTCGCCAAATTCCGTCCGTCGACTTGCGCGCGTATCATCCACGCCAACACTGCAACAATTCGCATCACACCCCTTCATAATTGAACGAAAATACTGCTACCACAGAACCCTGTGAGTAGTACTCACCGTGTTTATACGCGCGCAAGTTGTGGACATACAGTGAAAGAAGGAAAGGTCCGTCTCGGTATTCTGTGTCTCGGGTCGACTCTGAAAACACCAGATCTTTCGAGGGTGCATTTCGAATAATAATAGTCTGGGGTTAATAATAGAATTTGCCCAAAAGACAGTTGGCCCGCTGATCTTTATGTACGCCTGTACAATTGTTTTAGAGTCCAAGTAGAATTGGGCATGGTACAGAATAAACCTTTTCAATTAATAAAAGATGCCTTAGAATTGTTTTGAGTTTTCCAGCTCTGCGCCAAATTGTCAGCTCAGATTCTGGTTGTTAATTTGTTCTGTGACTCATTTTCTCACTATTGAATCAACCCAGGTTATTTAGAGAAACATGAGCAATTTCAAGAAATGCACGCACATTGCCATGAGAAAATAACCAATACAAAAAGGGCATGATAGTTTGTGAATGTGTATGGGACCCCAGTTCACCAATTTTCACTGCTTGACACGTGTGGTAGACAAAAGGGGCAATAGCATGAACTGAGCTTCTAAATTACTGCATTATTCACAAACCTCTATAAATGATAAAATCGAATAATTGAATACCAAAAATATAACAAAATCTCAAATGTCTGCTTCACTGTATTTGGCAAATTCAGATAAATTCGAAGATTAATGTCAAGTTTAAACAGGGCAGTCAAAATACGGAAACTCCCAAAGCGTTACTGATTTATGAAAACAACAACTTATTCCTTAAATCTACGATATAAATAACAACAAAGGAGACAAACGACAAGGCTGTTAACCATTTCAAGACTTAGTAGTTATCACTCTTCATTGCTCACCTCAGGTCATCTTCATTCAAATCTGCAGTAATAGCTCCAAGACGCGGTGCACACGCACTGTTTTGGCCTGCTCTGCAACTGATAGTAATTAATTAACCTCCACATATTCAACATAAGGGTTGTTCAAATTAATTTAGCCTGAAGAAAGTTCTGGTGTTCCCAGGCTTGCTTGTTTTCTTTTGCAATACATTACTTAAAATGAAGAATAGTTTTTGCTGTTGTCACTTAAACACTTAAACTGCAGAATTGATTTGAGGTCTTTATTTTAGGAGGTTCGCTGCCCTTGGCATTTACACCTCACTTTACTTGTTTTATTATTTCTTGTTCTGGCGGGGGGGGGGGGGGGGGGGGGGAGATGATATGGATAAATTTTAATCTATTAATTTCAATTTTGCCCGGGCAGGGGCCTTTCGGCCTGCTCTTTACGATTTCCAACTGCCAAGGTATCTTTAACGTGCGCAACGTGCACACGGGCCCTCCGAATTTTTTCGTCCTTATCCGAGAAGACTAGGTACTCGATCCTACCCCCCAATAGGACCAGGGACTTGAAAATATGAGAAAAATCCAATTTCCAAGAACTACTCGATCCTACCCCCCAATAGGACCAGGGACTTGAAAATATGAGAAAAATCCACTTTCCAACATGCCTGCACTGCCCGGGTTTAGAACCCGGGACCCTTGGCATGAGAGGCGAGCACCTTGCCTCTAGACCACCTTGTCCCCTTAAACTGCAGAATACAACTTTTTGTTCTTTTATACTGCCACACTCCAGGCGTATCGCCCGACTCTGTTGGTATCACTGGAGGAATAATACCATCTCCTCAGGCTGTTTCCCACCAACTCTCCAATGGTATCCGCCCCCGGCCAACTAATAATAAATCTGCAATCATGCTCAATCATAATACCCAAAACTCGTACCTCTGATGACACACTTACTTTTGAGCCAGTGAGGGGAAAAAACAACTGAGGTATTCTCATAGGCGTCCCCAAATAAGATAAACATTTAATCAAATTTGAAAGCCGTATGCATTTTCAATTAAAAATTACGCTCTAGGGCAGGAAGGGAGATAAATGTCAATAACCCGACAGGGGATTATATTATCAATGACACCTAGAGACCTTTGTCAACACGACTGGCCCAAGCGCTAAACGTCCCAGGGATGAGAGGACCCACCGGTCAGCAGGACGCCAGTGGACGCTTCTGGACAAAAGATTACAAATAAATCTAAAGGCGGGATGAGATTATTGTAAAGGGGGTGGTGACTTCTCTGGGTGTGGACTGACCACCTTGTGTTGACAGAATTGCAATAACACCGATGACATCAGAAACTTTTACATGATATTAAAATCAACAAAGGGATTTGTTAGTTATGATTAGATTATACTGAAGTCAACAAAAGGATTAGTAAGCTATCATTACAGCTTAACCCAAGGTGTCCCCTTTATAACAGTAAAAACAAGCGTGGTAGATTTCCAACTGTATTCCCATTTCAAGAATAGAAACAAAACGCAATGTCTTTGTTAGTTCACACGACACACAGTTTGTTCAGAGCAGTGGCCATTGATAAAATTCATTTGATGCCGCTGTTCGTTCTGGACAAAGAACTGGGTTGAGATATATTTACTGAGTCATCAAAGGAAACGTGCGAAGGTGTACTGTCCTAACCTGCCCAATGATACACACAGATTTTGTTTGAAATGCACAGTGTGCTATGGAAACTAATGTTACTTTCCCAAATATAAAGTCCAACGGTTTCGAAAAATTCACTTCCAGCGGAACATTGACCATAGCCCCGGTAATTTCCATACTACATCAAATGTTACCACTAAAGCTTTGGCGAAGCACACTATTATTCACAAAAAACACAGCATCTCGTAGTCAACAGACTGAACAAGGTATCTTGTGCAAACCTGAGTATCTGGATATAGGATTTGAGCTGGATGGGGTCCTCGTGAGTGTACTCGGGAAGTGATAATTCACAACTGCACTGTTACCTTGATTGACCCTTGTCTTCGATAACTCACAAACCAGAAATCATATTATAAAGGCAGTAAGGCCTCCAATGTAATCATGAAAGGCTTTTTAACCCCTCACGCCTAAATTCTACAAAATATCATGTAACGCATAGAAAGATGTAAAGGTGTGGGTGGGCATATTTTAAATGGTCTTGAAGTTCGTTATTATTTTTAATACTTTGGTTGATTTTGAGCCACAACTGAGTTCAACCATAGTAAATGTTCCGACATTTTGAACCGGAAAGAAAAAAAGACGCATTTTCTTCAAGTATGACGCCTCAGTTTAGTGGTGATCGAAACTCGACTTTAAAATCACAGCTGTCTATTCCCCGAGTCAGCGCCCCGACTAGTTAAGATAAAGAACAAAACCTGTAAAGAAGGTAGTTCGGCATGACAGCACCTGTCATGTAATGTGGCACTACGCTTAAGATTCGACAGCGGGCAAAACACTAGGATGATTAAATCATAGGGCTAGTGCACTGACAAGATATTGTGCTTAATTCGGACAAACAAAAACACGCTTTCATTTCCTTCTTGACGTGATCAAACGCTGTTTACAAACAGAATCAAATTTGAATTGACCACGGAATACCGTCGACAATTTTTTTTTTATTAAACAACTGAAAATACACCAAAGTTATGTAAATACAGCACAGATTTATAAATACAGATTTCATTGCCAGAGACTGTTCACCAGACTAGAATGCGAGAGACTACTATGAAGCTTTATCAGTGTTATTCAGAATGCGACCTAGTTTTACGAAATAGTTTTTTATTAATTTCGATACTGGTTATGCAAGCACGAAAGGTTTACAACACCGAAAAAAAAAATCATGTTTTCTCAATATTTTGAAACAACTTTGGCCTCTTTTCTAATGTCGTTGTTTTGTCTGTGTAATTTGGAAGCCTTTACTGTGGAAAAATTCTCCTCATGGCATTTTATTGCACGTGAATATTTGACTCAGAGGAATAAAAAAATAAGTACGGCGAAAGTACAGCAGTGAAAAACGTAAGCTTATTTAGTGCTGTCTTTAGACTTCACAGGGCAAAGCCAGTGGTAGTGGGTGCAACAGTGTTGGATCAATACTGTTACCAGAATTAAGTAAACATCATCTCTCCCTCTCTCTCATGCTCTCTCTTTCTCTCTCTCTCCCTTCCCCCTTTCTCCTTCTCCGCTTTCCTTTACTAAGCTGCCTTTCTGTCTTTGTCTCTCTCTTTCTCTCTGTATATTTCTCTCAACTCTCTCTCTCTCTCTTTAAATCTCTCCCACCTCCCTCCTCCTTCTTCTTCATTTTCTTCTGCTAATCCGTCCTCCGCCCTTCTCCTTTATTAGCTGTATCTCTACTCTCTGTCAATTTCTCAGTTTGTTCCACATAAGAACAACAAACCTTGAAATTCTTGTAGCTATGGCCAATCTGAGGCTTCAATTTTAATCACTAATTTTCTTAACCCTCTCTGTCCTTAAGTTTTCGAGAGACTGTTTCCCGTCAATTCCGATTGACTCCAATATATATGAAAATTCCGAATAATAATTATGCCTTTAAAGGTAGAATTTGCATGCACTGTAAGATTCACAGTTGGCACCCAATACAAGAATGATATTCTTTGATATTCATTTGCCATCTAGAAACCACTGGTAACGAGTGATATTAATATGGTTAAAATCCTAAATCTTCCTTTATCGTCCAAAGTATTACTATATGTAATATGGTCGTGACGTCTTTCATAATATTAATTAATTAAGCAGAGATCTTGACACACATCAATTTTCCTGATGTGGCGTCTGAACAAGGCATTTCAGACTACGTACGTCAGCGACAACTGCCTAGACCACATTCTGGTCAAGTCGTATGTATGCATGTCAGTGTTGTCCCAGGACCTGGAACCTGCGGAACCAGCCGGCTACACTGACACAGGAAAGTCGTGGCCTAACCCCCCCCCCCCCATCCCCACCTGCCCTTCTAACTCAACACTCCCTCCTTCTCCACCCCCCCCCCCCCCCCCGCGCCAACAACCAAACTAATTACCAGTAGTTACACACTGAGCATCAGGCGAGAAATGTAGTACCCCTCGTCTTGTTTGTTTTTCTGTGTACTTTTAGTTATTTTTTTTTCTTCAATTTTATGGAAGTCTCTGACGATGTGATACCAAAAGTGGAAGAAGATTGCAAGTGTTGGTCACAGGTGTTGAACGGTTTCTTCTCATGACTCGACTAAAACTGTAAATTTAAGATAAAGAATACATTTCAAGTAAAAAAGGTTTTTACATTCCTAAAAAAACTGTGAGTTGATCTGGCGGAATCGGGCTTAAGGTGAAATTTGAATAGATTTAGCTTTTTAAGAAAATAAAATAAAATATTTTTCAGAATATTTCAAGCAAAATATTTTAACTGAATGCAGAAAAATGGCTAATCTTTCATTTTATAAGCAAATCTCATTTTCCGTAGAAAAATTTCCCCCTTTAAGGGGTTTTCTTAGGAATTTTGTCAGATTTTGCCAGATCCACTCACAATTATGTCCTTCGCGCTTATGAGGTCTTATGACACGTATCACGATTGTAACCATATTGGCTGCAGATACTACTAGATCTAGACCACCGTCTGTTATTTCATTGTCACAACAATTTCAAAACTATCCATCTCCAGCCGCTTCAGTCTCCTACCGCCTCATACAACAATGTTAAATTGTGTCTTTTTCTGTGATAATTTTAATTGGCCCATAACACTGAGGTATCAGCCAATCTTCATGTTCCACAAACAGCTGTGTATTGTTATGAAATATTTCAAGAACAAAACCTACGCGACAGAAACAAGGGATCGCTATGGGCAATAAACTTGCAAGCATTTCACGTTCCGTTTTGTTCAAACCAGTACATCGTCGAGCGTTTCCAATGAAGCCAGCATCATAATAATCATGATACTAATATATACTGTCATCAAAACAGAATGCACGCTGACAACACACGTATACATGAAATCCAGGCGACATTTTATACAGTTTTCAAATTTTTGCGCCCCCTTTTGTTTTACAGCTTTCTGTTCAAAGAATGCATTGCTGCCAGGTTATAGTTATGTTTATGAACGTGTCTCGCTGCCCGCATCAACGATGTATGGAAAAAGAAAAAGAAAAAAAAAAAAAGCCTGGCTTTGTGGTTCCTTCGCGGGTTAAATTATTGATACCATTCGATACAATGGCTGGTTTTAAGTATGTCAATAACAAGTTGTTATCAAAAACAGTAAAAAAAAAAAAAAGTGAAACGTTAATTAGAATCCACCAGTGTTGAAATAAACTGCAATAATATGTGAAGGGTCTTGTTGTAATTATTGCAATGTATCTAACTATGAAGATTCTATGTCACGTACGCGAAGCATTTAATGTTTCTGCTGTGTTTTGTTTCGTTCATTTTATTGATTCGTCTACCCGCTTATGTAGCCCCGCCTGTTGCACTGTATGTGTGTCCCTCAGCCTGTCCGTAGGTTAGTGTGTCCATACACCTGTCACTTGGCTTGTTTCGTTGTTTGTGTGTCTGTCCGAATGTTGGTGTGGTCATTATAACAAAAACACTTAAGAAGCAGTTTGGAAAGAGGCCCACATTTCCTATCTGGCCTGGGCCTGTTCAGCTTTGCAAAGGCGTGAAGAAAAGGTCATCATCATCTTACCTTTGGAAAAATGTGAGACCTGTGACCCCCCCCCCCCCCGCCCCCCCCCCCCCCCCACAACACAAACACCAATCTTTTCGCGAGCTGAAACAAAATAAAAAAACAAAAAAACCACCAAGACTTTAAACAAATGGACGCCAGCCTTAAATACAAATATATGCCTATACTGTTGCTTCACTCGAGCAGTGTGTTAAATGTAAAGAACTAACTTGGTTAGGTACACACAGCAAGAAATACAGTCATGTAAAAGAATAAATATCCATACTTTGCCCAGCCAAAACCATTCCTTATTTGTACCGAGCATTCATCATTCTGTAAGTCTGGCTAGCCTGCTCAGCCACCTGGGCTCATGTTGACTTCAGCGAGTAACGAATCCTGTATTGGAGTGTCCCGAAATTACATTATCGCAGGCAAGTGATACATTTCACTCCACATTCAACCAAGGTTTTCAACAACATCTGCAGATTCAACAATCCAAATTACATGTATTATTTCCCGAAAGTGAGACTATTTTTGGGTCATGTGAGCCAGACTGAATTTAGATTTGCAAGGCGATTATGTGACAAAGTGCAAGGGTTAAGGTAAGGGTTACGTTTGGCTACCTGGCTACAATAGCCTTCTCACTGTCGAAATGGCCACATTGGGGTTTTGAAAGTTGTAACTAACTGGTCACTGAGGCTGGTGGTGTGCTGAATTAATTCTGTTTGACTCAGTGCGTAAGGTCCCTCTTTCCGATTGCTGACTCACGACAGTTTTGACGCACCCGAACTAATGAGACAGATCTGTTTCCGACTCGCCAGTGCGGGAAGTTCCGCCTAACTCCAGAGTTCACGTCCCACACTAAAGGGTAAGCCAGACCAAGGCTGGCGCAGGTGGCTCACCAGCTAATTATTATGCATCATACTACTAACTGCCCATACGGTGAGTTGTGAGTAACGTTTAGTGTGATACAGAATAATTCGGCGACAAGTCACCATTGTGTGGTGCCTACCCCAGCCTTGGTCTGGCTTACTCCTTAAACTGACACAAAACGGCGCCAGCGGCCTAAAACATCTATTGTGAATAGCTTGGCTACATGACCCAACAGCCACTGCAGAAACAAGACAAATGTGAGTCTGTATGATGCTGCTAGATAGACTACAAAATTTAATATCACACGTAGGTGATAGGCAGGAGGTTCAATCATAATTTCTAAACACCTTTTGAACCACGGATTTTTTGTGTTATTTCACAAGTTACAAGTGGCAAAAAAAACACAATCTCAAATGCAAGTGCAATGGTTCATTCTAATAATGTACTATTTTCATTATGGACACTGGGCGGCAAATGAACTACATGGCCAAACGTGATGAAAAGTTCAGACGAACATACTCCCAGCGCCAGTGATACATCAACATTGCAGTCAGTCTGGACATAGTTCTCTATTTCAACAACAGACTTGAGCGGGATCTCTACCGTAACGGTCACCTCTGCCTAGCCTTGCTAGTACTTTTTTTTACATCTTACTGTCATTTTGATCCATTTCTAGCACTGAATAACCCTCAAACTGTCCAGATTTCTTCTCAACAAACTCAATTCCTAACGGCTGTACACTCAAAAAAGTGCATTTTTGTGGGGGGAAATTACTTTAGACGGGAAGCGTTGAAGCTGAAAACGGTATGGTATTGAACATGGTACTTCTTGTGTCAGACTGATAGTCCACTAAGCCAAGTCCGTCTTGCATCTGATTGACCCAATGCGCGAGCCCTCCATTTCCGCCAGCTGACTGGAGACAGTTTTTGAGGCGCCCCAACAAGACAGAGCAGCTTGATGTTTCAGTCTCGCCACTGAACGAGGTACCGTTTAACCTCATAGTTTTCCATATCAAACTGGAACCGAAACGAAACAGTTTTGGCTCCGTGCGCCACCAACTTTGTTCCATCACGATGGGAATATGTGATTTGGACATGGTAATATAATTTTTCTATGGTAACTGTTGTTTCAGAACATAATGTAATGTTCTATATATTAGGAAATGGTTGAAATCTGAAAGCTGCTTATGCAATAGCAATGGTTAAATCTGATCGTGACAATATACTATGATGAAAATCTCGAATCTGAACAAGGCATGGGAATGGTTGAATCTGAACAAGGTACGAGAATGGTTGAAATCTGGACAAGGTATAGGAATAGTTGAATGTGAACAAGGTGGCAGAAGAATGGTTGAATGTGAACAAGGTATGGGAATAGGTGAATCTGAACTAGGTATGGGAATGGTTGAATCTGAACAAGGCATGGGAATGGTTGAATTTGAATCAGGCATGGGAATGGTTGAATCTGAACAAGGCATGGGAATGCTTGACTCTAAATAAGGCATGGGAATGGGTGAATCTGAACAAGGTATGGGAATGGTTCAATCTGAACAAGGCATGGGAATAGCTGAATCTGAACAAGGCATGGGAATGCTTGAATGTGAACAAGATATGGGAATGGTTGAATGTGAACAAGGTATGGGAATGGTTCAATATTTTGAAGGTATGGGAATCATGGTTCAATCTGATGAAGGTAGGGGAATGGTTCAATCTGAACAAGGTATGAGCATGCTTGAATCTTATCAAGATATATAAAAATGACTGAATCTCAACAAGGTATGGGAAATGTGGGATTTGAGCACAGTACATACTTTTATAGAAGGAATGGCTGGGATAAAAGATACTGATGGTAAGTTGAAATGATGAAGTTAAGGGTTAATTTTTTTTTTAAATTTAATTATTTCAAGCTATGTTATACCCGCCATCGTGGGTTTATTTCTATTCTATGTAAATTGTGTGGGGTTCAAGATTTGACCCATATAAGTTGCATTTATCATAAATCTCCGCCTGGCTCCGCCCGGCCCACCTGCCAACTCCCTCAACCCCCCCCCCTCCCCCCAAAAGGCCAAAATGGAGCTTTGTGCACTTTATGGATGGCCCCCTGTCGCTGCAACATTCTGCAATCTGTTACACTGCAATGTCCTATACACACATTATGGTGCGAGATGCCCTCATGTGAATGTTCATTTAAAATGTTATCTAACACCGTTTATGTATCCTTCAATCTACTATGCTTAATTGACACATGACAAATCGTGCTGTATTTCATATGTATGTTTTTTTCTGTTTTGTTGTTTTTTTAAAAATCTACTAGTATATATCGTTATTCAGTCATTGCGTGAGTTGGTCTGAATCTCCAAACAGTTGAAAGAAATACAAAATTTTAAAAAAGGAAAAAAATGATATTCTACCAAAATAACGAGGAGTTTCCCGTTCTTTGTGAAAATTAATCGACTTACGGACGTATATGTTGCTGCCTAAGTTCTTTGGGAAGGGAAGGGGGGGGGGTGGACATTTCCAAATTCTATTTTCTGGTGCTATTTCCAAACTCCAGACCTTTGGGGGCACTTAGCTCGATCCGTCAAGCCCCTGCCACCCACCCCAGGTTTATCTAAAGCCCAACCCCATCCCTAAAATGCCAAACCCCCACCCTTAAGAATATCAGTATATATATCGAGGGTTACCAGACAAAATGTGTTATGTCCAATTTTATTGGTTGCTCTTAAAAGCCTGTAGATATCTAAGACACAAGGTGCTTGACACTTTATTTCATAACCCAACAAACTTATTCATGTACTGCGCTGAAGTTATGGCAATTATTTAGACTTTCATTCAGGTTACAAATTTCAGACTCGTTCTTCTAATTTGTCAATTTTGGACATAAAACATTCTGACTGCCAATCCTCGATAAATGTTTCTAACATAAGGTGTACTCTGTAATACAAAAATGTGTAATACATAATTATACAAAGAGAGACTATTATAGAAGTCTTACCTGAAAGTCTTTTCAACGACAAATAAATGCCAACACTAGCACATTCCGAAGCTCTGCAATCAGTAGCTTTGAAAGAAAAACAGTGTATCTGCCAATTCCGACTAGTGACTGATTGGATACAACTCTAAGAACCAACTCCAAGCGCTGTAGTCCAATCTGCAAAGTTTAACACGGTGTTGCTTGAACTCTGAACTGTTTGAGGACGGGCCATCATTTCAAATCATTTCAAATCATTTCCAATCGTGACACATCGCGCCGTGTGTGTACGTGACGTAACCACCACTAGATGTGTCAAAGAGATAAAAAGACATCACACATCTGGTGTCTATAGATGTTCATTAAATGTAGTGAAAATCATATACTCATTTCAAACTGGCTATTGATTTAAAAACGAATGGAAAAAGTACTGAATGTATCATTACACAACACACAGGTAAACCTTCCTTACCATTTCTATCATTTGTCTCCCCGAGGACAACGGTCGTAAGTACCGGTAGCTTTTTCAAATCATCATGCACGTGAACGTGCATGACCTCAATAGTACCATAAACACGAGCGCTGCAAAGGTGCAATCACATGTCCGTACCAAACTATCATTGTGTCATAAACCATTGTGGTCAAACTGTAAAACATGGATTGGATTCTTTATCTTCTTCCTAATTTTAACTTTGTTACTGTTACTGATGTATTAGTTAAAATGTGACAAAAAGAAAAAGTTGTATGCAGCAAAAGCGTGAGGCTACGAGTACATAATTATATTTTTTCTTTTTGCTACTTGCCTTCCCTTCAAGCCTTGCTGCAACTCTACAGATTTTCTGTGGATTTTATAATATTTCATTCATGTTTCAGTTGTATCTTCTTCAGCTGTCTTTTTATTCTTCTTTTATAAGAAGTACCACTTTCCATACAATATGCACGGTGGGCCAATAGTTGTTTTACCTTGATATTGTTATGTTACAACTAAAACACTGTTGTATATTCAGCTAGTTGCATCATGTGTTTGAACTTTACTTTAACTTGATTTGTAATTCACTTGATGTATACGTTATTTAGTTGAAAAATAATTGGTGTAGGCTACACTTTATCTAGATGAAATATTTAAACTGGAGTAGTAAGATAATATTATGGGAAAGTAATTTTGAGCTGTACTGATTGTTAATCAATGTAAACGGAAGCTTTCTTGTGATTTTGTCTTGTCAATACTATCGTAAATATAAGAACGTTGTCTGGCTCTATTTCACGAAAACATTTCTTTTTTCTATCTTTTTTCCCGTTTCTTATGCCCAGCGTACAGAATGTGTGTCGACAAGTGCTCGAGGGAAAGAGGGAGGGGGCAAAAAAATCCCGTCCACAAATTGCTTCAAGTGGACGCTCAGTGCACAGGAAGACATTCCAGAAATCAATAGGCGCTGGCATGGCGTGTTCAGAAACAATGGTATACAACAACAACAACAACATAAACGACAGCAACAACGAGAGACAACAAAGGCTCTTCATGGCTGACACCGAAGTTATTTTTTTTTCTCCTTTAAAAAAAAAAAAATATTTTTTAGAGGTTTTTGTTTGCAGGCGCCCTG
>OZ007574.1:40306948-40541948 GCA_963931925.1 Onchidella celtica
ACAGTCTCGCCCGCCCGCTCCGCGCCAGTTTTGGTTTGTGGCAAGTATTTTCACATGTCATAACGCTCGACCCATCAGCCCTTGGCTTGCTTTTCTGCCCGCCCTCCGAAGTGAAACGTGGGAGGGGTGGGTCCGGTTGGCGAGCCCTACCTGGTTGCCGGCAACCAATCAGACACTCAGATTGCCCCGGCATCCGACTGCCTCCACTGGTTGATGACGAATTTGACAGGAATAACCACACCATACCACAGCACTCGCCCCGTCGTCGGTCGGCGAGAGGTTAGCAATGGTGAAGTGAGTGTATTATTTTACTATCAGGTCTCTATTACATACACGTGTGTGGGGTGCAAGCCGGTACCGCCCCCTCTCCCCCCCTTTTCTTTGTTAAAAATACCTTTTTGTATAACTCAAAGAGCTTAGAATCATAAAAAGCTCTTTGACATATCCTGTTCTCTTCCACAGCTGAGCCCATAGACAGAGGTGATTTTATTATTATAATATTACTTTCATTCGTTTTTAAAATCAACCCCCCCCCCCCAACTCTCATTCAAACACTTTTTAAAAAACATCTAATTTTTACATACCTTTTTTGCATACCCTCCACCTTCCGCACAGCATAATATAGAATATAGATAATCCTTTCTTTGGTATTAGTAATATTTATTTATTTGGCACTCTAACTTGCTATCGACCATCCAAACTGATTCCTCTCGGAAGAACATTCTGGCATCCAAGCAGTGTCCAAGATTGATTGGCTGGTAGGTATGCTATGATCTTAGGTTTAGCCGCCTCAAAATCTTATCAACAACCCCAATACACACAACAGTGCCAAGCAGAAGATTTGTTTCTTTGTTTGTTTATTTTTTTATATTTTTATTTGCCAACCAAATGAACAGTTTCAACAGAGACGACTTCCATTGAATAGTCAATGGCCAACCACGATCTTCAATACAACAACAATAACAAAAGTAACCACAACTACAACATCCAAAAGGTCATTTAAGTTCTTGTGGTTTTTTCCTACTATCAAAATTTCAACGTATCAATGGGCGTGGAATGATCCACTGATAATTATGGTCGAAAAGTGGCATCTTTTCTCACCTTCACCCATTTTCAAATGGAAGGGCCTAGTGAGGAAAGAGTTCAGCATGTACGACGACCCAGTCAAGATAGCCTAAACCCACCCTTAACTCTACCCTTATCCCTAACCATAAATCTGTTCTCATGTCCAACCCTGCCCTTAACTCTTTCAAGCAGAACGCAAAGGTTAGGGTCAGGGATAAGGACAGGGTCAGGGTTAGGTTTAGGATATCTTGACTGTGCGGTCGGGACACACGGAGCTGTCTCCGAAGTTTCCACTGATCAGTTTAGATGGAATGACCCAATATTTCAGTGAAACAGTGGTATCGTTTCTCACGTAAACCTACGTCAGGCCGGAGGGAGTGCTGGGCGGGATCAGAAATGTTTATCTTTTAATTTCAGCAGAATTGTGAACTCATTTTTGAGGAGGAGGGGTGAGGCGGGGAAGTTAATGGAAGATCAAGAATCTTATAGCAGTTGGCCGAAAGATCCCCGGAGATGAGATCCCTGCACTCCTTGACTTGCTGGTATAATAACTATAACTGAGCGATTTGCATTGTAATTCCAACTTATCATTCTTATCATAAACCGGTTATAAACAAAACCCTCACATTCGCCTATTAACAAAATTAATCGTCACTGTTCCCTAAGACTGCGGAAACTCAAAACGTCGAAAAAGGCTGTTGTTGGTGGAGCTTAGTGTAATCACAAAGTCAAATAGAGAAAACTAGATGACCTACCGGGCATTGCCTGGAATAAACAATCATGTGCTACTCTCTCTCTCTCTCTCTCTCTCTCTCTCTCTTTCTCTCATATAATAAAAGTAATAAACTACAGTCTTGCTTCAGAACTCATGCGCACCAGAACACTACGCACCAAACTGAACGCTTGATATGGTTACTTTTTATGACATGCACGGTACTATAGGCCTATATTACGAAACACACATGCAAAAATGCAGATGTTACATAGCAATAAACATTGTTATTTTTTAAAAATACATGCTTGAAGTAAACAACTTTTAATTACAGCCATCATCGTCCTTATCTCAATTGCCACCTTCCTGCCAAATTTAAGGCCTGAAGAGTGTATAGTTTGGGTAGTTAGTCATGCCAAAGGTTGCAAGTTACATAGATACTGAGTTGTGTTGTTCACGGCTCAGCTATGGCTCTCTATGTAAAAGACTGCGTTAACCTAGCAACAGCTTATTCGAAGTTTTGAAGAGTTACTACAGTCTTAAAGCAACGGTGACGAAATAGTTCCGTTAAGCAGTAACAGATGCGGTCCGTTCCGAAAGCCTCGTTGCAACTGTCGGAAAGAGTTCCGTCCGTACGCCTTGACCACCCAGTTAACAGACCCCCAAAACCTATTTATAACCGTAAACCTAATCTTATCCCTAATCCTACCCCTTACTTTATCAACTGGAAAAACAAAGACTTCGGGTTAGGGATAATGTCAGGGTTACGGATATTCTTCACTGGGTGGTACGGAACTTTTTCCGAACTTCCGGGGAAACGTGATGTAACCATAGTGATGAAATAGACAATAAAAGGTTTCTATTCGTGTCCGTAAAGCTACTGGCTCGCAAATTGTGTATTGAACCTTAAAGCAGAATAACATCTAAAATGGACATTCTGCTGAGGACAGAAAGCAAATGCCGTCGGGTTACACCTATATGACATTGTTGCACCAGTGCAAGTTGAACTGAGCTTTAACAGGCGCATCTATGCTCCCCGTTGCTATGGCAACCAGGAAAGAAGAAGAAGAAGAAAAAAAACAACAAGTAAACAAACAAAGTAATCAGGTCAAATAATCTAAACTGACGGTTACGGAGGAGAATGAGTATCGAACAAGCCGGGATTCAGATTTGACCATAGGACAAACGGCAGAGAATGCCACTGGCTGTGGAATGGAATCGATTTTTAAATTTCAGGGCAGCACTTGGGCAAACTGTTCCAAGGTAAAATGAATTAAAAGGCGTTTCAGATCAGATGAGCCAGTGATGAGACAACAAATCTAAGTAAACTTGCAGTTATATGATTATATTCAGTCAAGTTAACTGTTCTTTCCTTTCTACCATAATGTAAGGGAAACCTATTGAAGGCAGATCTGATATCTGGGGACACGTTGGTGTAGAGCCAAAGTGTTCGCCTCTCATGCCGACCGTACCGGGTTCGATCCCCGTTCGGTGCAGGCATGTTGAATTTTTTTCTGAGGCGGGGGGTTCAAATTCCTGTCCGTGATCCTGTGGAAGGTAGGACCGAACACCTAGTCTTCTCGGATAAGGCCGAAAAAACCCGGAGGGCCCGTGTGCATGTTGCGCACGTTAAAGATACCTTGGCAGTTGAAAATCGAGAAGCAAGGCCGCTGCCCCCTGCAAAATTCTAAAAAGAAAAAAAATATATCCCTCCCACAAAAAAACAACAACAACAACAACAACATAAAAAAGTGAGGTGTAAATTCCAAGGGCAGAGAACTTCAGAAAAGAAAGACCTATACACCAGTATCCGACATCTAGAGCTGAGGCCCTCCAGAAACAAAGAATAAAGAAAGCTGAAATATTTCAAATGGCGCTTTATGAAAATGATTATAGACTCAGTCCAAACCCTACAAATTCCGATTCCTTGGAATTACAGCTCTCTACAGGAGGACAATTTTTTCTTCCCTTTCCTTTTATTATTTTCTCAATGAAGTGTTCTTTGTGCCATTGTTTCTTTTTCCTAAAATCATGTGTGGTCTGTCTGTCTGTCTGCCTGTCTCTCTGTCTCTCTGTCTCTCTGTCTATCTACCCATCTCTCTGCCTGCCTCCCTGTCTGCCGATGTGTCTGTCTGTCTGTCTGTCTGTCTGTCTGTCTGTCTGTCTGTCTGTCTGTCTGTCTGTCCGTCTGTCTGTCTGTCTGTCTGCATAGACGCTAGTCAGTGAGTCCAACTTAAAATCATCTATACCATTTTCCTCCAATCCTTCCTATTCTCTATCATAACAAATACAGTTTTGATCAAATCTGCTCATCCCTCTATCAACAACCCGTTCGAAAAGCCTTTATACCAAAAGACGCCAGTGGAAACTACACGATGCATTGCGGACTACAAGCCTCATCATTTTTTTTTTCATTTTCCCCTTCGCCCCTTGCAAACAAAACTCACCGAAACTTGTGTTTGTCTTGACAAAATGGCGTAAGGATGTGAGAAAAGGGGGAGCGATTAGCAAAGATATGTTTTCTCCATATTTTTACTCTCGATTCTTAATTTACATAAACCTAACGCAGGATTTCTCCCCCTTCTCTGGGAGGTGTGTTTCAGTGCAAGTAAATTTTTCGACGTGAGCTGCTTTTTATCGATTGATGAATAGTTGAAAATTTCCTCTTTATTTTAAAGCTTTGTTGAAACAATTAATGTGCAGAGTCTTTCAGTTTCAAGACGCAGGGGTAACTCGGTCCTTTGATGGAATTTAGCAAACATTGCCTCCCCTGATGGCGAGATCTCCGGGTTTTGTTTTTCTTTTTTTTTTTCGTCAAATGAAGACAAGGTGTGCATTTTAAATAGGATAATATTTTGGGGTTTTACCCGGGCGTGATGTGAATTTTATGCAATACCAACCCCAACATCCGCAAAAGTATCTTGCAGATTTTGAACCAACTAGCCAGTCAGTCCCGCCTACCTAAGAATCCCATTCCGCGCTGTAACCAGCACATTCTATCAGCTCATCACTACTCTCATTCTCAGCTTTTTCAAAAGAAAGGACGAGAAAAAAACAGAAGGGGATAGGGGGGGGGGGGCGGGGGGCGAGACGATGCAACAGTATGCGCACACGGGATTTTGTTTAGTGATCACACTCTGTAACCAGCTCATCATAATTATTCTGCTCATTAGTAATTATCTCAGCAGCTGTTGATCAGAAACAAACAAACAAGAAGACACACAAAGACGGGTGGGCAGAGTGAGACTGCAGAACTACATGCGCACAGGGCATTTTGTTAAGTTGTCATACAAGTGATTTTCATCGAACAATGCGAAATTAACCCTCTAGTTAACTGCCCAAACGGAGACTGCAAATCCAAAGCTTCTGAAATAGTAATGCTCAACTGATTTTAAATAATCAGATCAATGCAAGAATATTAATATAAATTTAATGGCAAAATTTATTAAATTTGTTAATATAATAGGAAGCGTAAGCGTTATGAAAGATAGGACATTTCGGCTCCAGGTGACCACCTGTCTCAAATATGAGACACTGGGCGCTAGAGTGTTAATGCAACTTTTGTCAGTCCTTTTAAAGGGCTTGTGGTTAAGGGACTGTACCCTAATTACAATGTTCACTGTTCAGCTACAGCTTATAATGTAACAAACATACCAGACTGTCCTCTAACAACAGTTCCGTCGGAAATGGAAGTTTAAATTTCTGAACAAAAGTCCTTAACGACTTTCACTGTTTGGATAGCATTTTGTGCATCAGAATTCCGAATCCCCTCAATAAGAAATATCAAACATGCCACACTTTGGGAGTTATACAATTTCTGTTAACACTTTGGTTTGGTTTGGTGGCAGGACAGGAACCAGAATCCTAGCACACCGGGCATCTCCATAAATGCTCCTCTGCCCGCTCAAAAATTCACTCGAGATTTTTCCTACTGATGGTCCCAGTGGCCAGCTGGTTCCATATTTGTCGGGTCCGTCCAGCCTTGCCGCACATAGAAATAGAGAAAGCCACTCTGTAGCGCCCTAAAGATCCTCATTTCTTAATACAGATTATGTAGATATATTGAGTTTCTCAGATACACGTGTCGTCACCGTGATGATACTGCATTGTCCACACAGAACAACACAATTTACGTTCGTTTTTTTTTTTTGACTACTTTATTAGCCATAAAGAGAGTATACGCTTAAAATGACAGTTAATGAATGTGCAGAACATTAATTTTGTATAATTCTTCAGAAATATCTGTGAAAAGAATGAGAAAGAGAGTCATGAGTGGCGAAATGGGGGAGGGGGGGGGGGTTGGGGGGGGGGGGTACGAGAGAGAAGCATGCGCATGGGTGGGCACCGATGTGAAACAACGCACATGTGCACATGCATGCGCATGCATGAGATCATACACACACACACACGCGCACATGCAGTCATACACACGTTAACCTGTACAAACACGAGCTCACAATCGTCATGTCCGGCTTTGGGGGGAGGTTTTAAGGGAAAGGGGAGGGGGGGGGTGTCAGCCAGTTTGCCAGTGTTTCCTGCATGGACGTCTCTGTCTGGCCCGGGGGTCACGTCCATAAAACATTTACACGTGATCGACTAATTGTGACCTCCGACACTTGATCCCGGTGACCCTGAGGTCAGCGCGAGACAGCTCGAATTACCAGCTCGCCCAGAAAGACACTGCAGGAATAAATTCGTCGTGGTTTGGGCCAGGGAGACCACCAGATTACCCGTACGTTGTATGACAGTCGAAAATTCTAGCAAGTCGAAACTTGGGAGAAACGTTGTAGCATAGATCTACTTCTTCCGACATGATTCGAACAAACTTTAGAAGCCTCGCTTCAGTGAAGTCTCCAATGGTTAGAACGTTTGCCCTTGGAGCGAGAAATTTCGAGATTCGAATCCCTTTCGCATTACGATCTCGCTCAGAGACACATGGCACGAGAAAGTGGTTCTTGGGTCAAGGGGATGGCCACAGTACCCGTGACAAGGATGGCCGAACATTCTAGCAAATTGAACAGTGAGAAAAAAGAAAATATCGTTTATTAAACTTCTTCCGAGATGATTCGAACCTTTATTTTACAAAACACCAACCAACCACTTTGACCCCATTGATTAGAGGTACATCTTTAAAGGGAGAGGTTTCGGGTTCGAATCCAGAATCTGGTGCCCATAGACCACCTTTGAAACATGCCATTCAAAACAGTCAAATAAAATTACAAAAGTGTATTATAGTCACTCGTTGGCCCACTGACTCGGGGAATACATAAATGAGATTTGCAAAGTTGAGGTTTGATCACCAGTGTGTAAACTGAGGCACAGAACGAAATCTCCTCTCATACTTTCTAATTCTACTTGAAGGAAATGCGTGTTGTTGTTGTTGTTTTTCCCGGTTCAAAATGTTGGTACACTTTCTTTTGTTCAGCTCAGTTGTGGCTCAAAACCAACGAAAGTATTAATTTTAAAATATAGCGCCAAGTTTAAAACAGGAACATCTGCCATATTATGTGAGTGCAGCCAGTCTCCTCAAAACACAGAACATAATTATATTGCAGAGCTGCACACTCTTCTCGGTACTGCGAGAAACATAATTATTGGCCCAAACCCACCGACCTGAATATCAAACTCCATGGTGCTCTGCCAGAACTGCAGAAAACTGTAGATTTTCTTAAAAGAACAAATCTGCAGATTTAGATTGGTGAACGAAATAATAATAAGAGGGAGAAAATAAAGCGAACTTCAAGACCGTCTAAAATATGCCCAAGTACACCTTTACGTCTTTCTATGTGTAGCATGATATTTTGTCGAATTTAAGGCTCACAGTTTAAAAAGCCATTCATGATTACATTGAAGACTTCACTTATTTTATTATATGATAATTAATTATCACCAGAATGCATTTCTTGGCAGACTAGAAAGTTTTCCAAAGATAGAATTCTAGGTACCAAGTGACGTATTTCGGAACTGGAACACCGGACCTCTGATTTTATTTTTCTATCTTCGTGGATCCTACGGAGTCTTTCCTTTGTCCGCTCACCCCCAGAATTGGAATGCAGGAAAAAAGACGAACACATTAATTATTGTCCGGTGTCCTGTCTTTGAAAGGGATTATTGCCTCAGTAGTCTGACCACTTTGACGTCACCGCGGTCAATATCTGCTAGCAAGGATGACTTTCCTCCCAGTTGAAATGGACAGATTTGGGAGGATACAATGCCAGCGCGATCGATATCTTTGTCTCGAGTGATTTAAAGAGAAAGAATGGAAAACAGAAGAGAAAAACCAAGTCTTGACTCTGGAGGTGTTCAAAATTTTGGGTAACGGTGTCTCATACTGATGGCGTACTTCTAGTCACTGGCACGGGCTTTAGGGGTTGAGCCCTGGGGCCTCGGCCACCCGAGGGTCTCCAGAAATTAAGTGAAATTATTAGTATCTCCTCTCGTTTTGTTGTTTTACCTCTGCACCCATCTCTGCAGGCCTAATGTTGACATTCTGTTGAGGAAGTTGAATAAATTGATTTCAGGAATCCGAAATTCGTGCTTTTATTACTTATTACTGGGGGCCTCACAGTATCTGTAGCCCAGGGGCCTACAAAATGGGTCTGGTGCAGAGGGATTATGTCCAGAATATCATGAAAGAAGTTGTCGCTGGTAAAGAATGAAAACTGCTCTAAGTTCCACTTCAGAACTGACTTTGGCATTTGTTTTCGGTCAGAAACAGAGAAATTTATGAAATGTATAAGAATGCTTTAGTGTGTGTCATGAAGGAAATGGGAGACTTTCACGTAACTTCGTAATTCCCAGACATAGGTTTGACTAAAACCTTTGAAAGACACAAGACTGGTTTGATAGAGCCAAATAAATATAAAGGCGTAAATATGTACATTAAGAAATGACTACACTGGAAAGTCTGCCCATCATAAGGCATAGACTACAAAGTGACGTGATTCAGATGACGAACACTGAGCGCTCGAAGGTTCATTTCTGTTGTTTATAAAACATAATAGAACAGTTCGTAATTAATCTCTCGCGCGCTCTTATTTTTCTCTCTCTTTCTCTCTCGCGCCCCTCTCTCTCACGCACACACATACACACTCAATCACTCTCTTTCGCTCCCCCTGTATGCATGTGGTCTGGATATAATTATATGTCTGCATGTATTGCAGTACTTCCGTGATTTTAATAACGCACACATTGTACAATAATTTATCGTTGACTTCTTAGGGCGTAAGATTCTCGGGTGAAAAGGTACTGTCAAAGATAGTGGTACAATATATTCAGGGCAGTGAAACGAGAATCATGGTGATTTTTTCCAGGGTGGAGGAAGGAAGAGGGAATAACAAGTATCACTGGAAAGGTTGTTGTTACTTGTACGTACGTCCCCCAAGCCTTTTGTGCTAGAGGCGCTTACATATACGTACCTATCCCTAACCCCGTCCTTATCCTCAACCCTAAATCTTATCGAATCCCCTAACCCGCCCCCCGACCCTTTCAACCAAAAACAGCGGGAAAACAAAACAAAAAATCTGAAAGAAGAATTAATTACGGCCGTTGATAGGACTATTCCGGGAGGAGCTGTCTAGCTCTGGAGTCACAAAAGGCTTCAAAATACATGCTCATAGCGCAAAAAGCTTAGGGGGCGTATATACAGGTAATAACTATCCAGTGGAAAGGCAGTGTTCTGAAAAGAAGAGGTAATTTGCAGTTCGAAAGTGAGACTGGAACAAGTGGCCTCAGATATAAGTGACAGATAAATGTCGTGATGCTGGTAAAAAGGTAGATTAGCTCTCTTAGCTCTTTATTTCGGGAGGTTCGCTGCTCTTCCCATTTACACCTCATTTTTGTTGTTTTTATTTTTCTTGTTAATGTTTTGTGAGTTTTTGTGGTAGGGATTTTTTTTAAATTTAAATTTTTGCCCCGGCAGCGGCCGTGTTTGGCCTGCTCTTCTCGATTTCCCGCTACCAAGATATCTTTAACATGCACGACCTGCACATGGAGCCGAGTTTTTCGTCCTTATCCGAGAAGACTAGGTGCTCGATCCTGCTTACCATAATATGATCAGGGACAGGAACTTTCCGTCCAAATTCCAACATGCCTACACCGACAGGGAATCGAACCCGGTACCTTCGGCATGAGGTGCGAGTACCTTGCCTCTAGACCAGCGTGTCCCCAGTTGAGATTGGCTAGAGTGAAAGTTTCAATAAAAGCCCGCACTGATGACATTATTCGGTCTATTTCCATTCTCACCATAACTACAGTGTACTGCCCCTACGACTACCACAATTACTGTTCCTGCCACTTCTGACACGCCATTTAAAGTAACAGCGACAAGTGCTACTATAAATCTCATTGCTAATTGTAATTACTCCCACGACTTTTAAACTCATTTTGAAGACCACTTGTATTGCTGTTTTCAACGCTGCTAGTAGTATTACCAATTACTCGTTTTCACCATCATCACCACCACGAGTACTACACTCTTGACTACTTAGCTACTGATTACTACAGTTGCTACCTTACCATAACTGTTAGTTATTACTTCAGTCACCACTACGGCGACCACAGCAACAACTATTATTGCTACTACCATGCCACCACTTCCACTTCTACTACCACACGATTACGACCACTACTGCTACTTCAATATTACGGGAACTACTATTATTACTACTACTATCAGTGCTACAACAGTTACCAGTACCACTGTATAGCTGGGTTTTCATGTGTACCGAAACGGAAACGGTAATGGAAACGTCAAAAACCCTTCAAGTAGTGAAATGGAATGTTTTCATGTGTATGGCAAAGCCGTTTCCGTACATATGGAAACTCTTTCTTTTCGCTACTTGATGGATTTTTGCCGTTTCCGTTGCCGTTTCTGCGTACATGAAAACGCAGCTTAACATTTAAATATTTTTTTTCAGTTTTGGTATGCATCCATGCACACCGACACTTAAACCTTGATGTTCCAGCATGACCACTTCAAGCAGACTCTACTGTTCCCTTGTCTGCAGGTCTGTTGACATTTGTTCCATCACTTATACAATATCACATTTTATACACATACAAACCCGAATAATGAAACCAAGTCTTGTTTCAGCTTCAAATCAACGTCAATCATATTTCCACCCCAGACAGTCCTTTTGTCCATCACATACAATATTGCATTCTAAACATCTCTCTCTCTCTCTCTCTAACAAAAAACAACAACAACAACAACAAAACAAAACAAAACTAGACACTTGGTTCAAGATAGAAAGTAGAATTTTGTCCGATAATCTCCAAAACACACGAATCATTTTGCAATCACAGACTATCCATTTTTTCCAATACATACACTATTATAACCTACACATACCTGTTTTGTACAAAGAATCCCCACATCTCTTGTTTCCAAATAGAAAATAGAAACGTGTCCGATAATCTTCCAAAACCATTAATTATTTTTCTCTCCCAGAGAGTCCATTCGTTGAAATACGTACACTGTCATAATCCACACGTATCTTTTTGTACAACGAGTGCCACGTCTCTTGGTTCCAAATAGAACGTAGAAACTTGTCCGATAATCTTCATTAAACATCAATCATTTTTCCATTTCTTGAAAGAAACACAGTAGTACATTGTACTATAATCTACACAACATACTTTTTTCTTGTTTCCAAATAGAAAATAGAAACTTGTCCAATAATTTTTTTAAAAATTCAGTATTTTTTCCACCACAGACAGTCCATTTGTTACATAATATAGTAATAATCTACACATACCGTTTTTGTACAAAGAATCCCAAGTCTCTTGTTTCCAAATAGAAAATAGAAACTTGTCCCATAATCTTCAAAAAACATCAATCATTAAAATGTTTCCCTTGAATGTTTCCGTCCACAAATTTGAGCAAACACCGTAGCCACTCGTCAACCAAACTGCAAAAGTTTGCCTCTCCCTGGATCTCTCTGCCTCAAACAGGCCTAACAAACACTGTCAAAAAACGCCAGCTGAATTTCAAAAATCTTCAGAATCACTATTCTCTCCTTATGCCTGGGTTTTTTGTCGAACACCCGTGTACAGATGTTTTATTGAAATCTGCCTGGAAGCCTCGAGCTTGTAATTTAATTTGTTATGTAGTTCGAGCTTTATGCGATTTCTTTTCAACTCAAGCATACAAAGTATCATAGTTTTCACACGTCGACCCCGTTTTCTTTCTTTCTTTTTTATTCCCATTTTCCCATTCTCTCCTTCTTACGCGTTCATGTTGACTTCAACAGAGATTATGATATTATTTCCCAAAGCATCTAATATCGTATGCATATATGGAATAGCACTCTTGTCACATTATACGGGCATTCCCTCTGTTTCTTTAATAAACTGCTGGTTCTGAAAGGACGAGAGTTTGAATGCGCGCGTGCTGATACTCATTCATAAAGTCATATATCCCTTTTGCTTGAGACATTTCAAAAGCACGAAAAGACCGCACACCCTGGCGGACGGGCCAAAAACGCGTCTTCAGGAAACCATCAAGAGAAAAGACCCCGCAGATTTTTTTTTTGCAATGTTCCTAAAGCTGC
Organism: Onchidella celtica; assembly: GCA_963931925.1. Taxonomy (NCBI): domain Eukaryota; kingdom Metazoa; phylum Mollusca; class Gastropoda; order Systellommatophora; family Onchidiidae; genus Onchidella; species Onchidella celtica. Next base: position 40,319,279 of record OZ007574.1, read on the forward strand.
ACATGATTATGAAACTTTGCATATAATTACCAAAATCTTTTCCATGTTTGCGCAATAAATTGTAAAATGCGGAAAGCGCTATTGAGAATTTGACAAACCGTGGATTGAAACTTGAAGTCACGAGCGCCCGTCGGGTAATCGTCAAATTTGACAATGACGTCATTGTTTGAGGTGACCTCTTCTTTTGTATTTGGCAGATCTGCCGCGTGAAAACGGGAATCTCTCTGAATACATCACCCTCGTGAATCAACAAAGGCCGCTCTGGAACTAATAATTTTGTTGATTCAATGTAACAAGACACCCTGACGGCCTGTAGGCAAAAACGTGCCTTGTATGCGTGTATGGTCGTCAAAATTGGGCAAAAAGAAAAAAGTTGTATGTAGCAAAGTCTCGCATAAGAAATATTAATACCCAAACGATACAATGCAAACTAAAAGGGAAGACAGAAAATGTGTTGTGCTGCTGATCAAACAAGAACTCGCAGATAAGTAAACATGTTCTGTTCAGATTCTACACATTTCCTATTCAAATCTTTTATTGTTCAATTGTTTTATCAGTTCCATTTTCCTTTTTTTTTTCTGTTGTTGTTTTTTCTTTTTCTTTTTTCGTTGATGAAGGTCTATAGCCGAAATATCGAACACTTTCTGTCTTCTCTTTTAGTTTGCATTGTATCGTTTGGGTATTATTTCTTACGCGGGGCTTTGCTACATACAACTTTCTCTTTTTGCCAAATTTTGACGTTCGTGGCTTATAGTCTTGCTGCGACCCCACAGTTTTCTGTGGTTTATTTCGTTAAATTCGCGTATGTGTGTTAGGAAGCGCGGGGGGGGGGGGGGGGTGTCACATTTTTCCTTCATTCCGAAGAAGACTCTGTTTACACAAAAGTAAGTAAATTGATAAATAAATCAATATGCATTTAAATAAATCAATAAATCAATATGCATAAATAAATAAATCAATCAATATGCATAAATAAATAAATACATTTTGATGTAAAAATGTATTAGCACAGCCACGCCGGAAAAAAGCAATAAAAACATTTAAAACAAAAACAATTATGGATGATATTTCATGCATTTCTTGCGTAAGTGAGCTCTCGGTGTCGAGGTAGCAGCTGTGCCAAACGTTCTTAAGATCAGTGTTAAGTTTTTGTTGTTGTTGTTGTTGTTATTATTATTATTGCTTTTGTAACACAACACAGAGGTTATATATATCTCCTTAATCTGCATTGATGAAACTGCAGCAGGCCTTTCCTTACTGATCAGTTAATACAGCAAATTTTGTAGTCTATTCTGAAGGCCATCTTCAGGACAGTGTTGGAAGAAATTCATTCAAATATGAGAAATGGAGAAGACTTCATTTCATCATTGTTTTTATCTTCCATTCGTAAATGTCAAGAAACTGCATTAGTTAAATAATCACCATTTAAACGAATCGTGTGGTTTTTCCCGTGGCTGGGATAGCAGGGTATGAGCTGTGGTGAGGTCGGTGGCTGACCGATACTCTTGGGGTATTGGCTAGTGCGTTTATGAAAACACAACTATTAAAATACAAATGCGCTATATTTAGGAAAACTTAACACAAAAAAGAGGAGGGTGGGGGAAGGGGGTATAAACCCTTGGGCTGGTAGCGGACTGAGACAAGTCAGTTTTGCTTATACTTTTTTGTACCCAGGGTGAGAGCTCTCACTTTCCACTAGCTAGCTGGACGCCCACGCGCGTAATGACACAGACTTACTACAGTCTTGCCCGTGAGAGAGGTCGCTTTTGACTTCATAGCCCACACATCTCATAGTGATCGGTTTCCTGCCTAAATCAACGCTCAGTAGAGTGACATCAGTTTCCATACCTTCTTAACAATTTCAAATAACTAACAGGTTCTCTTCTGGGAATTCCTAGTTCAATGTGGTAATATCGGTCGAGAGACGACTGTTTTGACATTTCATCGAAACAAGGAAAGGGGCGGCAAAACAGCTAAATAACACTTCTCAGAGATACCAAATAAATGATCAAATAAATAAAAAAGGCAAAAAAAAAAAAATTGAATGTAAAAATATAATTATTGGTACAGCTAGGTCGGAAAAAAGCAACAAAAACAAAACAACAACAACAAAAAAAGCAATCATATATCTTGCTCTTCACACATGGAATCCCTAGTGCAATGTAGCAATAGTTGTGGCGTGAGCATTTTAAAATTTCATCAGAACAGGGAAAGGCACAGCAAAACAGCTCCATAACACTTGTCAGAGATGTCGACTGGCTAATAGAACAAATTAAATTGATAACAATTGAATGAGCCGAAAAAGGCCGCGTAATTTTCACCCTGACCTGATATTCACCAGCTATCAGATTATTTTATCAAAAAATTTGCCAGAGATTGTTTCATGAGTCCTTGCTTGTGGGGGTTTGGAAAAAGAACCAAACGCGACGAGGCTGTCCATAGACACCAAAGACCGAAGCCTCACTTTCACTCGCAAACAGAGAATCGTTCTGAGCAATAGCTAGTCCTTTATGTTGAATCTAAAATTTATATTTCCGACAGGAGCTCAATCAAGTACAAAGTTTTGAGCCAAACTAGTCTCTCACGGGGACAATACCTGCGATAATGAAATGAAAGTACTGAGTCGTGGACGAGGGCTCTAATGACAGAAAAAACAACAGAAAACCTCATTTGGGAGACATTTTATTGATGCTTTGAAAACGAAACGCCAATTATTATGTTTACAATAAACTTCTCACAAAACATCCTTTCGAAATTCATTTTAATACATCGGCAGGCACGGAGTGGAAAGACAAAAATAGTGTTTATCTGAGCTGAAGGAATACAAAGAGCGAACGCGAAATGAAATAATGAAATAAAATAACAAATCTAAACCTGGTGTAATTAGGTTTATAGAGGTTTTGGACAATGTGACTTCCTCTCTCCGCCGTTGCCCGTTAATGTTATCGCACCGTAGCACGCGAGCCAAACGTTTCGACCCATCCAGCATTAAATACTATTTATGATTCTAGAGAAGATATGCCGTTTTCGCTACCTTTTTTGTCTAACTGTATTCCCGGGCGCCACGAACAAATAAAATAAGTCAATATGAGAGGTGAACCTTAGCAATAGTGATTTTGTTCCTGGGAGCTAAAAGCTTCCTTTACACCGTATAATATATCTCTGTTACATCGGTGAAGGGACGCCAGGATCGGGGACCCAGAAGTCAATACTCACCCATTATCGAGCATAATCTCGTGGCGTGCTTGCACTTTGATATGGTGCGTCTCTCCTTTTCTTTTAACTTGTTGTGTGTTTGAGTGTTGAAAACGTTCGATCCGCCCATCATAGGTGGAGAATGGGAGATGGAGAGAAATATCTTTTATCTTCCATCGCAGAAACCATTTCGAGTTATGTCATCTATTCCAGGGCATTAGTCTTTGTTCTAAGTGCCGGAAGACAACCCAGGACGCTACACGGTAATTGAAACACGATTACTATTGCTTGATAATGGTACTTTTTAGTTGGTTGTTATTGTAGGAATATCTATCTATCTATCTATCCATCCATCCATCCATCCATCCATCCATCCATCCATCCATCCATCCATCCATCCATCCATCCATCCATCCATCCATCCATCCATCCATCCATCCATCCATATCTATCTATCTATCTATCTATCTATCTATCTATCTATCTATCTATCTATCTATCTACTTTTTCTCTATAGTTTTTTACATCGTGAACTCAACTTTTTTTTTCTCGGGGGTTGGGGGGGGGGGTGTTGAGCAGAAGCTTGGGGAAGAGACAGAGCACTAAGATAATAATATTCAAAGAAAATATGAGGCGAATTAAAGTTGTAGTGACTAGTTACTGCTCACAAACAGCAAATCAAAACCACCAGTTGTGGCCTGATCACCACCTAGTGTCTGCAGCGTGAGGTTGGAGGGCAGCCTTGTTAGTATCTCTTTCCGTTCTGTATATGTTTGTTTTCAATGTCTATCAATCACCACGTCCCACTTCCTGGTACAAAATGGTGGCCAATTTTGTGTATTGTAGAATAGTTTACAATGGATTCAAACTTGACCTTAAACTAGTTAACACTAATGTAAATATCTACTGTTCTGTGTCTAGCACTTTCTGGTAACCTTGGCGAAAATAAATCTTATAATATTCACAAAACAACTCCCACTTGCAACCTTGACTACCTGTACCACATTTAGATTGCAACATTCCATAAAAAGGTACGAACAAAATCTACCGTTCTAATTGTTCACATTTTATTTGACAGAGAAAAGATTAATGATGAATGCCAAATTTAATGTTCGGTAATGATCAGTTTTACGAAACGTGAAACTTGGTGCATTTTTTTTGGAATTCTTTTTTCCATTTTTTTTTTTTTAAAGATAGTTCAGAAAATGGCAAATATTCGATTTAGTTACAAAATCAAAACAAAACAATCACCAAATTAAGAAGGAGAAACATCGGAAGTGCAGGAATGAATCTGCAAAAAGGAGAATAAAGATAAAACATGAATGGAGAAAAGGTAATTATCATCGGAAGTAATGAACGGAAAAACCCATTTTTCAGAAACAGAGATAACCGTAGATTTCTAGTCCCAGAGGTGCACTTATGAAAGCAGGTAAAACTATTTCTGGATAAATTTGCATTTAATTAGTACCGCGCGGTCAATATGTAGGAGAAACTCAGGGCTTTTTTTGTTCCACAATTAACATTTCTTTTGTCATTTTCATCAGGTGTTTGGTGTTGTGATGGAGGTTGGTTTCTCTTCCTCCTGCCATTTTCTCTTCTGTCGTGGTCATGATTCTCTTTTGTGTGTCTAACGCATTCTATGGGCCTGAAAGACAGACAGACAGACAGACAGACAGACAGACAGACAGACAGACAGACAGACAGGCAGGCAGGCAGGCAGGCAGGCAGACAGACAGACAGACAGACAGACAGACAGACAGACAGACAGACAGACAGATAGATAGATAGATAGATAGATTAACTGATACACAGACAGTCAGACAGACAGGCGGATGGTCGGACAAACCGACCGATGGATGGATGGATGGATGGATGGATAGATAAATAGACAGACGGTTAGGCAGACAGACAGATAGTCATTATACATATAGAGATAGACAGACATAGACAGAAAAAGAGAAAGAGAGAGGGAGAGAGAGAAAGACGGTGAGAGATAGATAGACAGATAGAGAGAGAGAGAGAGAGAGAGAGAGAGAGAGAGAGAGAGAGAGAGGCGGGGGTGAAGAACGAAACAAAATAGAAGATGGACTCTCTGATAAATTTTTATCCAAACTCTATATTTTTTATTTCATTGTAAATTCCACCATTGTATAACTCTCTGAGTATCTCCCTCACTCACTACCTCCGCCTACCTAACACTCATTTAATCCTTTCCCCACCCCTATTCCCCTTCTCCCCCTCATCTCACATGTCCTCATACAATTTTTCACAATTTCGTTCACACTCTTTTTCTCAAACATCCTTCCCTCCCGGCCATCTAATATCTGAACATTATGGGTAATGAGTCCCTTTCAAAGGCGTGGCTGTTTCACTAAAAGCTTCAATAATAACGCCACAAATTCGAAGCAACGGATAGAGAAATGAATGAATGAATGAATGAATGATTTGATGGTGTGTTTTTTGAGGGACTCTAAGTATTTTAATAAATCGCCCGAGGGAAATTTCGTTCCTGGCTAACAAATCAACATTACTTTAGCACGCGCGCCGATGTTATTTGTTGTAAACACGGCATGATATAGAAATAAATCGTTATTCCTTTTTTCTTTTCAGCGAGAATTGACCCTCTCATTCTGCCTGCCATTCCAGTGACATTGCCGGGCTGTATATTGAAAGCAAGCACTATTTATGATTAATTAACGCCCATTGTGGGAATCCATTAGGGGGATGCGCGTTACCTTTAATGTGGTTTTATTTGTCATCCCTTTCCATCCCCTCCCCCCATCTCCCATCTCATGAACATGTCAATTTTTAGACGCACCATCGTTTTGAATGTAATTTACAAATATTTTTCAGAAACTAAAATGAAACACATCGTGTCGCTGTTTTGTTCTGCGTGTGATATATGGACATTTTTGATGGGACAAGAGCCTGAACAGAGACTCACTTTTTGTTTTAATTTTAATTCTTTTTGTTGTGTTAAATCAAAGCCGACACAGAAAATTGAAATGTTAAAACACAGAAAATTGTTTAAATGCTTTGTGTACGGCGTTTAGTGCCTAAATGGTTATTATACGGTAGATGTTAACAGCGTTGGGCGCCATTGGTGCTGGTGGCGTCCATATCATTGTCAACATTTTTACCAATATAACACAAATAATATTAAGTTATTCCCAGAAGACTGAATCTTGTAAGACCCCTACTTCCAGTCTATCTAATGACCAATTCCACTTTACTGGACTGTTTATAAAATGCTTTGATTTGGATCTTTTGTTTCGATAACCCATAATTAGGCAAGTTTACCAAATTGAATGACCACATACTGGCTGTGGATCGCAGTAGGTCCAGGCACAAGATTACAATGGGCCTCATAGGGCAAAACAACAACAACAACAACAATAATTATAATAATAATAATAATCGGGGCGTCGATTTTCACCTTACAGTGCCAAGGATTAGGGATAGAGTTAGTAATAATATAACAACAATGATTATAATAATAATGATGATTACAACAACAACGATACTATTAATCATCATCATCTTACTATAAAGGAGCCAGAGGTCGAACATGTAAGCAACTAGAACATTCGTGACTGAGTGATAAAAAATTATGCAGTTTAATGTCCTGTCTCAATTTTTGACGATAAATTACATGGACACATCCATTTTGATCAAAATTCCATTTGATAGTTATACATTATTTATTCACGATTTTTGTTTTGAGCCACGAAAGAGGATACACATTTTTGTTTGAGTCGAATCAAAAAGTGTGAACAGAATTTTCGTTTATCGTCTGTCTTTACACATTACTGGTTGAAAATCATCTTTAGATATCACATTTGTGTATTCTCCGAGTCAACGGGCCAACTAGTGAGTGTAATAATAATAATAACAATACAAACAGAGTGTTTACTTCCACTATATTATGTAGTAGTATTAGTTGCGTCCAATAATAATAATAGTAATTTAACACTGAAGAAATGGAGGTTAAAGCTAGCTGAAGACCTCCTGTAGAACTGTGCTTTCTAGTACTAAAACTCTGGCCACCAAACAATCCTTACTTAATCTACCGACATTAACAAACTCTTCCATCGCGCGCGCGTCCACCGTGAGCCCAGGCCGCCTCACCAAACGCAAAAACTTAATCCGCTAAAATTGATGTATAGTTCGATAAATTTCATTTAATATGTCCCGCAAAGGCGAAGTCTTCTCTATTATCCAATATTATGTGGCGGTGGTCCGTGCAGAAACATACTCATCATTGCCTTGCTCCGCACGCGATTCGCTCATAAAGAGATAGGTTTGGAGCGGACCAGATCCGCGCGGGTCGACTTCCTCAGTAATTTGAAGCGCGAACAGAGGCGTTTTTTTTTTCTTCTCTCGCTCTCCTCTCCCGGCGCTCAGAAATCGCCCATCAAAAGACTTGAGAGAGAAAGTCACGCTTTATTACTGAAATACAAGAGCTTGATAAAGAAAGACGGCTTGCGACCTCGGACGTTTTTTGAAGTTTGTGTCCTAAGCGGGTTCTTCTGTGCAATGTATCATTATTTTATTAGACGGAGATTAGGAGGAAGGCTAGTTTTCTTTTCTTCTTCTGCTTCTTCTTCATCTTCCTCAGCTTCTTCTTGTTTCTTTTTACAGTGCAGAGCCGTGCTATAGAAAAAGACAGCAAACACCCAAAACAGAATTTTACATGACAGGCAAATAAAACAAAATAAAACCACATTGATCTCTTTGTTAAATTTCCATTTTGTGATTGCCGTACAAGGAACAATATTGGTCGTACAAAATCATAATCGAGATAGAAAGATACGCTACATTTTATTTCTATAGAACTCTGTTCAAACGTGAATTTGACCAAGTGTGGCGTTTATAAGCTGTTTTACCGTTAACGGCAGCAGGGTTACATCCACTATCTGTTTACAAAAGGTTTGACTTGCAAAACACGCCAAAAAGGGTTGGGGGAAGGGGAAGAGAGACTGGGTAGCTGAGGGAGGAGAGAGAGAGAGAGAGAGAGAAAGAGAGAGAGAGAGAGAGAGAAAGCCTTGTTGCTGTAACAGTCTACCGTCAACTAATTCCGATGCCATGGTAGTTTCCCTTTGTGGAACGATGGTCTCTTTCTCTCTCTATCTGTGCATGGGTAGGTGTGTATGTATATGGTTGCATATGTGGTTGCGTGTATGTGCTTGGATTATGGTTGTTCGTTCCAGAAAAGGGGGGGGGGGGAGAACAGTTTGCCTTTGTAAATGAATGTAAAAAAAGAAACAAGAAGTGATATTTCATTGGGTTCTATGTACTTCCACTAGTTTTTGTTTCTTAGTAAAATATAATTACAAAGGTTTGTTCAAGAAATTTTTATGTTACCAACAGCTTGATCTCAAACCGGAAATGCGGATAAGGTATAATAATCATAATCCGTCTCGGTACGAGTTTCATAATGTGAAATTTGTGCCTTGTCCTTATTTTGCATAATCATAATTATCTCGTGTGGTGGCCCATAATTAAATGCATTAATAGTAAATAATAGTAGGGGACGTTTGAAATGTATTTCTCACGTGGGCGTCTATGAAAATGAAGGTATGTGTCGAGTTCTTGCACCAGGAAAGAAAAATTAAATTTGTCCATCTGTGAAATCGCGACCGAAGTTCTTGTTTGTTCCAAATCCACTTTTTGCACAACTGAGAAATTCGACGTTAAGCGTTTGCGGCTTTAGTATTAAGATAAGGGGTCAGAATAAATCGGAACTGTGAAACAGTTTGATAAGTATCATACCGCATTTTAAGTAAGAGTCAAAGTGTGCATTGTTACCCCGCTTCTACATACTAAAAGAACTCCAGTTTTTTCAGAAAATGGAGATAGAACAACCAAGAACTAAATTCGTGATATGCAATTCCTTACGATTTTGAGGGGGGGGGGGGGGTACCATTTTGAGATTACAGATTTGTAGGTAAATTTAAAAGTATGTCTTTAAAAAAAAGGGACGGGGGGGGGTGGGGGTGGGAGGGACAAGGGACAGCAAAGCACAATTGATAAGGGAGTTCTGCAATATTACAACATGCCCAGGGGATATTCTACAACAGAGTAAGTTTGTAATCCCACACTGAGCCTCATGCAGCATGAACAAGGTCTTGGCGATATTATTTTTCATTAACAAACAAACAAAAAATCCATGTTGCATGAGAGGGAGACAAGGCTTCTTTAACCCCATCTTCGTAGAAAGATGGAAATGGCTTATCAGGTGTTCCGCTCTGCTGTCTCGAGACTTTGCGACGGAGCAAACTCTGAAGGATTAAGTCTTAGTGGTTTATGCCCCATTTGGCAATTTGTAAAACTAGTCCATTTAAATTTCGAGTTTACATGGACAGAAAAAAAAAGGGGAAAAAATTAATTTATACTTTGCAACTGTTTTTCTTTTTTTCGAGAAAGACCCTTTTCCGTGGAATCAAAAGTGTAACGTCATCTCATTTACTGATGAAATCGTATGGACAGGCAGGCGGTTGTTCTCAAGGTCCATTGCGTTGCTGGCGAAGACTTAGTGGTTAAGATTAAGTCAATGGATAAGCTTCTGGCGAGTTGAGGGGCCAAAGAAAATGAATAGTATAATATAATTATTTAATTTCACCAACTAGGTCGTGCGTCCTTATCATATGCTTGACATAATCGTTTATTTCTTATTTTTAAGTTTTTACTAATACTTTTTTTTTAACCATTTATTTCAGATCTCTACAAAACAGAGCAAAAATGTACATTCTTCCTGGCAAATCCAGACCAATCTGCACTCTAAAAAAAATAGACGGGTTGGAGTTCGAGATGAAAAGAAAAATGGAAGTATAAATGGGGTAAAAATGAAGGCCAGGAGTAGATCTAAATAGTAAATTCAAAATAAAAATTTAAAAAAAAAAAGAAGGAAATGGTTTCACATTAACACCAACAAATATTCTCAAAATAAACAGGAAACAAAACAAACAAGTACACTAACTGCGCACGCGTTCGCGCGTGCGCGCGCACACACACACACTTACATTTTGTGGAGAAACGGAATTGTTTGAATCATGAATACTTTAACCGGTGCGCAAGTAACGCCGGGGGGTAATTTTAACCACAGCGCCAGACCCGTACACACGAGCGCACATGTGCGACACTCACTCCTCACTGAGGGGAGACAGGTGGGAATGAATGAAGACATGGATAATTTTTGTACGATGAGACAAACACCGGAAATCTCACGCTTAGAAATTAACTTTCCCATTTAACCGATTGTTCGAGAGTTCATGTTCCACTGTTCTGGTTCAATTGTAACGTCCATGTGAGGTCGGAAAATGGGGGACCACGTCATTATTCCCCGTGTTCTCGTCATAATTCTATTAGAGCAACAAAAGGGGGGGCGACAACCCAGGTTGTTTGTGACTATTGTCCGGAAGTTGTTTGGAAATGTCGCTGGTGGTGACGTCTTCTTCCCCCTGGGGGATTATCTCCCGTGACGCTGATTATGAATGACGCTGTCTGGTACTAAAAATAGCCTCTCTAGAAAAAAAAAAAAAAGGAAAAGAAAAAAAAAAGTTTACAGGGAATCAAACAGAGTCATGTATGAAACAAACGGCCCTCAATGTAAGCCATAATCCTTTGCGTTTAATCTCAGTTCCCTGCTTCGTTTGAAGGAGAAACATTGGCACACACGTTGAGAATGTGCATGAGTTTCTCCCGAAAGTGTCCCAAGCCGACATGACTACGTCAGTCCCACGTAGGTTTGTGTGGGTTGCCAGTATTACCATGGGCGAGGATTTCCCTACGTCAAACCGACGTCACGGCGTCGTCGTTTAACCAACCGATCTACGTAGGTACGATGCCATTCCTGTGAGCAAACCAGACGTCAAGCTTTGCACTTCGGATTTCTTTAGGAGTGCCGGCTGGGGTTATGACGTAATAATTATTCTATAAATGCAGTGGTGGCCTAATTTAACCCCATGCTTTGTATTACTGTATCTTTCTCACAACCCACGTCTTGTTTCCAACTGTCCATGAACAGATGAGTGGTTTGTCTTCACTTTGTATGAAACTGAGATAAGCTTAATGAGTGTGTGCAGAACATTCCAGTTTTCCAACGGAATAAAACTTTAACTCGTCTGAAGCGAAAATAAACGTATAACTTCATGTCTTTTCTCTTAACCTACGTTCTAAAACCAGGTTTCTTTCTTCTCTTCCAACTCAATTTTCTCAAAACAATTTAAGTGGAATTAGATCACCCTTTCATATACATATTAAAATCTAACGACCAGTTATTATTCGTTTTTGTTGTTGTTTTTTAAAAACTTTTTACAGTAAAATAACATAAGATAAGAACCAATTTATTATCCTATGGGCGTAGTTTACATTCACAGAGGGTTTACTGAGTACATACATGGCACACGCACCAAACACTTCATTACATAAATAAATCATAACTCAATGACAGGCTTATTACATGAAGTACATGGGATAGAACCATAGTGAACTATGGCATGCATCTGAATATAATAGTGTACATATAAAGTACATGGGATAGAACCATAGTGAACTATGGCATGCATCTGAATATAATAGTGTACATATAAAGTACATGGGATAGAACCATAGTGAACTATGGCATGCATCTGAATATAATAGTGTACATATAAAGTACATGGGATAGAACCATAGTGAACTATGGCATGCATCTGAATATAATAGTGTACATATAAAGTACATGGGATAGAACCATAGTGAACTATGGCATGCATCTGGATATAATAGTGTACACATAAAGTACATGGGATAGAACCATAGTGAACTATGGCATGCATCTGAATATAATAATGTCTTGTTGTGGCGAATTGAGGTGGGCAAAAATGATCTTCTGTGTCTTTCTCTGTTTGCTTTGATGTGTATTATGCTTTTACTTCTGGATAATCTAGAAAGTTGATGAAACAGGGGATGGTGACACATTTAAGATGGACATATATATATATATATTTTTTTTTTCTTTTAAACGAGCATATTTTGAGTGCAGATGGTCAAAATTGAAAAAATGCCACTGTGTCAGAAATAAGTAAGCAAAATTCAAGCAGGTCTTAGGATTTAAAAATTCTACGATGGTTATGATAGCTACCCAAGAACTTCAAGTTAGTCATACACAACCAGAACGTGGAGTCACTAACTGGGGCCCAACACACCTGCCGAGATCATAACTTGATAACTCTGCCTCTCTATAACAATAAGAACAACGTCAACAACAAAAACCTGTGAATTTTACCACGGATGTCGGCACTTTTGGGTCAAAATTACAAAACAGAAATACGAGCTTCATTTCCCTTTTCACACACTAGGAGTTGTATTTCAGTTTCCTTTATTATCCGTTTTGAAACTCATTGTCAAAGAAGAAGTTTGAGTCATAATTTTATAATGTTGTATTGTAATCCCTCGCCTCACACATGTTATCCTGACACCCTTGGAGTTTAAACTCTTGGCGAGGATAATTAAAACGCATTCGATGCTTACACAAAAGAGGTCACCATGTGAGAGACAGAGACAGAGAGAGTTACTTTCGCCTGCGGCCATGATGAGCGAACAGACGCCACCTTCTGTCGTCATGGTTATGCCAACGCCATTTTTGACAACCAAAAAAGGCGAGCAGATAACCGGAAGTTAGCGTTGATTGGAGGGGATAGCTCTTTATGTAATTCTGAGCCCATATCACGTTCATCCCGTTTTGGGCACCTAATATTCCACCATTACACGGCTCTGTTTTCTCTTTCATGTCATTGTGTGCGCTCATTGTGCCGAATAGAATCAAACAGAATTTGCGTCCCTGTTTATTATCACAAACTTCACAATCAATTTTCACATCCCCCCTGTTTTCAGTGAAAAGCAAGTTCTGTTTGTTCGAAAACTTTGACATGAGAACATCATAATTATCTTCTGGTTGAGAATGTTTTAATCCACCAGCAAATTGCATGACCTCGTTTAAAAAGTTGAATGGGGCCCAGATCAGGACATGTTTTTCAGTGGCGCGAGGCCATGACTTCATTAACACGATAATTAACAATGGTGTAATGGCATTTTTTTTGGTTTTTTTTTGGTAACATGCCGGTCAGAAAACTGGGACGAACGACAAAAATGGCAGATGGGTCATGTCAAAAGAATATAGGCTTCTCGTGATATTTCTCACCATTCTCTCGCCTTATCTCACCATAACCACCAGGTCAGTTTCCTTTTCTGATACAAAATTGAGCTAGATCGAATGCAGTTGTATCCTATGGTTCTATTCAGATAATGGCACAATGTATTAAGAAAAGCACATTTATTATTACTATTTTTAAAAAATTATTATTACACGTAATACTATTGTTACTTGCCCAGGCCAGCATCAACCCGTGTTAGGCCTCTGGTAACACCAGTGACTTGTAGTTGCTCTCAGACAATGACGTCATAGTTTTGGTTATGACTTTTCGTCTTAATGTGGGTCATTTTACAGACACCAGTCAGGAGAGAGAATTCTCAGCTGTCCGTGCAGCTTGTTTCTGACTATTATTTTAATCATTATCTCATGAAATATTTATAATCTTGCACACTATCAATGCCATCAAATTTGGCAACAGTGAAAGTTAATAAAATATGGATGGAACAAAGAATTCTGTAACTGCATGGATTTCAGGCTGTGGATTATAATTATCAATGGTTGAGAAAGCTTCCCATTGCTATAACACACAACCTAGTCTCCATGCAGTGTTCAAAATGATTGTTGGACATTGTAGAACATAAACGCTTCCTATTGCCGAAACAACACTCACAACCCGAACCCAATCCAGCTGTAGAGTGTGTACACAATGGTTCTCCACAACAGCGAGATTTTGGTGTAACAAAATCACAGCCAGATCTCCATCCAGCTGTAGAATGTGTACACAATTGTTCTCCACAACAGCGAGATATTGGTGTAACAACTCATAACCCGATCTCCATCTGGCTGAGGAATGTGTACACAATTAGTTCTCCGCAACACTTAGATATTGGTGTACCAACTCATAACCCGATCTCCATCTGGCTGTAGAATGTGTACACAATGGTTTTCTACAACAGCGAGATATTGGTGCTCATAACCCGATCTCCATCTGGCTGTAGAATGCGTACACAATTAGATCTCCACAACAATGAGATATTGGTGTAACAACTCACAACCCGGTCTCCATCTGGCTGTAGAATGGGTACACAATAATTAGTTCTCCACAACAATGAGATATTGGTGTAACAATTCACAACCCGATCTCCATCCGGCTGTAAAGTGTACGTAATCGCTGTTGTGTACCATAATCGGTGCTTAGTAATACCTTCACTGCTGGCGTGACAACGTGGCGTGTACATCGCTGTAGCGTGTACATCGCTGTCGGGGCACTTGTAGTCTGATATAATGCCTCCCCAATTGGCGTAACCACGCACAACTCTATCTCCACAGGGTTGTAGAGTGTACACAAAGGGTATACAACAAAATCTAGTGTTCCATCTATCGTATTTTGGCAGGAGTTCCGCATGTCACGACCAACCAGTCAAGACCACCCTATTCCTAACCCTAAACCTATCCCCACCCTGTCCTTATTTCCAACCTTAAACCAGATCATCGCTGATCCTAAACCTTACACTTTCAACCCCCCCCCCCCCCCCAAAAAAAAAACAAAACAAAAACAAACAAAAAAAACTAAAGAATGCAAGATTTCCAATTAGTCGGGACTTGCAGAACCCTTTATCATATTTTATTAATTTTCAATGTAAACAAGTCTGATGACCTTGAAACGTGGACAAAAGAGACGCTGTATAAGACAGAGAGAATTTCTCCACCCGACGGGCGTTAGCAGTAACCATGACAAAGAAAAAACACACCACCAAACAAACTTTTACTGAAAACATTGAGATTACTGAGATCAGCAACACTGCTAGCCAGCGGTATTACAACTCCCAAATTGACAAACATTTACAGCCACCACCCCAACCACCGGCGAGTTAGTCCTCTAGATGAAATGTGTTTACTGGTAAATATTTTACTAGTATATACTACTTTTTTGGGTCTCATATTATTTTAAAAATGAATCGTGATCTAAACCCTTAAAACTGAGACATCTAATGATAAAATCATTTTATATTTCTCGCACACGTTGACAGTTGGGAATGTTGCCCTCCCAACGAACGCTTTATATTGAAGATTTAAATAAATGATTAAAAAAAGGGCAGTAATCAGAAATTTATTTTGTTGTAAAACTGAGTAATTTAGACCACAGAACGTCCACTCTGTCGTTAGACACAATGTGCCGGTGTTTGGCCCGCCGGAGATCTGGTTCGGTTCACTGTACAAACCTTTTCCGTTTTCTGAAAGAAAGTGTTATTTTGAGTTGT
Source organism: Onchidella celtica (assembly GCA_963931925.1). Lineage (NCBI taxonomy): Eukaryota > Metazoa > Mollusca > Gastropoda > Systellommatophora > Onchidiidae > Onchidella > Onchidella celtica. Next base: position 40,334,870 of record OZ007574.1, read on the forward strand.
TTTTTTTTTTGGTTTTTGTTTTGTTTTTAATTTGTAAAAGACTATTGTCAGTTCCACAAATGCATCGGAGAAATACACTACTCTTTCTGCACTTATTATCATAGAGCTGGCCACATAAATTTGGTTATCATGTCCTACAACATTTCAACAGCTACAGTTGGGTGGTCCACAACGGGTCAAAAACTTTTCGCCTATGGTCCTTGCTCAAAAACAGTTGGACAACCCTGATTAAGACTAATTTGACCCACCTTTGATCAGTGCCTCGGCTTTGACTGGCGACTTGTAACAGGGTCATGACCCCCTATATGTTAATCACAAAGGTGAGGTCGTTATGGGGCTCTTAATTTACAGCACATGCGCCACGTCAACCCCAGAATTACGGAGCTAGGGGAGAAAGACATGAGTTAAAGTCCCGGCTCCACGGAATCTCCAGACAGTCACGTACCGGCGATAAACTGCACGGAGTGCCTTCAAACATCAAACATTTTCTCCTCATTGAAACCCTTTTTTTGTGTGTGTAATTTTGTTTTAAGATCGGGAACAGTAATACAATTTAACGCGGAGAAAGTTGATTATTTGCTTTGAAAACGAAGACATTTGTTATTCGGTGCTTGATGTTATATGTTAAATGACTGAGGCAAAAAGAAAGAGGTTTTTCAATTCATTTCAAAGAACACGGTAACCTTTGGAAAAGTTCATGGTGAATTAGAGACACAGATGATAACGCTGTTGGTAACGCACCGAGTCAAGTCTCTCTCTCTTTACACACTCTTCGATGTAGAATACAGGTTAATGCATGGCGCACCAGTTTTGCGTCTTTTTTTTTGTCTCAGTGCACGAAATCTTTCTATCCATCAGCTGACCCAAGACAGATTTGACGCGCTTGATGTAGTGAGACCAAAGATACTCTCCCTTCTTCGCAACTCTTTAAAAAAATCATGCACACAGTTTACGCGCTGATCGGGGGCGGGGCTCATGACGCATAACATGGAAAGAATGCTTGATATATTGATAAATTAATGACTAGGATTTGTTACAGTGCTACTTAACTGCCACACAAAAAAAAAATAAAAAATAGCCAGAGTTTTCCCGCAGCGATTGAAGTTAAAATTACAAAATAAATGACGCCAATCAAAGCCCACGGCCATAGCTGAACAGCTAACAAAATTCAGCATTTTCCCTATTTGGCTTTGTAAAATATCGCATTGTTCCATGACTTCCGAGCATTCGCCGTTAGGTGGCGGTGCGAAATCTGTGCACGCTAAGAGCGCTGGCTGTCTCCTCTTATTCTGTCTAGTGTCTTTGGTGAAACAGTCCTGCTTGGGTCTTCCCTGTGGGACATGGAGTTGAACGGAACTTAGCACACCGGTGAGACTAAAACTAGACTGTCTCGCTTGTTGTTGAGTCAAAGGGAGTTCAAGTCTTGACTCAAGGCCGACGCAACACAGACTTGACTGAGTGCGCTACCAGCTAACGTTTCGTGGAACGAGCAAAACGTGGGCGAAATGAGGGAAAACAATACGCCGCCATTATCATCATAATCATCAATATCATCATTTTTTACATCTAGAATTGTCATGATGTCTTTAAGTCTCAAAGAACTTGTTACCGGCTTGACATTTAGTCATCAGAGAAAAATACAACAACGCCATCGATTAAAAAAATAAATAAAGAGAAGTCAGTATGGAACTCTTTTTCCATACAAGATCATCATTCTTACCAAGGGGCCATCCAGAAAATACCTACGCTCAGAGGGGTGGGGGAGGAGTGGTTTTTTTTGGTGGGTGGAGGGGGTTGGGGGGTGGCGGTCGTAATACACTTTACAACTATGGTTATAAAGTAAAGTAAAACGTTTCATTTTATTTCCTCTTTCTCATCAAATTAATTTGTTTTTCTTGAAGAAAAGTTAATGCTCCTAATGAAAGTCTTGAATAACAGTATCGGTCACAATCACAGGCAGTTCCGTTATACATGATCGTACACCTTACATCCTTGACCCACCCTCAACTATACCCCCTCTGCCCCCTCCCCCCACCCCTAATGATATTTACGAGCCCCCGGAACCATAAAGCATCTAAATCGTCTTGAAAATGGTCGTTTTCCCCCAAACCCAGAGCAATTGTGTTAATTAATTTACGGCGTGTTTTCTCTGAGGTTGAGGCGGCCTTTTAAGGTGGGAGAAGGTTGGCCCACCCCCCCCCCCCCTACAGTCTTCTCCTGTATGTGGCCGGCCCATTCTGGCATATGCCGCCCTCCACCTCCCTACTCCCATTTCCTCTGTATTTATTTTGCAACAATGTTTTTGACATATAGGACCACTACAAAAGACTCTCTCCCCCCCCCCTCCCCTTTTTAAAAAAATCACATTGTATGTTCCTGGTTAGGGAGCAAAGTTCTTTCGAAGGTGAAAGTGGTGGAAGAAGAGGATGAAGATTAGGATTAAAATATGATTTGTTGTGATGTCAACACAGATAGAGAATGGGTAACCTTTGCCCCCCGCCCTCCTCCCCCCCCCCCCCCCCGTCCAACCCCTTAAGATGGCAGAGGCCTAAACTGGAGTATGTTACAAGATTGTGTGAGGATTGTAATGAACTGGACGATGAATTTCACATGCTGTTATCTTACAAAAAATTAATGTCAAAGATTTAAGGAAAACAGTTTTTTTACCGTCTTGGTTAACTGTTAGACCACGCATGTTTGAGTTCATAAAGTTTCTGTCGTCGATGCGCGATAGAGAACTACACTTGTTTGGACTGTTTTGCCATAAAGTACAAAACGAGGACAATAATATCACTTTGTGACTTCCCGTGGTGAAGTCTGAAAACTGAATTCCTCTTTTGTGTGTGTGTGTGAAAATGTAAATCTTAGTGATAGCTTCAAGTATAGTAAATTCACGACAGATAAAAGTGGGAAAAGTTTGAGGATATTGAGGTGATGGCTGTTGCTGGCAATTATAAGTTATATTTTATTATATATTAATGTAAGTAAATGTATAAATGGTTAGGAGCAAGGAGCGGAGAGAGTGGATAACCGTGAGTTTTTTTTTTTCTTGATGTTTTTCAAAGATTGTTTGCATGATTATTCTGTGTATTTTGGATTGGCTGTCAGGCCTATAGTAACTTGAAATTGAAACTTAAAAACCTTCTGTTACAACCCCCTTCTAACATCTTATAATTTACAGTAATATATAAGGCACACCTCTGAGCCTTTTTCAACAGCGCATTGATAGCTGAAGACGTTGTGAGACGTACAGAATAAAATGCCAGTTTGAGGAAGTACGTTGTAGAATCGCCTGTCCTAGTTCATCAGTTCTGTTTACAGATTTGGAAATAACAGTCTGTAGTTTAGGCTCTGGATTTATGTTTATTTTTAAAATTTTTAAAAAAAATAAAAAATTGGTCAATATAATTTCATAGCAATGCATATGAAATGGGAGAGAAATGGGGAAAGTCTCTCTCCCCCACCCCCCCCCCCACCCCTCCTCCCGGCACAAATTGGGGATGAGGCAACAAAATTTCCCCCTTTTTGTGTTTGCGTTAAAAGCACCGCTAAATACTCCATAACGTGCTTAATTTGCTAAAGCCCAGTTGCCTCCGCAGGCTCTAAGCTTAACCTGTTGGCCTCTGATGAACTCACAACCATCAGTATCATAGTGGAGATCTTTTGAATTTTATGCCAGTCAAAGTGGAGAAAAAGAAATCTTTGAACATTTGTGTGTGTGTGTGGAAAAAAAACAATGTCCCCCCTCACAATCTAAGACGTTTTCAAATGTTCGGAGTCACTGTTCATGTCTTGTCCCACCCTCCCGCCTTTCTTCTCTGCTACACTACAATTTGTTCTAGACTTTTCATTCTTTCAACCAATATTATTGTCCATCCTCAAACCTACACAGTTCTTTTACCCGTTGCATTCTGGAGGTCCTTTCCTCCGCTGCCCCACCCAGCTCATCATTCAAATCCAGCTTGTAATTTCGGATCGCCCCATTCAAAGAAGGGAATGAAGTCAGAGAATATCGTCTTTTGTTATCTTCCTTTATCGCCTTGACCTTGGCGGCAAGATCAAATAGACCCACACTGGATAAACGGCAGGGGGTAGCCATTATGACCCTGCACTTGAAACTGATGACAACAATGTCTCAGCTAAAGGTGAGCCTGCCACTTGCTGTAATAATTGCAAATCAAATAACACTTCACCCCTTTTTTTAAGCCAATGCCATTAACTGGGATTCTTATAACTCTGTTCATTTCTAAACCTGATAATTTAATTGCAACCTTCCATGCAGCAACTAAAAGTGTATGATTATATGGGACGAAATACATTTTAATTAAAATAGTATTTTCCCCCTCATTGAGCGGTTTTGATAAGAGACACGGATATATCAAAACCCAAAAATACTTTGTCCCATTATGTGGACATCACAAAATGGTAACAGTCTGGTTCTGTCCAGGGTTGTAAACATTCTAAAACAGTAAAAGGCTCCTCTGGCGACAATCTGACTGTGGATATCTCTAGAAGTTTCGCGCCCACTGAGATCTTAAAGTGCGAGATAAAGTGGGCAAAGTCTGTATACGATCGTACGACACAATAACAGCTTGATCCAAAATAAACTTGTGGACTTCCCAACTAACATCGTTTTCCTCTATGGCGTGACTGTTTCAGTAATTTGGATTAGGTGAGGTTTCTGTGCTTTCTACCAGGAGCGAGGAACTCAATATTTTTTTGGTCAGCTCAAGTTGAGATTCGAATCTCGTCCAAAGGCGAAGAAAAATAAAAACATACCACACAGACTGGTACCTTAATTAAACTAGTTGACCCGCTGACTTGGGGAATACACAGATGGATATAAAAGTTGCGTTTGGATCACCAATGTGTAAACTGAGGCCCAGAACGAAATTTCCTGTCATACTTTTTAATTCTACTTGTAGAAAATGTGTCTTTTTCTTTCCGGCTCTAAGATGTCGGGACACTTTCTTCTGTTCAACTCAGTTGTGGTTCGAAATCAACGAAAGTATTAAAAATATAGCAAACTTCCAGACTATTTAAATATGCCCACGCACACCCTTACGACTTTCTATGCGTATTATATTTTGTAGCACTTAAGGCTCAGCAATTAAAAGGCCTTTCATGATTACACTCGAGGCCTTACTTCCTTTATAACATGATTAAAAAAAAGCTGCCCTAAAGTTCCCGACTTTTGTCTATCCGTGTTTTTCAGTTAATTGTGATCCTAATTTCAACACACCACCTCACATTCAACTTTATGCCCCGAAATGAGAATTGACCAAGGTTGTTTATAAAACATATGTATGTACATTTCTCTGCATAAGATATCCAACACCTTTCCCCTATCTCTCCCCCCCCCCTCCCCCCCAACTCCGACACCCCCCTCACCCCAAAGCCAAGTGCTCAATGCAATGGTGAATCGGTCTTACATATGGAAGTGGGGGCGGGGATTGGAACTCCTTCCATTGGGCTCGGCATCAGAGTTTGAGTTTCAGAGATTGTAGCACTTAGTATAACAATAGGACAATACCGACTACAACCCTCCATGCGCTGGATGTCTTTTGTCTCCGTTTTCACCACCCGGGTCACCAAAATGTGGAGCAGAGACTGGCCGGGTCCTGAACGAGGTCATTAGGCACGTTGTAAATAGAGGACAGGTGTGGTCAGTAGCAACATCTGATGCACTTACAGTCTCTCTCTCTCCCCGTCTGTCTGTTTGTCTGCGTCCACGCATTTTATCTCAAACAGGATTTCAGTAATTAGTTCAGGCCAGAGACAAAGACACTGGAAAGAAAATTAAAGTAGAAGAAAAGGAACGACGGAACAGTTCAAAAGAATATCACTGGCAGAACAAGTAGAATAAACTTGTATGAAAGAAAATATCGACACAATAGAGTAAGTGACGAACTGAACACATGTAGAGTAAAGAACTTTGACCCTCGCATCGCCATCGACATCATCATCATCATCATCATCATCGCCTTCATTATTACATACCGTCGGAAAGAGCTGACAAATGAAGGATATTTCATTGAGAAAATAATAAAAACGACAAGGAAAGAGAAAAAAAAAACAACAACAAAAAGAACTTCATTCAAATAGCATTAGATCTACATAATTATTAAAACTAAGACAATGATCTTATGCCCTAAACCTGTTGCAGACTTTAAGGCGTCTGGTAGTATGGTTCAAATGTTCAGTTACAGAAATGTATTTATTCCATAACCCTGGCCTGATCTGGCCTGAACAAAACTGTTGAATTACTGATTTTTTTTTTCTTTTCTTTTCTTCTTCTTTTTTTTTTTTACGACCATCGGCGTCACCATCATCGCACACACCGCTCCATTCAACAGAACCCAAACCGTCATCGACACCACTACCACTACCACCTTTGAACTGTCATTTCTTTCTTCATTCTCATCATCGTCATCATCTTCAGAAACATCACGACAACAACAACAACAAAACACCCCAACACCCCACCCCCCACTACCACCACCAGCTCTGGTGCCACCCCCCACCACCATTACCAGTACCATCCCTGCTGCCACCCATCACCATACCACCACGGCTACCACCCATCACCACCATCACCACCAAAATCAAAAACAGCAATACTACTACTACCACCACCACTACCACCACTACCACCACCACCACCACAATCACCACTACCACCAATCCTACAACATTAATCACTAAAGGAGCCCTACTTTCCCCCCATAGCCATCTCAAGTTTCCTAAACAGGTTATACCACATCATACCTACTAAATATCACCAAAAACCTCTCCCGGAACAAGAAACGAATAGCATAATTCTAGCCGCAATTAATCCTCCAATCTCATGTTTCACATAAAACTTGTTTCCAACCAGAGTTGGACTGGTTTGGCCCGAGAAGAAAGGAAAACCCCACACATAACTTTAACAAGGGTCGAAAGAGAAACTTGTCGGAAAGTATTTAATGAAATAACATATCGTTTTGTCCCTTATTTACAATTTACAGCCACCTACCAGCATCAAAGAGTTGACACTTTGTGAAAATCGCGAGACTGTTTTCCCACGTGAAAGCTGAACGTGATTGTAAATGTCTTGTCGTCGGGGCTCAAAACTTGAAGCGAGAGAAAAAGAGAGAGGGAACAATTCAATCGCTAAAATAGCGATACTTCTGTATTACTCTTTGCGAATTCAGGTCAACACGCTAGCAATAGCATAACATTATATTGGCTGCTTTCCCGTTATTTTTGTGTCCTCGTTATTTGTTCAGAGGTTACACAATTCATTATTGAAACATCTTGCACATTTTAAAACGTGTCCAAGAAAAGGGTTTTTTTCTGAAGAAACATATTCATATTATTGTGAATATTTTCAGGAGGGCTGCATTTTTAACCGGGAAAGCTTTTGAAATAACAGTTTGTGCCGGAAGACCAAGGTATAGAAAGCCATAGAACTGGCTCAACACACACAAAAACCAAGCCATTTTGTTTGGCTTTTATTTTAAACGTGTTTTTGCTAGTCTTTTCTGTTGACAATAGGAGAAAAGAAATGACTTATTAATAAAAGATGCAGCGTTATAAGTGCCACGAAAGGTAGGGGCTAAAGATTCATTGAGTTTTGTTGTAGTGGAACAAACACAGTAAAAGTTGGAGCATTTTTCTCACAGTCTGAAATAACGATTAAAAGGTAACTTTTTGAACAGAAGTTTCGAGTATAGCAGATAAATACAAGGGAAATGCCGAGGCCGTGAGAAATCCCCCTGAAAAAACTGCAGTGTATTCGAATGTTTCCCTTTTTATTCTATGTTGCCGGTAAGGTAAAAGACCTCGCCCGCTTTTTCCAGGGAAGACGGATAGCTTAGTTAATGGTGTAACATGCCCTGTAGTTTTTATGTGCAGGTTTTTCCAGGTTTTTTGATGGGAGGACTTTTGCATTTGTTTGATTTTGCTCCCTCTTGAAAGGCAGATTGATTGAGCATTTATCTACTATGATGTCCAACAAGGTCAGAGGTAGTTCTATGTCTTGGCCGTGTTGTCCCCAGGAGGGAAAGAGGGATAGAAGAGAGAAGGAAGAGAGGAGGGAGGAGGAGGAGGGAGGAGAGAAGGAAGAGAGGAGGGAGGAGGAGGAGGGAGGAGAGATAAAGGGGGAGAAGAGGAGGAGATGGAAGGGGAGAGGAGCGAGGAGATGAGAGGGAGGAGGAAGAAGAGGAGGAGAAGAAGGAGGAGGAGAGATAAAGGGGGAGCAGAGGAGGAGATGGAAGGGGAGAGGAGCGAGGAGATGAGAGGGAGGAGGAAGAAGAGGAGGAGAAGAAGGAGAAGGAGAGGAGAGGAGGGAGGAGGAAAGGAGAGGAGGGAGGAGGAGAGGAAGGAGGAGAGGAGAAGGAGGGGAGAGGAAGGGTATAAGTTCCGTATCTGTACAGACATACTGTATCGGAAACGGGTCGCCAACGTGTCTAAAAAATTTTGCAAGAAAATAGTTATGCTGGACTTCACCTCGAGGAAGATTCGAGGCTCGACCCCTCTGCATTCGAGTCGAGAGCCCTAACCCCTTGGCCACGTACCCGGTTGATTTCCATTAAAGTAAAATCGAGACATTTTAAATGACGTTTGTGGCTGGCAATCCGAACAAAAATTTCAATGATGGTCCCACACTTGATAAGCACCCATCTTTCGAATCCACCACTGGCAGTGAAGAGATGGAGAGAATGAACATGAGGAAGATGGAAAAGAGACAAGACGAAACTGTTGAATGAAATGGAGAGATTGTCGTGCTTCTATAAAACGCACGAGGAAAATGATACCCAGAAGAATGTAGCAACAATGAAAAGGAAGACAAACAGCGAATTTAAATAAGAACGTAGATACAGGTGAAAAAACTGCTCTGTTTCTATACGGACATTACAAAAAGATAGTCGCATTTCAAAACGTGGAGCTTCTATAACCACCGACATTCACTTCTAAGTCCTCCCCCTCTTCTACACCTGTCACCTACACGAACCTTTTCATTCACATTGAGCATTCAGTGGCCTTTTCATATATTCTTCCACTATTTGAACTTTACGTTCTTCTTGCCTTGCCCTTTCAAATCAATCATTTATATTCGATTTAATTTCCCTTCGACTTTCCAAATCCATCAATGTTTAATTATTTCCTGAACCGCCGGCGTTTTGCCGATTTCCATCGCAACCGTCTTTGATTAAGCGTTCCCTTAGGGGAGGAAATACCTTTTGTTTCACCCGGGCTGTCCAACAAAGAATATTATTTTCCTGAACTCGAAGGCTGTGTGTCCTTATAATACATGTATTTGGAATTGATTCGGTCACGAACTGAACCAGAACTCAATCATCGTAAAATTAAGCATTCGCTTTCTTTATTATCGCCATATTCAAAAGGAGGCATTGTACCCGTGGATGCACGAGCCGATAGTTGCTAAGGGCTTCCCTGATTGGCTGAGCTATGCAAATACGCGTTTTATACTAGTTTCAAAACCATTAGACGGAGGGGGATCTATTTCTGCCTCAATAACTTGGTCATTCAACCTTCCGCAGTTTTAGGAAATGAATTAAAACTGTTGAGTAAATTTAGATTAAAATCAAAAGCTTTTGCTAACGGGCGGTCTCTTTCCCCTTGCTCTGTACTTTGATTTTAAAATGATTTCGTTCGATTTTAAATGAGGTTCTTTTCTTTTTTTTGTTTGTTTTCTTCTCCTTCTGGTTTTGTTTCCTTTTCATCGTGAATTTAAATGTAACACAGTGCAGGGTGAATCATCGGGTAACAGAAGCAACCATAATGGTGTCTTTGCTGACGGATAGAACTCTGTATATAAGTAGGAAAACAGACACGCAGTTCGAAAAAGTATCTATTTGTTATGTATAAAAAGAGTTTAAATTCACATTATATACACAAAAAAATTAATACGAAAACTCCATTCGTTTTTTCAGCAAGGCGGGGGGGGGGGGGGAGGGGATTGAAAACATTAACTAAATTCAACATATATGTAACACTAAATCAGCATTATGTCAGTTTGTATGGTTTTACATTTTCAGAAGGGTTATTTCGTGTTTTAAAGTCCTGATATAAACAGGTAGGCCCTAAGTGTGTTTTATGTTGCAAAGGAGTAAGTTTATTATACGTAGTTGTTGCTTTCAAATCTGTTAACATTGTGAATTAATCGTTGACATAGAATGACGTTTTACTGTAGAAGAAAAAAAAAATGGGATTAAAAGAAAAATTGAGGAGTGGATGGATGGATGGATGGATGGATGGATGGATGGATGGATGGATGGATGGATGGATGGATGGATGGATTCATGGGTGGAAGAGAGACAGATAGAAGGATGAATAACTGGACAATGAAAATAATGGATCACCCATACAAGACCTAACTTCATCCCTATCACCATCACTACCACTACCACCGCTACTACCATATCTAAACATTCCATCATCAGTTATGAATAAACCAACCCGACCTCTACCCAATGCCCACGATACTATATTATACCATGCCTCTTTTCCAATTTAGAATCTCTCTATGGCCGACCAATTCGGTCAGTTTATGGAAAAAGACGGTATTCACCAATTCAGGTCAAAATCCATGTTTTGACATCATTTTATAGAATGAAATATGCGCATCCTTTTCTACCTAGGCTATAATTGTGTAAGCCAGATAGTTCTTTTTCTGGAACTCACAAAGTGGATGTTGTACAATGGATAAAGCAAGACCCAATGCGAAATCTCGACCTTTGTTTTTGGTATGTTCCAACTCCACTTTTTGCACAACTGAGAAATTCGATGTTAAACGTTTGCGGCTTTGGCATTATGATAAGAAGTTAGAATAAATCGGAACTGTGGAAGAGCTTGGTCAGTGCCACAACGCATTTAAACAAGTGTCAAAGTGTGCATTTACTCTACCTCTTCTACATACTAAAAGATCTCCAAATTTTGCAGAAAGTGGAGATAGAACAAACTAGAACTGCGGTCTCGATTGTTTCTTTTGGTCATCAGAAAATGGATATTGAACAGACGGGAGCTATGCGAAAATTTAAGTCACTGTGTCTCCTGCATACTTTAGTTTCCGGCAATTACCGTCTTCTTCCGTAAAACGCCAGAGTTGACGTCGCAGTCCCAGAAATGAAGGTCAGCGGAGTAGTGTGCTCTTTAGTGGTCATCAAAACATCGACCAGGTCGTCATGGTCCGCCAGGTCACTTAAAAATCGGGATTTCTGTTCATCCCTGGGTCTCAGCAGGGTCGCGTATTTACTGGCTCGACACGACGCGAAACGAAATAACACAACAATAGAATGCGTCCAAAGAATGTCCGGCGCTGAATGGAATAAAGGGCGAGCATCAAATTTCATATCAAAACGGGTATGAGATAAGAATAGGGAGGGGACAATGGTCAGACCTCTGCACTCCCAGAATCCTGGGTGAGACAAGGGATTGGTGTTTGCTACTGGGGTGGAAATGGTAAAACATTTCCAAAAAGGAAATTGGTTTGATTGAAGTATCTGAGTTGTTCTGCCAAAGAGAGTATTGCCACAGTTTGTCATGAATAGGCCAGCTGATAAAAATGGCAGGTCTCAATACCCTTGGTATAATACTTTGTCTCTTGTAGAAGAAATTGTACAGATCGGACGCTTGTAACACGCAGTTTATTTGCAGATCCTTGTTCTGTGTCGGTTCTGCCACATTGTTTTTCCTTTGTTTGTTTTGATTTTGATATGCTGTATAAATTGTTACGTAGGACTGGAGGCTTTGATAGAGCTAGACACTATCATCCATCCACCCTTTAATCCAACCATCCTTCCATCCCTCCCTCCCTCCATCCATCCGTCTACAAATCCACCCATCCATCCATCCATCCATTCCTCCACCCATCCATCCATCCATCCATCCCTCCATCTATCCATCCATCCATTCAGTCATCCATCCATCCATTCAGTCATACATCCATTCATCCATCCATCCATCCATTCATCCATCCACCCAGTTCGCCTTCCTAATTCATATGCATTCCATGTCATGACTAGCTTTCTATCTATCAAAAACACACAATAAATATCACTGTCGAGCTGTCTTTTTTGTTGCTGGGTAGTTTGTTATCATAAAATACCTGGTCGGTTCCCTTTTAAGTGTCCGTTAAAGTGAAACAATTAAAGCAGATCAAATATTACATTTTCCATAACATCAAATAAAAACATTATATTATCAAGAGCCATATCAGAGTCTTTATGTTGTGGTAAAATGATATGTATAAAACATCACTGTGCAACTGACAAATTGCCTCCAAAAGCAGTAATCTTTTTTAATTGAATGGTTATCAGTATATAAAGAGGCTCCAGACCTTATAAACTTGTTCTCACTCAGTCATGTCTTAGACTTGTGGCTCACCAAATCGAGTCTGCTTTGCGTCCGCTCTATCTCAGTGCGTGAAGTCTCTCCCTCCGTCAGCTGTCCCAAGACAGTGTTAGCCCAGCCTAACGAATGAGTCACACTTGTTTCTGTCTCTCCATTGCGGGAGGTCCCGTTTAGGTCTATAGTTTACATCTTACACTAGAACCGAGACAAGACAATTTTGACTCAGTGGGCCATCAGCCTAAGGGGCCGCGCGCACTATCCCGTTTCGCCTGCTGCACGGCGTGCAAACGCAGATTTTTGCTTGCTTGGCAAAGAGTTTTTCCGTGCTGCACGCCACGCGAAGGACTGCTTGCACTGGACGGATGGTTAATTTTAACATAGTGCGCGCTGGGCCTAAGGGCTTTATTTTGTTCTCCAATAACTCAGCAAATTAATTTTCAAAAAACTGCTAAGTGGAATTCATACAACATTGACCGAGTAATTCTATGTGTGGACTTTTACATTAGTGAATGATTTAGAATTCGGCTTTCGGCTTAACAAATCTATCCATTGCAAGTCAAAGAAAACAGGAGGCAGCGCACTTAGATAGTGTGAGCCAGATATCTGGAACTCTGCCAAAACTATTGCAATGCGCATTAATTTTAGCGAGTCAAAATTCAGAACTGGTCTAAAAACCCATCTTTTTCCAAAATACTTTCAGTTGTGAAGTCTCATTCTCAATCCATTTATTTTCTCAATTCATTTTATTTTTGCTATTTTATTGTTTAATTTCTGCCTTATTTATCTGTATGCGCCTTTATTATGTGTTTATGTGTACATTTAGCATAAGAGTGTATGCTATAGACTGTGTGTGTGAGAGAGATAGAGTGTGTGTGAGAGAGAGATAGAGAGAGAGAGTTTGTGTGTTTGTGCGAGAGATAGAAAGAGATAGTGTGTGTGTGTGTGTGTGTGTGAGGGAGAGAGAAAAGAAAGAGAGAGAAAGAGAGAGAGATAGAGAGAGAGAGAGGTTAGAGAGAAGGGGGAGGGAGAGAGAAAGAAAGGGAGACAGAGATCATGTGTGTGTGTGAGAGAGAGAGAAGAGAGAGAGGGGGGAGGGAGAGAAGAGAGAGAGAGGAAGAGAGATAAAGAGAGAGAGATGGAGAGAGAGGGAGAAAGAGAAAGAGAGAGAGTGTGTGTGTGTATGAGAGAGAGAAAAGAGAGAGAGAGGAGAGAGAGAGGGAAAAAGAAAGAAAGAGAGGGAGAGTGAGACAGAGAGAGAGAGAAAGAGACAAAGAAAGAAAGAAAGAGAGAGCGAGGGAGAGAGAGAGGGGAGAGAGAGAGACAGAGAGAGAGAGAGAGAGAGAGGGTGAGTTGCAGGTGTAGAGAACAAAAGTTTCTGTACAACGTTTAGAGCAATGTTTTGGAGCGGGCACTAAATAGATGATCCTCTAGACTTTTCCACCTCTTCTGCTTGAAAGACAAGGAAGGCACACGGATATAAATTACACTTTCTTGAAATGAGGGAAACATTTTTCCCTAAGGGCCACTGATACTGGACCTTACTGGTCTATTCATTGCAAGAAAGATTTTAAATCGTTAAAAAGAACGAAACACAAAATACACACATACGCATGTGTATAGTATGACATACAAAACGGATGACATGTACATGAAACTGTGGAGGTAAAACACAAATACATTGTACCTGAATATTTGTCGTCATACCTATGCCGTGGTTGACAGAGGCGTAACTTTTTACCGAGAATGCGCTTTCTGGTGGCAGGTGTAACTGAAAAAATTGGCAGTGCAATTTTGTACTTTTGTACTTAATATTATTATTGCTCTTGGGTCACTGTGACACGGGTAGCTTGTATTAGCATTATGTTGTAAAGGTGGTATTTGTTTAAGTCAGGTTATGTAGGAGTGGCGGCCTGGAATGGCAAAGATGTGCTGGTGGGAGTGGGGATGGGGGCTGACAAGAGATAGATCAGACAGATATAATTATTAGACAGACAGACAGACATATAAATAAACAGACACAGAAAAACAAGCAGGTAAGCAGGCAGATAGACAGACAGACAGACAGACAGACAGACAGACAGACATATAAATAAACAGACACAGAAAAACAAGCAGGTAAGCAGACAGACAGACAGACAGACAGACAGACAGACAGACAGACAGACAGACAGACAGACAGACAGACAGACAGACAGACAGACAGACAGACAGACAGACAGACAGACAGATAGATAGATAGATAGATAGATAGATAGATAGATAGATAGATAGATAGATAGATAGATAGATAGATAGATAGATAGATAGATAGATAGGAGCAAACACATAAAGGAGATTTCATTATGCAACTAACAGAAGGATTAAGAAAAAACTAAAAACTCCATCCAGAAACCAAAAAAGATATATTCTAATTGTAATACGTTATTCTGTGACCGCATCTTCCGTTGTAACAATGACAAATACTCCTTGTGCAATGCATTAGTCACTTAGTCCTAGGTTACCAGTTAGTAAGTAGGATATTCCTCTAGACAACGAACTGGTACAAAAGGATTTAGCATGCTTGTAGAGAAATGCAAAAGATGGAGAGGTCTTACTAGTGTTTCTTGCCAAGCTGCTTATAATGGATGTGGGTTTGACTGTCTGTCTGTCACTGGTAATTACCGAGCCAGTATATCTTTTCTCACCTGGAGACAGTTAGATTGTAAGTGATGTAAAGTCTCTGGGTACGTTATAATGTATGCACAGTCAGTATGTCGTAAGGTGTACAAACTGGTTTCTGGTCTTGACATGTTGTGTGTTTTTATGTAAGTCTGTCTCGTCATCTGGCCTGTTTTAAGCATAAACTTATGTGTATGTACATATGTGTGTGTGGGTGTGTTTGTGTGTACACAGTCATATCTATCTGTCTGTCTGTCTGTCTGTCTGTCTGTCTGTCTGTCTGTCTGTCTGTCTGTCTGTCTGTCTGTCTGTCTGTCTATCTATATATCTCGATCTATCTATCTATATATCTCGATCTATCTATCTATCTATCTATCTATCTATCTCTCTCTCTCTCTCTCTCTCTCTCTCTCTCCCTCTCTTTGTCTGTCTGTCTGTCTGTCTGTCTGTCTGTCTGTCTGTCTATCTCGATCTATCTATCTATCTATCTATCTATCTATCTACCTCTCTCTCTCTCTCTCTCTCTCTCTCTCTCTCTCTCTCTCTCTCTCCATCCATCCATCCATCCATCCATCCATCCATCCATCCATCCATCCATCCATCCATCCATCCATCTATCTATCTATCTATCTATCTATCTATCTATCTGTCTGTCTGTCTATCTGGCCGTCCATCCGTCTGTCAGTTTGACTGATGACTGTCTGCCTGTCTATTTATCTCTCCATCTGTCCATCCAGTGTCTGCAGACCTGTTTGTCTTTATGTTGGTGAAAATGGCGATTTGGAATACCGGTTCAGTTAACCTAATGACTTCGGAAAAAACAATTTTTATTCTATTTCAAAGCAAAATTTCAAACTACAAGACATCGTGCCATTCTGCATTTCACGGACATTTCAACGGAAAGACAACCTTTGTAAGTACATGTTGCTTTATCATTCCTGGCGTGACCTTGGGATTCTAGTGTGACATGACATGTGCCGCTCTCTCATACCTGAGCCCTTTGTTCTGGGTCGGCGGCCCTGAAAAGAATACTTGCAATAATAAAACAGACCCCTCAAACCTCCATACAGACTGATGGCTTTTGATAGAGGCAGGACAGTTGTAAAATAGGCTCCACAGTAAATGTATTGTGAAGGTCCACGGGGACCCAATTACAATAGGGGTGGAAATTACGTGGTGGGGCGGTTCCTTTTAAACATGCTGGGCTACCTTACTATCAGCTAGCTTTGATGAAAAAACATTAAAAAATGAAGAGAATGTTATAAACAAAAGAGCTGTATCTGAAAAAAAAAGAAAGAAAAAAAAGTGTATGTGTGTGTGTGTGGGGTGGGGGGGGGGTGTTATTGGAAAGACAAGGCTGCGCATTTGAGCTGTACCAGGTACCAGCCACAAGGTCAAGATATAGAAGATGGTAGATCTAAATTGGTGGAGATAAAGAAGGCTTTGATGGCGGGCTATAGTATTGTGTCAGATGTGGGTGGCCTACATAACGGTAAAAGGAAGTTCACCCTGAGGAGAAACAAGAAAGAAAACAGAAAGAGACAATGGTCCCTACAAGACAATGCTCCACTTACATTGTTTGAGAGTTGCTCTAGCGAAAAGGCAAAAAAGATAAAAAGTTGTAAAATAAATGGAAAAATGTCTTGAAAATTGGCCAGATCTGTACGCGAACCTTGTTTTATGTACAATTTAATGAGTAAAACTGTTTAACCGACAATGCCCCCTCCCCTCTCCTTCCCCTCCCCTCCCCTCCCCCCCCCCACCCCCCGCTTATCTTTACAAAAATACAAAAGTTACCACTACAAGAAGAATCAACATTTCGCCTTTTACGAAGTTTCTGTTGTAGTTTGAGATAAAGTGACATTCAATTTGAAGAGACAAAAGGTTCTGAGAAAGTCTCTATAGAGAACCCGTAACACCTTTTTTGATGACTCTTACACCAAAATTCGAATACAAACATACCTGGGGCCACAAACGGTTTTTGTTTTGATTATTAGAAAAGAACATTGGAAGATACAGATGTCAGAGAGGTCAAGACAACGCAGTAGAATAATGTAAGCACAAAACCCAGAAACCAAGCGGTGCGGGTTCAAACCCAAAGAAGAGCCTGGGACGAAAAAAAAAAGGTGAGTGACGAACATCGAGAGTTCATGAACTTGATGTGGCCGGGGCTTCTAGAAGATGTCATGAACTTGATGTGGCCGGGGCTTCTAGAAGATGTCATGAACTTGATGTGGCCGGGGGTTCTAGAAGATGTCATGAATTTGATGTGGCCGGGGGTTCTAGAAGATGTCATGAACTTGATGTGGCCGGGGCTTCTAGAAGATGTCATGAACTTGATGTGGCCGGGGGTTCTAGAAGATGTCATGAACTTGATGTGGCCGGGGGTTCTAGAAGATGTCATGAATTTGATGTGGCCGGGGGTTCTAGAAGATGTCATGAACTTGATGTGGCCGGGGCTTCTAGAAGATGTCATGAACTTGATGTGGCCGGGGCTTCTAGAAGATGTCATGAACTTGATGTGGCCGGGGGTTCTAGAAGATGTCATGAACTTGATGTGGCCGGGGGTTCTAGAAGACGTCATGAACTTGATGTGGCCGGGGGTTCTAGAAGATGTCATGAACTTGATGTGGCCGGGGGTTCTAGAAGATGTCATGAACTTGATGTGGCCGGGGGTTCTAGAAGATGTCATGAACTTGATGTGGCCGGGGGTTCTAGAAGATGTCATGAACTTGATGTGGCCGGGGGTTCTAGAAGATGTCATGAACTTGATGTGGCCGGGGGTTCTAGAAGACGTCATGAACTTGATGTGGCCGGGGGTTCTAGAAGATGTCATGAACTTGATGTGGCCGGGGGTTCTAGAAGATGTCATGAATTTGATGTGGCCGGGGGTTCTAGAAGATGTCATGAACTTGATGTGGCCGGGGGTTCTAGAAGATGTCATGAACTTGATGTGGCCGGGGGTTCTAGAAGATGTCATGAACTTGATGTGGCCGGGGGTTCTAGAAGATGTCATGAACTTGATGTGGCCGGGGGTTCTAGAAGATGTCATGAATTTGATGTGGCCGGGGGTTCTAGAAGATGTCATGAACTTGATGTGGCCGGGGGTTCTAGAAGATGTCATGAACTTGATGTGGCCGGGGGTTCTAGAAGATGTCATGAACTTGATGTGGCCGGGGGTTCTAGAAGACGTCATGAACTTGATGTGGCCGGGGGTTCTAGAAGACGTCATGAACTTGATGTGGCCGGGGGTTCTAGAAGACGTCATGAACTTGATGTGGCCGGGGCTTCTAGAAGACGTCATGAACTTGATGTGGCCGGGGGTTCTAGAAGACGTCATGAACTTGATGTGGCCGGGGGTTCTAGAAGATGTCATGAACTTGATGTGGCCGGGGGTTCTAGAAGATGTCATGAACTTGATGTGGCCGGGGGTTCTAGAAGATGTCATGAACTTGATGTGGCCGGGGGTTCTAGAAGATGTCATGAACTTGATGTGGCCGGGGGTTCTAGAAGATGTCATGAACTTGATGTGGCCGGGGGTTCTAGAAGATGTCATGAACTTGATGTGGCCGGGGGTTCTAGAAGACGTCATGAACTTGATGTGGCCGGGGGTTCTAGAAGATGTCATGAACTTGATGTGGCCGGGGGTTCTAGAAGACGTCATGAACTTGATGTGGCCGGGGGTTCTAGAAGATGTCATGAATTTGATGTGGCCGGGGGTTCTAGAAGATGTCATGAACTTGATGTGGCCGGGGGTTCTAGAAGATGTCATGAACTTGATGTGGCCGGGGGTTCTAGAAGATGTCATGAACTTGATGTGGCCGGGGGTTCTAGAAGACGTCATGAACTTGATGTGGCCGGGGGTTCTAGAAGATGTCATGAACTTGATGTGGCCGGGGGTTCTAGAAGACGTCATGAACTTGATGTGGCCGGGGGTTCTAGAAGATGTCATGAATTTGATGTGGCCGGGGGTTCTAGAAGATGTCATGAACTTGATGTGGCCGGGGGTTCTAGAAGATGTCATGAACTTGATGTGGCCGGGGGTTCTAGAAGATGTCATGAACTTGATGTGGCCGGGGGTTCTAGAAGATGTCATGAACTTGATGTGGCCGGGGGTTCTAGAAGATGTCATGAACTTGATGTGGCCGGGGGTTCTAGAAGACGTCATGAACTTGATGTGGCCGGGGGTTCTAGAAGATGGCATGAACTTGATGTGGCCGGGGGTTCTAGAAGATGTCATGAACTTGATGTGGCCGGGGGTTCTAGAAGATGTCATGAACTTGATGTGGCCGGGGGTTCTAGAAGATGTCATGAATTTGATGTGGCCGGGGCTTCTAGAAGATGTCATGAATTTGATGTGGCCGGGGCTTCTAGAAGATGTCATGAATTTGATGTGGCCGGGGCTTCTAGAAGATGTCATGAATTTGATGTGACCGGGGCTTCTAGAAGATGTCATGAATTTGATGTGGCCGGGGCTTCTAGAAGATGTCATGAATTTGATGTGGCCGGGGCTTCTAGAAGATGTCATGAATTTGATGTGGCCGGGGCTTCTAGAAGATGTCATGAATTTGATGTGGCCGGGGCTTCTAGAAGATGTCATGAATTTGATGTGGCCGGGGCTTCTAGAAGATGTCATGAACTTGATGTGGCCGGGGCTTCTAGAAGACGTCATGAATTTGATGTGGCCGGGGCTTCTAGAAGATGTCATGAACTTGATGTGGCCGGGGCTTCTAGAAGATGTCATGAATTTGATGTGGCCGGGGCTTCTAGAAGATGTCATGAATTTGATGTGGCCGGGGCTTCTAGAAGATGTCATGAACTTGATGTGGCCGGGGCTTCTAGAAGATGTCATGAATTTGATGTGGCCGGGGCTTCTAGAAGATGTCATGAACTTGATGTGGCCGGGGCTTCTAGAAGATGTCATGAATTTGATGTGGCCGGGGCTTCTAGAAGATGTCATGAACTTGATGTGGCCGGGGCTTCTAGAAGACGTCATGAATTTGATGTGGCCGGGGCTTCTAGAAGATGTCATGAACTTGATGTGACCGGGGCTTCTAGAAGATGTCATGAATTTGATGTGGCCGGGGCTTCTAGAAGATGTCATGAACTTGATGTGGCCGGGGCTTCTAGAAGATGTCATGAATTTGATGTGGCCGGGGCTTCTAGAAGATGTCATGAATTTGATGTGGCCGGGGCTTCTAGAAGATGTCATGAACTTGATGTGGCCGGGGCTTCTAGAAGATGTCATGAATTTGATGTGGCCGGGGCTTCTAGAAGATGTCATGAACTTGATGTGGCCGGGGCTTCTAGAAGATGTCATGAATTTGATGTGGCCGGGGGTTCTAGAAGACGTCATGAACTTGATGTGGCCGGGGGTTCTAGAAGATGTCATGAACTTGATGTGGCCGGGGCTTCTAGAAGATGTCATGAATTTGATGTGGCCGGGGCTTCTAGAAGACGTCATGAATTTGATGTGGCCGGGGCTTCTAGAAGATGTCATGAACTTGATGTGGCCGGGGCTTCTAGAAGATGTCATGAACTTGATGTGGCCGGGGCTTCTAGAAGATGTCATGAATTTGATGTGGCCGGGGCTTCTAGAAGATGTCATGAACTTGATGTGGCCGGGGCTTCTAGAAGATGTCATGAATTTGATGTGGCCGGGGCTTCTAGAAGATGTCATGAATTTGATGTGGCCGGGGCTTCTAGAAGATGTCATGAACTTGATGTGGCCGGGGCTTCTAGAAGATGTCATGAATTTGATGTGGCCGGGGCTTCTAGAAGATGTCATGAACTTGATGTGGCCGGGGCTTCTAGAAGATGTCATGAATTTGATGTGGCCGGGGGTTCTAGAAGACGTCATGAACTTGATGTGGCCGGGGGTTCTAGAAGATGTCATGAACTTGATGTGGCCGGGGCTTCTAGAAGATGTCATGAATTTGATGTGGCCGGGGCTTCTAGAAGACGTCATGAATTTGATGTGGCCGGGGCTTCTAGAAGATGTCATGAACTTGATGTGGCCGGGGCTTCTAGAAGATGTCATGAACTTGATGTGGCCGGGGCTTCTAGAAGATGTCATGAATTTGATGTGGCCGGGGGTTCTAGAAGACGTCATGAACTTGATGTGGCCGGGGGTTCTAGAAGATGTCATGAACTTGATGTGGCCGGGGCTTCTAGAAGATGTCATGAATTTGATGTGGCCGGGGGTTCTAGAAGACGTCATGAACTTGATGTGGCCGGGGGTTCTAGAAGATGTCATGAACTTGATGTGGCCGGGGCTTCTAGAAGACGTCATGAACTTGATGTGGCCGGGGGTTCTAGAAGATGTCATGAACTTGATGTGGCCGGGGCTTCTAGAAGACGTCATGAACTTGATGTGGCCGGGGGTTCTAGAAGATGTCATGAATTTGATGTGGCCGGGGGTTCTAGAAGACGTCATGAACTTGATGTGGCCGGGGCTTCTAGAAGATGTCATGAACTTGATGTGGCCGGGGGTTCTAGAAGATGTCATGAACTTGATGTGGCCGGGTGTTCTAGAAGATGTCATGAACTTGATGTGGCCGGGGCTTCTAGAAGATGTCATGAACTTGATGTGGCCGGGGGTTCTAGAAGACGTCATGAACTTGATGTGGCCGGGGCTTCTAGAAGATGTCATGAACTTGATGTGGCCGGGGCTTCTAGAAGATGTCATGAACTTGATGTGGCCGGGGCTTCTAGAAGATGTCATGAACTTGATGTGGCCGGGGCTTCTAGAAGATGTCATGAACTTGATGTGGCCGGGGGTTCTAGAAGACGTCATGAACTTGATGTGGCCGGGGCTTCTAGAAGATGTCATGAACTTGATGTGGCCGGGGGTTCTAGAAGACGTCATGAACTTGATGTGGCCGGGGGTTCTAGAAGACGTCATGAACTTGATGTGGCCGGGGGTTCTAGAAGACGTCATGAACTTGATGTGGCCGGGGGTTCTAGAAGATGTCATGAACTTGATGTGGCCGGGGGTTCTAGAAGATGTCATGAACTTGATGTGGCCGGGGGTTCTAGAAGATGTCATGAACTTGATGTGGCCGGGGGTTCTAGAAGATGTCATGAACTTGATGTGGCCGGGGGTTCTAGAAGATGTCATGAACTTGATGTGGCCGGGGGTTCTAGAAGATGTCAGGAACTTGATGTGGCCGGGGGTTCTAGAAGATGTCAGGAACTCGGTGCGGCCGGGGGTTCTAGAAGATGTCAGGAAGTTAAAGGCCGAAACATCTAATGAAAGAATCCACTCTCCCTCTGAAGATCGTCATCTGACCCGCTCCACCCGAGGAGTTTCTTACCACTGTATTGATGACCTGGTCTGGGATTGACAAGACTACCATGAGGCCAGTAACGCATTGAGACGAGTCTGTTTTTCGGCGGCTTTGACATAGATTTGAATTTCTTTTGCATCTACAGCAAGACAGACCAATTTCAATCTGTCTGGTATGCCAGGTTCTTTTTCACTCCATGATCCACAAAACCAAAGCACAACAGACTTAATTCAGCGCGCATGTGGCTTACTGGTATCTTCTCTCTGTATATTTGTGTCAGTTTCGAGTGGTCGTTGACGAAGGTGAATAAAGTTGTATGAAACTGGTGCACAAGAAGACATTCCAAGGCAATGTAAGAAAATTATGAGCATATCAATATAATTATATTCAACCAAACAAGCAAACAAACAACAACAACAACATGTAAAGTAAAAAAAAGTCGTGGAGCGAAAATCCTGGCTTTCTCTATTCGTTAAGCACCCTGCACAGAAAATCTAAAATGTGGTTTTCAGATGTATTCCGTGTAGATCAGCTTGAAAAACTGAAATATTGTCATTTGTAAATGTGTATATTCCTTGTAATTCCATTAGTCCCATGTTTGGTTCGTCGAAGAATTTCACTCATCTATTTTTTTTTTTTTTTTGCATTCAAAAATCCCCCTTTCGACTGTGTGAACCAATAAAAAAAATCCGTTCCTCCCAATGTTTACTGTCATTTTCTCATAAAATTGAAACACGGTTTACACAAAATAACCATATATCATTTAAAATGACGAAATAGCAACCCACAGCTTCCACTTGTTTGTACACGTCAATGGTGTTGGGCACTTTCAGTCAGGAAATAAATTAATTAGCAAATTTCCACAAGTCAAGGACACACGGTGAGAAATAAATGATAATATACTGTAATTTGTAATATTTAAGATAGCAGGTTTTGGCAATTGAAACTCCAGTTATTGGATATACATGGGCTGTGGGTAAATATAATCATACCTGTCCGGTAATAGAATGAGCGTGAATGAATAGACTGACCAAGAATTTGGGTAGGGAAGTTGGAGGATTGGAGGGAGGTGGGCATTGAGGAGCTGGGAGGTAAAAGGGGAGGGGGACAGCTAGTAATGCGTAATTACCCAGCCAAAAACCTACTGAAATCCGACGCCTAGGACTGAAGTCATGTTTGCACACAAGGGAATGACATAATTTCTACGTAGATCCGCTGGTTATAACATCGTACCGACGTCAGTATGATGTAGGGAATCTGCCCCTATGGTAATCGTATCACCCTAGGGAAATCCTAGAGAGATGTACGTCGGATTGACATAGGAATGCTGACTGGGAAGAGTTTGGTATTGGGTTATCTTGCCTTAGTGAAAGAATGTCCGACGAAACAGATTGGAATTTCCAGTGCGCAGAAATGTATCAATCACAGCGGTCATGCTGGTGCTTTTTGCTTATATTGGCCGACAGAAACACTCATCTTTCACTTAAGTTATATAGTTATAAGCGTTGAATGTAAGCCGTTTTTGGGGACAATACTATATAGGCAAACCTAGATGTCACTTTACATATTTTATTGAATGCATCTATCTATCTATCTGTCTGTCTGTCTGTCTGTCTGTCTGTCTGTCAGTCTGTCTGTCTATCTATCTATCTATCTATCTGTCTATCTGTCTATCTGCCTATCTATCTATCTGTCTGTCTATCTGCCTATCTATCTATCTATCTATCTATCTATCTATCTATCTATCTATCTATCTATCTATCTATCTGTCTATCTATCTGTCTATCTATCTGTCAGTCTGACTATCTGACTATCTGACCATCTATCTGTCTATCTGTCTATCTATCTATCTATCTACCTATCTATCTATCTATCTATCTATTTGTCTATCTATCTATCTATCGGCCGGTCTACCTGCTTTTCTGTCTATCTACCCGCACGCCTACTCACCCACCCACCTACCTGGCGTTTCGTATGAATACTGTTTATCAAATAAAAAGAAAAAATTATTATTTACACACACCCTGCGAATTTGCCGCCAAACCCTCCACCTCAGGCCGTGTTATACGGGCTTGTTATCCCAGCATGTATTGTAAACACTAGGCCAATGAATTTCATATTCACTACATCACGAAATCTGTTTCTGTTCATTATCAATCTGTCATTTCAGAAGTGCCACCTCACTCAGTGTTGTGGCACTGAAATATTGACCTCTTTCTCGGGCTGGGAGTGGATATCTGTACATTGTAAAGTACGAGGGTGAGATCAGTTGAAAGAAATGGAGAAGGGGGGAGGGGAGAATGTCAGAGAGAGCGAGAGACAGAGAGAGAGAAAAAAAGAAAGAATGTAAAGAGAGAGAGAAGTAGGAAGAAAGACACAGGGGAGAGAAAGAAAGAAAGATGGAGAGAGAGAGAGGAGAGAGAGAGGAGAGAGAGAAAGAGAACTAGAGAGAAGACAGAGAGAGGGAGGGGGCAAAGAGAGAGAGAGAGAAAAGTAGGGAGAAAGAGAGAGGGAGAGAGAAAGAAAGAAAGATGGAGAGAGAAGGAGAGAGAAAGAGAAATAGAGAGAAGACAGAGCGAGAGAGAGAAAAGAGAGGGAGAGAGAGAGAGAGAGTACCGGTAACATTGACATAAAGGAGGGAGTGAAGGAAAGAAGGTATGTCTATCTGTTTGTCTGTCTGCGCGCCTACCCGCGTGCCTATCTATCCACCCACCCATCTACCTGGAACCTGATAATTACAACTCTGTTTATTAACATTTTCCAAAGTGCAAGCATTGTGTCTATGAAACTGACAGTAATTTCTCCCTCTATATCTGATTGTGTGCACTGAATTTCATGAATTTGCTTGGCTTGTTTGAACATTATGCCAGCTGTATTTAAACAAACATCAATTTTAAATCTTCATTCCTTCTCTCCATGATGTGCTTTCTACCTGTGTGCGGTTTAGATTATGCTGATGACAATATTAATGTTGCAGGCACTTCGACACATGGACCCCATTACTGGCTCTTGGCATGTATTTATTTGCGACATTTGTGTGGACATTACATGCTAGTGTTTTGGCAAGGACGGGGGGGGGGGGGGGGGGGGTCATACATCAAGTATGTACGCTCGATTTTTATCGATTTTTTTTTTTTTTTACTCCAGTCCCCAACAATTTTCCCAATGTACGCTTTTCATAATCATATGCTCGGTCTCATCATCATCATTATATCACGACCATGGCAATCATAAACACCTTCACCATCAGCAGTTGTAGTACTTAGCACCGTTGACACCATCGTGTTCTTCATAACCATGATCGTTACATCACCATCGGGAACAGGCCCATCACAACTATGATCACCACTACGCAATCTTAGTTCTTGTTTGTTCCAACTCCACATTTTGCACAACTGAGAAATTCGAAGTTTAACGTGTGCGGCTTTGGTATTATGATACGGAGTTGGAATAAATTGGAACTGTGAAACAGCTTGATTACGTGCTGCACCGTACTTTAAACAGGTGTCAGAGTGTGCATTTGTTATAGAATACCTCGTCCACGTACTAAAATATCTCCTGTTTTTCAGAAACTGGAGATAGAACAAAGAAGAACTGGGGTCGCGATGAGAAGCGGTGGCAAACGGAAGTTTTAATTAAATTACACATTTACCTCTAACAGAAAACAGCAAGGAATAAGAAGATGAAGATAAGATAGATAAGTAAAGACAAAGAGGAAGGGAAGGGGTCAGGTAATCTTGGGTGGAAAGTGGGGGGGGGGGCAGTGCCATCCCATCCAGCAATCCTACGGAAGTCCGACTCGTACGATCGACATCAAGTTCCTGCACAGGAATCAATGACATCGTTCTGGCTTAGTTCAGCTGGTTTCGACATCGCTCCGACGTCGGTCTAATGTAGGGAACCAGACCCGATGGTGATCCTACCAACCTTAGGGGAATCCTAAACAAATCTACTGATTGACGTAGGGAAACTGGCTGGGATAGCAAGCAAATAACAACAACAAGCAAACAAACAAACAGACAAATAAAGAAACGGACTTCAGCAACACCGGAGAAAGACCAGCGGAAAAACTCGAGAATGAATAAAAATAGAGAATGGTAGTAAAATAATAAAGAAAGGAAACAAAGAACCACCGCGTGCAAAAGTTATGACAAGTTGTAAGTATATATATTTGTTGTCGGCGGTGTCAGGACTATGTTAGTGTTGGCACTGAAAGATGGAGTGTTAGCTGGGAGGCTGTTGCCTGAACAGGTGTGTATGTTTGTCGGCAAACGTGTCCAGACCATAAATTCTGCTGACATGACACCCTCAGATGCAGGAGTTTTTAGTCGGCACCGCTGGTGGGGCTTGGGCAGGGGGGGGGGGGGCTGGGACTAAAAACACTTCAGATTTCTTGACCCCCCCCCCCTCTCTCATTCTCATCCTCCTCCTCTCAAAGCTTTATCAACTTTATCATCTTCTACACCTTCTTTGTTCTTTGTTGTGGGTAAATGTCTTAACTTATCGCTGCCGTAATTCTTGACTGTTCCAGCTCCACTTTTTGGAGAACTGAGAAATTCGACGTTAAACGTTTGCGGCTTCAGTATTACCAGACTTAAGCTGGGTTCTCATGTGTACGGTAACGGAAACGGCAAAAAAATCCCTCATATAATAAAATGAAAGAGTGTTTCCATGTGTCCGGCCCCGGCATGCGGAAACATTCTTTCTCTTTCACCACTTGAAGGCGCTTTGACGTTTCCGTTGCCGTTTCCGTTTCCGTATACATGAGAACCCAACTTTAGAATAAATTAGAACTGTGAAATGGTAAATGCCACCACGCATTGTAAACAAGTGTCAAAGTGTGCATTTGTAGAGGTGTAACACCTCTCTTCTATATACTCAAGGATGTCTAGATCTAGTTTTGTTCAGAAAGAAAACAAGTACCGAAGTCGCGTTATGTCCTCCTTCCCTCTTCCTCAGCACTTTTTAAAAAAATCCCCATCCTTTCTCTCCCCTGGCCTCTGACTCTTTCTCTCCTCCTCATCATCTCTCTCCTTCCTCAATTTACTTATCTTTTTCTGTTGTCTTTTTTCTTTTGATGCAGGGAATTGTTTAGCTTATGTCTCGTCCTCTCTTTATTTGAACATCTATCTTAACTTCGGCCAACTCTTTTTTTTTTTTTCTCTGTGAGAGGTAAATATAGGCCTGTAAATTTTATGTCAAATCTGTATGCCATAATCCCCCCCCCCCCTTTAAAAAAAACAACATTTTAACACTGTTCCCCCCCCCCCCCCCTTTTCCATCCTTCTCTCAATTATTCATCCACCTTACCTACTACTTTTTTTCTATGTCGTTGTCCTCTGTGATGAGCAAATTGGTGTAACTTGTGTCAGTTATTTATGACACTACGATCCAGTATTGTTCAATGTAGTTTTTCACTCAGTACTGTCTCAAACCCACCCGCCCCACTTCCCCGAAGTATGCCTACTCTTGGGCAATTGAGTGTTATGAAATGTGTGCTTCGATAATTATGTCGCTGTAGATGTAGTCATGGTAGATTTACTTGCAGCTTTTAGCTGTCGCAAAAAAGAGAGAGAAAGAGAGAGAGAGAGAGAGAAAGAGAGAGAGAGAGAGAAAGAGAGAGAGAGAGAGAGGGAGAGAGGGAGAGACAAAGAGAAGGAGAGAGAAAGAGAGAAAGAGAGAAAGAGAGAGAGAAAAAGAGAGACAAAGAGAGAGAAAGGGAGGGACAGAGATGGAGAGAGAAAGAGCACGAGAGAGAGAGAGAGAGAGAGAGAGAGAGAGAGAGAGAGAGAGAGAGAGAGAGAGAGAGAGAGAGAGAGAGAAAGAGAGCACTGAGTAAAAACAGACCTGCAACAGAGCTGACTCAGTGCGCCAACAGCGTCACAATCCCAATATGGTGAAGATAACTTTATTTTTACTAACAGCGAGTTGCAAACATTATCCAATAAGACAACCACAAATCTAGGAACATGCGGTTTTATCTACATCCTCCTAAAAAAAAAAACCCAGTTTAGAATGGACGAATGCACAGCGAGGGCAGTATTCAAAGTTGAGCCTTACCTTTTATCAATCCTAGTTTTATAGTTTACCATTCCTAGCGGTTCTTGTAAGTGTTTTGTAACCAGCTTTTTTCCTCCCCGTGTCATCTTTCGGTGGTTTGGAGGTAATTTCAAGTGCAATGTTGAATTATCAGTTGGTATAAAATAATGCGAAACTAAATGCAGAGGACAGCATATTTTTATAAGCCCGGGCGTAATTTAGGCTATTCTACTTGCGACAAGTCTAATTGCTAGTTTCGCTTTCTCTTCTCCCTTGGGCCATAGCATCATTCCTGATTAATCCAAGGCCGCGCACATGCGACTTTGCTGTGTTGCTGTCGCATCACAGTCTTGTCGCACTCGCGCCGCATGTTTTCAAATCTAGGTGAATGGATTTAGGTGACCACACATGCGACGCACGGACACCTTACTGAGTCAAGAGGAACACGAAACCGCTAAAACACAACTGCAACACGACAGCACAATTGCATGATTGTGTGCGCCTAGCCTTATTGAAAATTAATCTCTGTCTCTCTCTCTCCCTCTCTCACTCTCTCTCCCCTCTCTTCCTTCCTCACTTCTCGCCGGGTCCATTTCCTGACCACCTTCCTCCCCCCATAGTCCAAAACTCCTCCACCCCCCCCCCCAAAAAAAAACCCACCTATCCCAGCACCCCCCTTGAATCCACGCCTCTGACGTGCCGGACAACATTTTCCCACCGTCCAGGACCACGTGTGAGTGTCAAGTCATTTCATTTTTTATTCCACTAAATACTAACAAACATATCGTGGTACACGGATGTCAGCGTCTTACTAGGGGATGGTAAATAGTTCTGTCTTGTCCTGTATGAAATTTTAAGCCACTTTGCATTACGACATGCTCATGAAATTTATTGGGGAAAGAAACGATTCACGAGTTGGTTTTAATGCTCTTTTTCAGTACATCGAGGCATTTATCGAAGACGCGCCTCGGCCCCCGAGACCGCTGCAGAATGAGCACTAAAACCTTCCTGAGCCCAGAGAACCAAATACGAAACAGGCACAGAAATCTGTCTGCCTTCAACACAAAGCACTACTTTGCAGGACCATCCATTTATTTACTTATCACCCCGTTATTTTCTAAGCTGGTATCATAATGTAAATGCAAGAAATGGCAGTGAAATATTGTAGTTTTTATATTTAACAAAATTTGTCTTCTTTCTACACCTGGGCACTAGAGAGCTTAAAAAAACAACAACGAGAAATGAGTAAGGCTGGAGCGCACTAAGACAAGTCTGTTTAGTATCGGTTTTGTCTCTAACTTTCCTTGAACCAACTTGAGAGACAGACCTGTTTCAAGTTCCCCAGTAGGCGAGGACCCGCTTAATTCCATAGTCCACTAAACGAGCACGAGACTTGACTTTCTGCGCTAAAAGTCTATGATTGGACCCACCCCGAGCGCGATTCGAACCTGGGACCTCACGCAATCGCGCCAGGGGCTCTAATTAGTGGGCTACTGCACCTCCAGCATTCGTGTATCGCAGAATGCATCTTACTATAATTGAGCTAGAGGGTGAACCTGTAAGCAGCTAAAACTTCGCGACTACGCCATCAAAAATTATGAAACTTGGTGCATTGTATCAATTTTTGACGAAGAGTTACATGGACACATTCATTTTGAAAAAAAATCTGTCTTTACTATGATGTATAATAAATGTTTTTCCGCCGCAAAAACAGAGAGGCATTTTCATCGGATAGAACTGAAAAGTGTGACCGGAAATTCCGTCCTTGGCCTCTCTTTACACATAGGTAGTCGAAAATCAACGTAATTACATCTGTATATTTCTACTTCAGATGGCGGTGTAACAGGAAGTTCTATTAGTCATTGCATCGAATCCAAATGCCGTTTTAATGTAGCCTAGATCTGGACATACGGTTGGGCTGGGTACATGGAACATTTGCATGATTTATCTTGCGCGGGTCGGCTACTACCTAGAATTTTGGGATATCATGATTAAAGCCACGAACGCTTTCTTTCAAGACGAAGGGCTCAAGTAACGGTGACAAATAGCACGAAGGAAGCTGAATCCATAATTATATTGTCATAGCTGTCACAGAAATGAAATGTAAATGATCTCGTAACCAGACAAATCGAACTAAAGTAAATCTTAAGCTACTAATCCACATACCCGACACCGACAAGACACCAAAATGGAACAGCTTTATGTAAGCGCGTTTGTTTCTTCTTGGGCGTCGTTCCTGTTTCCTTTCTGTAACGGCTGTATGGATTTCCAGCTTGACTCATTTCAGTTTTGCATCGTAGAATTCAGTGTTACAGAATGGTGATGCAGCCGGCTCTACCCTATTCTTCAAAAGTGAACCATCCATTATTTTGAAAGCTGAATGTTTCATTTTCATCAGAAAGGACATTCCACTTGTAATAATGCCCGCAGTGTATGACGCCTGATTTAACCAAGTTTCACTGTTGATGGATTTTGGCACCCTCCCCCACCCCCACCCCCACCCCTTTCCTCCCACCCCCTCTCATACCCAACAACGACAAAAAAAAAGTTACTGGTATTCTACTGCACCTGGTAACTTAAAATGCACAAATGACAACCTCAGTAAACGAGTTTTTAGCTCTTTTGGTAATTGAAAAATGCGTCTGTGTCATCTGAGGACACGCCGAGGCATTCTGCATTGCTCAAGCCTTTGTTTATGGATATCTGTCTGTGGTGAGATTTAGGTAGCGGCGCGTCTGAATGAACTTCATTTTGTCTGCGATATGTGAACATCTCAACTCCTTCAAAAAGTGTTGAAAATACATCTATTATATTTCACTCTTTGGAATAAGCAGAGTAACTTCAACGATGATAACTTAGATGTTTTGTGCTTTATTGCCTTTGGCGCCATCCATTTTGTACGCGCGCTCGATGTTGGCGATTTTTGACACCCTCTTCTCCTTTGCATGCTTTTCGTACGCTTGGCATTCTGGTTTTTCCTCTTTGGCCTCTGCTATCTTTGTTTTCTACTGATAGTTGAAAAGCACAAGTACGCTCGCCAAACTCTCCACCCCCCAAGAAAAAAAAAAGTGCACTTTTTTCATTCCCCGGGATGGGGTTGGGCAAACATCCACCGTCCCCCCAGTCCCCCACAAACATGCTTACTTTCTGAAAGCCTCTTTTTGTTCTGGTTTTCTTCTGATATAGATTATACAGCCGTCTTCAAACTATAACAAAATTATGTAAAGCTATAAAGAAGACAGAATTAACATGTCCATGGAAAAAAATTACGTTGGATTTATTGTCATACAATGTCATAATGTTGGCATGGAAAAAGCGCCCACCACTATACGCTGAATTATTAAACTTAAAATACAGTGTGAGGTCATTATTATCAAAATTTTGCACGCCCACATGCAAATTAAGACGTCCAAAAATGATAACGAAGTTACTGAATCTCGCTAACAAAGAAAACATTTTAAATAAAGTGAATTAAAAAAATAATGTAGACTCATTCATAAAGCAAGGGCAGGTTCCAGTAGAATGAATACGTTTCTTAATAGATTAACCCCCCCCCCCCTCCTGACTACCCTCACCCCCAAACTCTACCTCCACCTCCACCCCTATCTCATATCTAAGTGTCAAATAAAAGTCTGGTTGTTTCAGAATAAGCAGTCCCTGTGATGTCCATAATATATCTAAAACCGCAACTTCAGTAATGAGTTCTGGATATAGATGTACATTTTTTTCCCCTAGTGATAAATTAGCGACAGTTGGCACCCCTTGTAAACTGCACCTTTGTTTGACTGGGTGCGAGCACGGGGTGTAAAAGGTTACTTCACTTTGGTGCGCACGCCATCTCGGTGTCAAGCAGTATGGACATATGTACTTCAACATTCTGTATACACCAGAACGACAGGAAAAAAACAAGTTATATTTCGCTTGTCGGGATGACAAGTGGCGGTTTACATTTCATAGAGAAGGGAAGTCAGAAATGCAAAAAATGCCGTTGGCTTCTTCGAGTTAAGTTGCCGAGTGCTAATGTGTTAATTTTTCATTCTGTTGATTTAACGCATGATGTGAAAATTCACGGTGATAACAAAGTTGCAAACACATGGGTGTTGCTTCTGACAATTGTCTTTCTCACCAACCCTTACTCACTCACTAATTCACTCACTCATCCACTCCGTCAGTCAGTCAGTAGATCACTCGCTGGCTCTTTCACTCACACATTTACTCATTCAATCACGTATTTATTTACTCACCCACTCACTCACTCAATTATTCACTCGCTCATTCATTCACTCACCCTCTCTCTCTCTCTCTCTCATACACACTCAAATACCACTCACTCACTCACTTACTGACATTCTCTCTCTCTATCTCTCTCTCACACACACTCATTCACGCACACTCACATACACATTCACATACACCCTCATCCTGTTATTCACCCCTGCCTGTTTCTTTCTTCCCCTCCCCCCTCCTTCTCCCTCTCTCCCGTCAAAACTCTCGCCTCTAACAATCATATTGCCTGACAACAACCACGCATAAACATTGTCTTTTACACTAAAATTACAGTAGTTTTCTCTTGCCATGTTGGCAGCTAACATCAGTGGCGGACCTACAGTTTTGGGACCCCTAAAGCTTGAACTGTTATGATGCCCATTCCCAACCAGCAACAATAATTATATAATAGGTCAGGATCCAAAATTTACTCATTAAAAAGTTTCGTCAGGACCCCTCTGGGATTAGGGGCCCTGAAGCTTAAGCCTCATTAGTATCACAGTAGATCCGCCACTGGCTAAGATAAAAATGAAAAAAAACAACAAAAAAAAACAACAATCACACCAAAAAATCTCATCCATGTTGTAGTTCTGCACTGAATGATATGGCTGGGCCCCCAGACTTGTAATCTTGCTGACTGACTTTATACATGTACATATCAGCTTGTCAAGTTGTAAATTTCGTCTCCGAAACTGACACCGATTATCAAAATGAAAGTGGAATCTTGCACGGAGTTTAGGTGAAATTCAATGGCCTCGCTGTCATTTTCGTTTATTGTTTGTATCTCATCACCGTCCTCATCGAGGATTTTCATATAAAATTATAATAAAATGAAGTTTATGGAATTGTTTACTTGTCTTTGTGTGTATGTTCTAGAGATAGGTATTCAGTATAGTATAAAATCTATGTGTGTATGAGAGAGAGAGAGAGAGAGAGAGAGAGAGAGAGAGAGAGAGAGAGAGAGAGAGAGAGAGAGAGAGAGAGATTTCCAAGGGGGCGAAAATGATGAAAAAAGGTGACGGGGGGGGGGGGGGGGGAGGAGCAAAAACATGAATGAAGAACGACTTTTTGGGGGGGGGGGGGGGGAGGATATCGCTGAAACATAATGTCATGACGTCACCATCCAACGAGAAGGCCGATCAGTATTGGTAAGTGCGCTCTGGGACTAAGGGAGGTGTCATACTGAGCCCGGTCAGACACGGTCACTGTCAGTGCTGTCATAAGAAGTGCAAGCCATAATTTCCTATATTTTCCTAGTATACCCGGAAAGACTCTCATATTAAGCCCGGCCAGACGCAGTCAGTACTGTCATAAAAAGTGCACGCCATAATTTCCTATATCTTCCTGGTACATGTATATCCGGAAAGACTCTCATATTAAGCCCAGCCAGACGCAGTCAGTGCTGACATAAGAAGTGCACGCCATAATTTCCTATATTTTCCTAGTAAATCAGGAAAGACCCTACCATACCAAGCCCAGTCAGACACAGTCAGCTTCTGCCATTATTTCTTGAGCGTACATTTTGCTGATAGCGAATGGCTGTGACATTCAGGGCATAGTATGATACCTCCCTTAGACTATTCAGTTTTCGATGTGTAGTCTACAATAATAATAATTTTTAAAAAAAGACAATAACAACAATTACTTGAAGATCTAGCTCAAATCAAAAGTCGAATACAAGGTATTGAAATCCCCCGGATTATCTTATCTTGCTTCTGATTATCTGCCCTTCCTTATATTACTACATGTATTAGTTTTATAATGACCGGTCTTTGTCGTCAGCAAGAACGTCATATTTCATGTGCCCCCAGAGCCCAGGTACAAACCACTTATCTTATGGGATACCATAACTCACGTAAGTGGAATCTGTGTTTTATAATCTCCAGCTTTGTTTCAAAGCTTACACGTTTTTCCCACGAAGCTGCTGGCTCTGGTCTTACCTGCCACTGTCCCGTCACACCAGTGGTTCTCAACCTTTTTCCAGACAATCGCTCCCTTGTGCTCCAATTTTTTCTTTCATCGACCTATCTTCTCCCACTGCCCCCCCCCCCCACCTCCCTTTTCCAAACACACACAAAATCGTACTCGAACCCAAAGGATATATTTCACAAGAAGTCAGACTACACACACATTATGATAATAATTACGTTTTTCTGATAATACGCGAGTTGATTATTCATTATGAAGCAGAAAGCACTCTTCACTATAATATGCACTGAAAAAAGTACATTTTTTCTGTTTTTCACACAACCCATCTACTCCTGCTGTTGAACAAGTCCGTGGCTGCCCTGTATTAGCCACCGCCCCCCCCCCCAAATCTTCCTGCATTCATATTTTCGCCCCCTCCCATCGCCTCTTTTCATCGTTTTCACCCCCTTATCGCCAATTTCTTCATTTTCGCCCCCTCGGAAATCAAAATCCCCCCCCCCCCCACCTCAGGGGGCAGTATCGCCCACATTAAGAACCACTGCCCTACATTCTCTTTCTGACACAGGTTCTCAACTTTTTGCACAGTACAGTAGGGCGAGAGGAACTTATAAATTTGAGAATCTTTGAAAAATTTACTGACCCTCATCAAGTAAGAGCTCGGCAATAAGTACTACGCAGAAAATGACCCGCATTTCTGTGGATATTTCAAGTTCCTTCATCGGGCCTTCATAATCGCTTACAAACAGACATATGAAAAACCTTGTTTAGCATTGAGAATCTCATTAGTTATAATTATTTCTCCATGAGCGCGGTCCCCGTTTAACCTCTCTCTACACGGAGGTCGCCGATGTTGACAGGATGCGGAGCGCGGCCAGGACACCGCTAATTATCTGTGACTCCTTTTCTAATTTTTCATGTTTCCTTGTTTGGTAAATTAATTAATAGTTATACACCGGGACCGTCGCGGAACAGACAGGAGCGGAGTCTTAGAGACGGAATAGATAGAGGTTACAATTTGTGTTGGAGGACCGTGGCCTAATTACAAAGCCGAATAGAGGAAAATACTGAGTTGCGTCCACTGTCCAGCCATAGCTGATAATGTAGAATACCACGGTCCCGTAACAACAGTCTCTTTTGGGGCTTGGCAAAAAAGAGAACAACAACAAGAAACATTCCTGTACACATCGTTAGTTAACCCGTTAGTGCCGGATTTTTTTTATTTTGGTGAAATACATTTTTTTTCTTTCGGCAAAACAACAACAACAACAACACAAAAGAACAAACCTCACAAATGAAGGACCAATGGAGGATTTTTTGAGTCTCTTCAATATTCAACGTTTACTGGCAGTTGAATGTGTGCCATCAATGCCTCCTATTCTAATACTTTATGAAGGAAGCAAAATGTTGAGGTTCATACAAGTCTTGATAATTATAGAGCTATTTGGTGACCCATATTTATGGGGACGCTAGGCACGAATGGGTTAAGAACTATAGCCACTCCCTGCCCAGCCACCATCCCTGCCAAAAAATCCCACACAGGGGACTGACGTCAAGTTTGCAACATAGCAGTGACATTGTTCCTATGTAGATCCGCTAGTTACGACATCGCGCCAACGTCAATTTGATGTGGGAAACACGCTCCTACTATAATCCTACCAACTCTGAGGAAATCCTATACAACTCTTCGTCGATTTGGTGTAGGGAAGATGGCCGGGTAATGCTCGGCACGCGCTAGCCAAGTTCGATGGACCACAAGGACCACAAGGACCACAAGGACCAGAAGGACCTCAAGGACCTCAAGGACCTCAAGGACCCCATTCCCTTACTTCAAGTACTTAGCTAAAACAATGTACTTGAATCCAAATTAAACTGACTATTGTGGTCCGCTTAACAATATACGGGTTCACAATTTCTTAATGTCTCTTGTTTCAATTTGTTTTAGCCATTAACTGATTATTCACGTATAGTCACAAGTGAAGGGTATCAAGTAAGTTCGTTTTCGTCATAATAAACGTACCGGCATTTGTGGTTGTGATAGGTAGGGTCTTTGGATATAGTAATATGGATGACCCATGGATGAATAAGCCAGCATGAAACTACTTAGAACCGATGATAAAGATAACTTGGGGAACGGGATTGAGGAAGGGGGGGGGGGGGAGTCGAATGAGCTTGGGGACAAATGAGACGTTTCAAAAGAAACTGAATCTTTTAAGTTCGTGAAGTGAAAGGGAGAAGAATTTTTGTTAGGTACAGTTGAATAACATGTTCACCTCAGTTTGAGGCTAGAAACGTGCCGAGCCCAGTCTGTTTTCCCTCGGTTTTGTGGTCTATGGAGTAAACAGGACCTCGGCGCACTAGAGAGACTGAAACTGTTCTGTCTAGCTAGTTGAGACAAAAGAAAGTTCAAATTTGAGTTAAAACCGACACAAAACAGCTTTTCAATTATGGTCATGAATTACGAAGTTTGTTTTGTTCCCCAGCAAATTGAATTGTTGGATTCATGTTTTTAATGAAACTGTGAAATAGTCCATGTGAAATGACAGTTAAACCTCAAGGCTGTTACATACACATGAAATTCAGTTTTGCAGTATCCAAAGGATCGTGCAAAAGGGAGGAGGGAAGCAGAAAATGCCAAAATGGACGGCGTCTACGTCATGAATAGCTCTACTTCATTTTCCCTTTCCTTGACCCAGGCGGGACCTAGACCCCGTTCCTACATAGCTAAACCATTAGTAAATATGAATAGTTTTTGGTGGTG
This sequence comes from Onchidella celtica, assembly GCA_963931925.1. Classification (NCBI taxonomy): domain Eukaryota; kingdom Metazoa; phylum Mollusca; class Gastropoda; order Systellommatophora; family Onchidiidae; genus Onchidella; species Onchidella celtica. Next base: position 40,372,166 of record OZ007574.1, read on the forward strand.
TAGTTGCAGACACCATGCCGTGTATGCGAGAGAAACTCATATTTTTCTGTCCATATTCTTCTTATTACAGCGTACCATCTCAGAGAATGATAAATCTGAGTTGTACCCCAGGGTCGCCATGAACGGCCTTTGTCTCTGAGAACTCGCTGTTGAAACCAAGTGGCTCGTGTGACAGAAAGGTGAAATATCTTTTCACTCATATGCGTGGCTGACCCAACGATGGAAAGGTCACTCATTACCAATTACTTCCATTGCGCAAGGGTAATTAACTAGCAGTATCGTAGATTATCATTTTGGTGAGCTAACAGTGTATCGTGGGACTGTGAAAAGCGAATCTTATGCAAAAAGAAAAAAAAAGGCTAAAACAAGATTTTGGGAAAAACCCAACAGGTTGAAAGTAGGTCAGCACTAAAAAGAGTGGTGAGTAGTGAAAGTGAGTCCAAAGAAAAGTCCCAAGACTAAAATCTCAGACAAGTACAAAAAGCGATATTTGCTTCTCTTGGGAAATGTTTTCGTCATCGATATACTAAGTGTTAATCGACTGGCCGGGTGTTGAGCAGAAAAAATATAGTGCTATCTTTATTGAGTGAGCTGGAAGACCTGCCAAGGAGGCTAGACCAGTAATGCTTCACTTAATACTGTCTTTTCAAGTACGTGCATAAAATCCCTCAGCATTTGGGAATTAAGTTAGTAATATATATATCTTCCAAGTTTGATAACTTTTAAAAATATTTTTTCTCACTCTTGCCCCAATAAAACTAAAGTATTCCTTTTTATTTCTCCAATACTTTCTTGTTTTCTTACAACTATACTTAACAGGAAAGAGAAACCCATAAGGTAAAACCACCACAACTAGGGAAAACACTTACATTAGTTGTACAATTTCTTTGATGGACTGAGGTCGTCACCCCTTCTATCAAACACGGATAACTATTAAAGATCTACACCAACCATGCTTAGACAAACCAATCCGAAACTGTTTATGAAACCTTCCCGAATCCTTAATCCTGTCCTGGCTATAGATGTACCTCTCAACACAATTATAATCCGATATAGAACTGCTCCCGAAAAACTGCATGACGAGAAGGACAGAACAATTATTAAGATATTTTGCGGTTTGAGTCTGTGTTTTTGCAATCATATTTCTGTAACATCAGTTTGAAAATAGATATTACTGTACCCAGCCAACAAATGGCCTAGCGGGTGGCACCTTGACATATCTTAACTTCAAGAAACCTACGTACATAGGAGGTGCAGAGTAAATACATTCGAAACTTGGGCCTGTAATATTATTCATGGCAATGTTCTCAGGGGGCTATTTCCTCCAACAAAGCGGTCATTTCCAATGTCCAGTCACACATTTATCCATAAATAAAATTTCTGATGTTGTGGTCACTCAGTTGTGGGGAGGAGAATCATTGAAAAGCGAGCCTATGGGTATTACGTCTCCGATGTATTCACAGGCATACCCCTTTGGTATTCTGCTTGGCTGCGCTCTGGCGGGTCCAGAACCCGGGATAATAGGTAATTTTCTATTTTCATATTGTCACACACATCAGAAAATCTTCGCGCATGGCCTGGTCGACCCAGGTTATTACCAAGACATAAGCTACTAGACCAGTGAATACCTCTGGCCTTGCGCTCTCTTTGTGATTTTCATCTCCATCGCCCAGTAGTTAATAGCCAGGCTGCCACTCCTCTATTCTCTTCGGTGACCGTTGTGACATCACCAGATTACGTCACATTCTTAAGACGCCATGGAGCGGAAACCTAGATGAAATATTATCATGATTTACAAGGGGGGGGGGGGGGGAGGGGGCTCCGCTTTCAGAAACCGTCCACAAAATATTCACCCTGCCATGAAATGGGAGAATCTTTGAAATATCTTGGAGAAGTAAATGAATGCTTTTCAAGAGCATGGTGGTAGGTATAATTTAAAAGCACCGGACCTGAGAATGTAGGTAGGCAGGGTTTTGAACATGAAAAGACTTATCCGATAGCAGATTATGCCCTGTGGGGCATTCATTGCAAGCCTATGATTAGTTTTTGTGGTCACTTGTAACAATTATAGGGCTGTTCCGAAAGTTTTGTTATTGCATGTAGACAGGAATGGGTTACAAAAGCAAAACCAGCAGAAGTTTTATCTAGACATTAAATCTTACATCATGTAACAGTCTAAGAACAGAATTTGACAAGGCAGAGTACAGATTCATTTTCAAAAAAAGGTATCTCATGTTAAGTTTCTGTTTCTCCGCCCATCAGTCACATTTGGATTTTCACTTGTCCACAAAGTTGCTAATAATACTCGAGTTTGCCATGCTGTAGTGTCCAACAGCATCTTTCAACTTGTGAGTACCCCTGAAACAGGACGTGTCTGAAAATATGAAATAATTGAAGAGGGAGCTGGCGCGAGGTCATTAAGAAACACATCTAAAAAGGGTAACAATATTCATTGTTGTTCCTCTGGTGTACCATGCTCAAGTTTAGTTATCAAAGATAAACTGTATTTGACACATGCGAGTTCACGGAGACACATACTGCAAGCTTTATAACAATATAAATTCTCAAAACGTGTATCATGGCATAAAATAAATTCTCGCTCATAATAACAGCAAAAACACGTTTATTATCATATTTTAAGAAAAATGTTTACAAACTCAGAATGAATTGGATTTTTTGTTTATTGGTGCCGAGGCTTATCCAGTGTCATATTGTGACACGCTGGCCATTTGCGGACGATCTTAGCAGTTATAGCGCCTTAGTTTTGTTCCCTTCTTGATTGTCAGTTGTAATTACTACACCGATTTGAGGTCTTTATTTTAGGAGGTTCGCTGCCCTTGGTGTAAAACCTCACTTTACTTGTTTTATTATTTCTTGTTCTGGCGGGGGGGGGGGGGGGGGGGGGAGATGATATGGATAAATTTTAATCTATTAATTTCAATTTTGCCCGGGCAGCGGCCTTTCGGCCTGCTCTTTACGATTTCCAACTGCCAAGGTATCTTTAACGTGCGCAACGTGCACACGGGCCCTCCGAATTTTTTCGTCCTTATCCGAGAAGACTAGGTACTCGATCCTACCCCCCAATAGGACCAGGGACTTGAAAATATGAGAAAAATCCAATTTCCAAGAACTACTCGATCCTACCCCCCAATAGGACCAGGGACTTGAAAATATGAGAAAAATCCACTTTCCAACATGCCTGCACTGCCCGGGTTTAGAACCCGGGACCCTTGGCATGAGATGCGAGCACCTTGCCTCTAGACCACCTTGTCCCCTTGTAATTACTACACGTTAACATGTTGCTTCCTTGTACTCCAGAATAGCACAAGATAAATATATAAATACGTACTGTTATAGGATTCAAAACATACAGAGGATATAACGGCATTCGGAAATAGTTAAACACGGGTAGGAATCAAATTTGAAGAAACAGGTGGAGTTTATTCTTTTGGGTGTACCAGAATAGGCGGGTTCAAACACAGCTTGTGAAGTTAGCTATTGGACATATTGTCCTTTCACTTGCATAATGTCAAGTGAGACCATTATTATCCTTTGTTCTGGAGTCAACCTACACACTAGCACTGGACTGTCTTAGATTTGTGCACTTCGTTGGAGGGTAATAATATTTTCTGCACGAACGGACATCGCTGTAATATGAACAAAGCTTGGCGAGATTCAGCCGTGCAAATCGCTTGGACATTGTAAGAACTCGCGAAGAATTTCGTCTCCAAAGCATAAACAACATATTTTCATAAGGCCATAATGTCAATACGGTGTTTGGACAAGGAAATCGCCAGGAAAAACAAGTCAGACCCGGTACCCGATGGTGGACAGATAACAAAGTCCAAGAGTTCAACTCGTGTTTGGATATGTTATGAATTTTTCTGAAGTGACCACGTCCAGATTCAGTTAATCTTAAACCCGGCATTTGTGGTTGTGAGAGGTAGGGTCTTTGGATATTAGTAATGTGGATGAAACATGGATGAATAAGCAAGAATGAAACTACTTAGAACCGATGATAAAGATAACTTGGGGGGGGGGGGGGGAGGGGGGCGAGGAGGTTGAATGAACTTGGGGACAAATGAGACGCATCAAAAGAAACTGAAACCTTTTAATTTCTTGAAGTGAAAGGGAGAGGAATTTCTGTTAGGTGCAGTTGAATAACATGTTCACCGTAGTTTAAGGCCCAGTCTAGTTTTCCCGCGGTTTTGTGGACTATGGAGTAAACAGGACCTCGGCACACTAGAGAGACTGAAACAATTCTGCCTCGTTAGTTGATACAAAAGAAAGTTCAAGTTTTGAGTCAAAACCGACGCAAAAGAGATTTGACAGAGTGCGCCATGGGCCAACATTTTTGCCTAAGGGAACTTAAGTCTATTAAAAAATGGAGAAATTGTGTCGCTTGGCAATGTAGTATGTATGACCTATGGCTGACCATGTTGGGCTAATTAATAGTTACCGTCACAACAAGGACGGGACTTGCACTGTACACGGGTCAAAACCGTGACTGCTGCTACATCTTCATAGACAAAATAACGAAGCATCCTCTATTGGAGCAGAGTAGTTGTATTTTTTTCCGGGGCTGGGAGGGAGAAGGGGAGCAAAGCAATATCCCTGGTGCTATGATAAGACAAAGCAACGCGTATTCTCTGAACCGCAGATGACACATTTTTTTGTTTGTTTGTTGTTGTTGTTTTTTCTAAATATTTTATGAAGGGATTTACTTTTTCTATCTATAACAATAAAATTCTTTTTATTAGTATGGCGTATCTGAGGCGCCAGCGCGTAAGACCAAGGGTAGGACAATAAAATCCTCTTCAAAAGTATGGTGCATATGAGACCCGGGGACGCACCGTAAGAATAGTCAGAAATACCTGAAATTTGTAGACAAAAAAAATAAAAAATCCCAGAAATAAGGAGATTACAAACCTTTTTGTTTCTGGGTCCGTTAGACCCAGGACGTACGTCGGAGGTTAAGGGAGAGTGCAATGTTCAAATGTATGTTCATGTAATTTAAAATTTATTCAAAATAAGGAAATACAATTGCAGTCAAACAGTTCTTTCTCCTCCACAGTAAAATAAAGCCCCCCCCCCCCCCCCCGCTTGTACGGTTTCCAGATAAGGCCATAGACTAATAAATTAACCAGACTGGAAATACGAGCTTCGGGCTGTGTCGTTTTTTACGGAATTTCCCGAGCGACGTCTGTATAACCAACATGGCCGCTGCTCGGGAAATTCCGATTCTAGTTCTATCTGCGGTAGAAATTTCTTTTTATCTGTCAAGATTGGTTGTACATGTATTAATTTCTTGGTGCGGAACCAAACTTCCGCGTTCAGTAGGCGCGTCAAAATGGTATCATTCAAAATTGTAGCTATGCTGAAGCGTCGGTCGCTACCTTAAACCTAATATGGCGGATGGTTCATGACCTTCCGCTGTTTTGTGACGTCACACAATGGGATCATCCAGTCTGGGTATTTTATTAGTCTGTGGATAAGGCTAGCTAACGTTATATTATTTGTGACTAATCCACCGCCAATGACTGAACACGCTTGTTATTATCATTAATTTCGTAAACGAGAAGTTTGTATGCAACTGTAGTGTAACGTAAGAGCTAGCTTGTATGGCGCTCAAATCCACAAAAATGATGTGTTCTAAGGCGCTGAGCTAAAATTAGGGACAGAATTAACATAAAATCAATACACCATGCTCATAGTCACATACATGAACAAAACTTAATCTTCCCTCATCCTCAAACCTGTAAGTCCAAAAGAGACATCACTCGTGATTCAGTTTCAACAAAAACAGTCCTAAACAATTCAGTTTTGAGTCTACTTTTGAAGGTGATGGTGTTCTCACATTTACTGGTGTCAACGCCAATATTGTTCCACAATCTAAAAGCGGCCAACTGGCCAGAAACAAAGCTTAATCTTACTGAAAATTCACCGTGCTAACAAAATCGAATTTGACGAACTGACTAAAATATTCAAATTTCTTTGTATTTCGAAATTGCTTGACTTCCCTTCCACTGTCTTGGCCTATTAAAATTTAATCACATTAATTATTGTCTAACAAGTAACGCATTGTCGATTGACCTACTTTTATCTCCCCCGGCCAACCTCCACCCCCCTAAACCCTGTATTGGTGAGGTAGTCGTAGTCAAGGTGATGTTATGATGAGCGTGCACGCGAGAGCGAGTGTTTGTAGAAATGTGTCTCTGATCGGAATACAAGATACATCTGCATGCACATTCTGTTCAATGACGGGGTGAGGATGGCGGTCGAGGCCGGGGTGGGGTGGAGTTGGGTTGTAAATGGGGGCGGGGAGGTGGGGGTGGGGGAGGGGAGGGGGAAGATGAAAAAGCATAAAGGGAAACGGTAATTTCCTGAACAAGCCAGAGTTGGTGATGACAAAGATACTCACGCAACAATAGACGATAATGAAATTGTGGAATGCGGGAAGGTATTATGTGATACACAATGGCATTGGGTCATATAGAATCTACGCTTACGAGAAAAAAGCCAGAATATCCGTCAACGAAGACAATCTTAACTATTCCTTTTCATCAAATGCTTTCAAGCATTCCATTTGTTCTACAAAACTTCGCATTTAAAAAGGGAAACATTAATTTTCACGATACAACCCACAGTTGCAAACACACGTACATGTAAACTTCTTTGCAGTTCCTTTATTTAGATTTTTAAGAATTTTTTTTTGAGTGTATGATGTCTGAAGGGCTGTCTCATTTGCAGCACTGTGTCAATTTTGACTCGTAATGAGCATAATAATTAAGTATTTGTGTATGGTTTACATGTACAGCCTATTTATGTGCTGACGGAATTCTTACCAGTGGGCACGAGAGGGTCAGGTTCGAATCCCACAGGAGAGGGAGGCGGGTAAAAGGGGGAGGGCAGTTTCAAACCCACCTAATTTCTCCCAAGAACTTTAGCACACTCACCCGTCTACGACCCGACGAGAGTCAGCTCCTGTCCCTAGTATAGCCTTTGTGCTGTGATTACAAAAGAAAAATATGTAAAAAAAAAAAAAAAGAACACGCATAATTATGATTTGTATGTAGACAAGCTTAAAAGCCGCTCCTCGCGGACCCCCCAACCACTGCCTCGCCCGTCACTCTCTACATCTTCTCGGCAAACCGAAATTATTCCCAAAGCAAACAGCAGGGTATTCTTGTGTTCGAATTTTAGCCGCGAGCGCATCGAGTAGATTAAATCAGCCGGCAGAAGTATTCACGCCACCGGTCAAGTACTCGTTAAAATAAAAGATCGGGGTCAAGAAGTCAGAGACACAAAGCAAACTCAAAAAAAAAATAAAAAAATTGAAAAACAAAATCAACCAAAATATCCAAACTTGGGTCCTCCTTCCACGGTATTTGAAACCTACATGCAAAATCTGATTACTGTAGGTGGCCTAATAATAAAGCCTTTTGCATTCAAGGGTGGAAAATTTGTGAATTATGAATATCTAGATGTGGATTGTCTTTGTATGTGTGTTTTGCTGACCACATTCCGAGAGCGTAGTCCGAGATTAAGAGAACATGACAGGCTGCTGTAGTCCCGGACTTAGAGAGTTTTGTAGGGATCTCTGCTTGTTGAACATGACGTACAACATGTTCTTTGCACAGTGACAGAGCTGACCCACCATACGCAGATTTGATGAATAGACACCGGGGGGAACGAGAGAATGAATGGCACTGGGCACTGTGGGAAAAACACGACGTAGATAAAGGTGAGAGAAGCTGGACAAAAAAGGAGGTGGAGAGACAGAAATAGAGATGGAGAGGGCGAGGGAGAAAGAGAGAGAGGGAAAGAGAGAGTGAAAGATGGAGAGAAAGGGAAATGTTGGGAAGAGAAAGGGAAAGTATGAGTGAGAGACAGACAGACATATTAGGGAAAGAGAGTTTAGAAGAGAGAGAGAGGGAGAAAGAGAAAGTGAGAGACAGACAAACAGACATTTAATTGCGAAACGGAAGAGAAGGGAAAGAGAGATGGTGAGAGAGTCAAATAGACCTACAATAGCCGAAGTAAGGAGAAGAGAGAGAGAGAGAGAGAAAGAATATGAGAGAGGGAGACAGAAATATACGACGAAAAAGGGCTTGGAATAGAGAGAAAGAAAGGGTGAGAGAAAAAAAAAAGAGAGAGAGAGAAAGTCAGAGAAGGCGTGATTATTATATCATAGTGAGAGACAGAGAAGGGCGCCCAGGGCCAGTACTGTTTTTGGCGTCTCTTGCCATTAGTGGACATAGCTGCTGGCGTTCCATCCATACTTCGACCTACTGACCGACTCAGCATTTTCCACCTGACCAAACACAAACTGACCATTCCGTGGCTGGTCATCGTGATGGTTCCAACAGCCTCTGGGATAGAGAAAAATTCAAGGGAAGAGATCTAGGAGAAAAGTAAATCTCCCTCTGCTTGACTGCCCCAAGATTTCTATGTTCATAATACGAGGTCCAGCAGCAATTATCTGTTCGGGCCTCGCATGAATTCATCGAAATGAAAGATAGATACAGAGAGGTTAAATTTGAGGTTCAGGCATGCATGGGTGGATATTTTCTTCATTAAAAGTGGTAGATGCTGGAAGAGGCGTGTCCACTGACGTGTCTGAACGTGCGGGATTTAGTTCGCACCACATTCCATTCTTACAATAAATACGTTTTACTGGTATATCAGTATTCTCACGAATTTCTTCATAATTATTATGGTCGGCTGTTGGAACTTGGTTAAATCAGAGAGTCAGTCGTGAGAATTGTTCAGCGATAGCTGACATGCAAAATAACACCCCCCCCCCCCCTCCCGACAACAGCCTTTTTGTAATTTGAACAATTTAAAAAAAAATTCTTGGGTTCAATTATTTTGGCCAGTGACAAGTAAAGTAAGGGCTTGCCACAATTAAAACCGCCCCACGAAATTAGGTGGGTGGCTTGGTATTCGAACAGCTAGCTAAGCAAAGGTGCTCTGACCACCAGGACAGTCTTCTAGCGTTAAATTTGGTACAACTATCCTACACATTCAGAGATGTGGGAGTTTTTTTGACGTCAAGGGAAACCTATCCTCTGTTAACAGGTTATTTTTCATGTACGTCATTAAGATTGTAGTGGGGACCTCGGCTGTCATTCGGAAGTCCATGTTCTATGAGGTCATAGAAAACCAACCTATTTTTGAAAAGTCAAAATGAGGCAGAGAGACAGTGAGGAGAAGAGAGAGGGGAAGAGATGGGGAGGGAGAGAGAGAGGGCGAAGGAGAAAGATAGAGAAGAGGAAATAGAGAGAAAGAGGGGGAGAGAAGACAGACAGAAGAGGAGGGAATAAAGAAGGAGAATTTGAAGAGAGAGAGAGAGGGAGGAGGAAAGACAGAGGAGGAGAGTGAGAAAGAGATGGAAAGAGAGAACAGAGAGAAATAGAAAGAGAGAGAGAGGGGACAGAAAAAGAGAGAGAGAGGACAGAAAGAGAGAGACACAGAGAGAGAGAGAGTGAGAGAGAGAGGGGGGGAGGGAGGATGAGAGAGCGGAGGAAAAGGGAGCGAGAGAGAAAGAAATTGCTCAATTATGTGACCATTATACAATATTATACCACGTTTTTTCACCTCTGCAGGGCTATTCTGGCTGGCTGATGACGACTCAACCAAATTTTATTTTATATACTAGATAACAGTTGGCAACTGCTGAGAGAGAGAGAATTTTGTCATTAGATTATCTAAGACTCCAATCTGTCCACTGATGTATGATTTAGTCTTTGTGCTGAATTAGACACCACTGGGTAAGCTTGGGTGAGACTGGGGCACCCAGCTGAAGTAAGTGTCTCTTTATGGGAGTTCGGATTGTACTTGTTAAATGAGTGGATGGCATAAGTTCTAAAGGGTGTTGTTTCCCAGGCTTGTCGTACACTGACTGAGAAGTCTTTGTTTTTGTCTCGGTTTTAGGCGTGAGATATGTGAAAGCTATGGTGAAAACGCAAGTTTGCCTCGTCGGATCAAGTATGCACAATGCCCTAATGTCGATTACCAGTAACAAGTGCATAGGACTTACAGTACGCTACATGACAAAGATTGTATTTTTTTTATTACTGACGAATATGGAAAGGCATGGAATATGAAAGAAAGAAAAGGAGCAAGACAGAGACAGAGGGGGGAGAGAGTGGGAGGGAAGGAGAGAGAGTGAGAGAGGAAAGGAGAGAGAGTAAGAAAAAGAGAAGGAGAAAGACAGAGACAGAAAGAGAGAGCGAGAGAGAGAGAGAAAGAGAGAGAGAAGAAAGAGAGAAAGAGAGAGACAGAGAGAGTGAGAAAGAAAGAAAGAGAGAGAAAAAGAGAAGTTATTTTCTCATGGTGTAGATCAGAAAGAGAGAGAGGGAAGGAGAGAGGAAAGGAGAGAGAGTAAGAAAGAGAGAAGGAGAAAGACAGAGACAGAAAGAGAGAGCGAGAGAGAGAAAGAGAGCGAGAGATAGAGAGAGAAAGAGAGAAGGAGAAAGACAGAGACAGAAAAGGAGAGACAGAAAGAGAGAGTGAAAGAGAGAGAGAAAGAGAGAGAGAGAGAGAAAGAGAGAGAGAGAGAAAGAGAGAGAGAGAAAGAGAGAGTAAGAAAGAGAGAAGGAGAAAGACAGAGACAGAAAGAGAGAGCGAGAGAGAGAAAGAGAGAGCGAGAGAGAGAAAGAGAGCGAGAGATGGAGAGAGAAAGAGAGAAGGAGAAAGAGAGAAGGAGAAAGACAGAGACAGAAAGAGAGAGACAGAAAGAGAGAGTGAAAGAGAGAGAGAAAGAAAGAGAGAGAAAGAGAGAGAGAGAAAGAGAGAGTGAGAGAAAGAGAGAGAGAGAGAGAAAAAGAGATGTTATTTTCTCATGGTGTAGATCAGAAAGAGAGAGAGAGAGAGAGAGAGAAATTTTTCTTTCGCATTTTTGTACTTTATCAAATGGAAGTGTATATCCGTACAACATGTTGTATGGACATGGACAGTGCATATCCGCACAACATGTTTACCAAAAGCGCGACTGGTGAAGGTTTGCTGAAACAAAACTTGGTATGGTGTTCACGAATTTAAAGTGACAACACATGGAATAGTCACATGGACCTGGGGGCGTGAGGGTCTAGTCAATTTGTATCAATGGGCGGTAGTCAGATTGACTAATCAGGCGAAAGGGGGTTGGGGTAGCCATTGGTGATCGACGTACACTCAAGTATATTATTAGCGCAGATCACGCAATCTCCGAGCAGAAGTCGGATTGTTTTGCTACTAAGCCGATTCATATTTTCAAAAACTATGCAAATTAACAAGGTCAGTAATGTAGTATTCCGGTGTGTGTTCTACGTCATCGAATTGTGTGCGTTGTACGGATATGCACTGTCCATATCCGTACAACATGTTGTACGGATATGCGACTCCTTATCAAATATGATTCAAATATAAGGGGAAAAAAGAAACAAACCGAAAGACAAAGACACGAGCACACGGAAAACATCAATGAGGAAAGCAGCATTAGGCTTACCGGAATCCTTAATCTACCATTCTCAAGTGGCTGAGGACTGAAAGCTTCTGTCACAAGCCACATTATATTTTAATCTCATACACAAAAAGCGACGGAAACGGATACCCCGCTGTTAACGTATTATTTCATAATTATTATTTCATATTCCAGAAGGATATTACGCTTGACATAGGATGTTAGTATTCTTTTACAGACAATCGGTGTTGGGTCTCATAGTGGAGGAGTGCTGACAAGGTTTAGTGGTTCTCAAACGTATGCTGTACTGGGGTGATTGGTGATGATAATTCTGAAGTTCTAACACTTCTTTGCGTGCCCCCCCCCCTCTCTTTCTCTGTGTGCGCGTATCTGTGCACGTACCCCTCTTCGTGTGTGTGTGTGTGTGTAAATACGTTTGTGTGTACGTCCGCTGTGTCATAATAATCTCTGTGTGTGCACGCGGTATATGTCTCTCTTTCATTCCTTGTCTCTGTCTATGTTTCACTCGTACTGTTTAAAATAAAACAGTGGTTTATTGCTAAATTTTCTGCAATGGAGGTTAATGTTTGGATTATTTTTAAAGATCTGCTAGATAACTTTGGTGTTGTTGTTGTGGTTAGAGACACATAAAGCTCAGTCCTACTTTCAGCGCTGCTGAGCTATTTGATTGATGGTGTCTTGTGGAAAGTCCGATTCTCAAATCATTTTAGTTGCGAAAGAAATCCACATCTCACTTTTTTTGTTTTTTTGTTGTATGTCTCATTACTATCAGTACAATTTATCCACAAAATGGTTAAAAAAAAAAAAAAGCCCAACTTATTCCGTTACTTTTCATCTCCGAATGTTTCATGACGTTCGTGCGTTGAGCTCTTTGTTTCTGGAGGGTCTCTCATCTTGGCATTTGCACCTCTCTTCTTCTTGTTTTTTATTTTTCTTGTCATTTGTATATTTGTTTGATCTCATGGTGATGGTGGTGGTGGTGGTGGTGGGAGAGGTCGTGGGGATTACATTTATTAATGTTGTCCGGGCAGCCAGCCTTGTTAGGCCTGCTCTTCTCGACTGGCAACTTCCAAGGTATGTTTTACGTGCACACGGGGGCATCCAAATTTTTCGCCCTCATCCGAGAAGTCTAGGTGCTCGATCAGGGATCAGGGACAGAAAAGGTCCCACGGACTTTCCAACACGCTTGCCAACATGTCAATTTCCAACATGCCTGTGCCGACCGGGGATCGAACCCGGTAGCTTCGGCATGAGAGGTGAACACCTTGCTTCTAGACCAAGGTGCGTGTACGTGTACGTTCAGTCGTAGTTTAGGGAAACATGAGAAAGTTCTCTCCAAGTTACCAAATTAGCATGGCAGATTATGTGTCATAGATGCTTCCCAGCAGGGTCCACGCAAATCCTAAACTCTGAGAATCCCTGAACTTGTCATACTCATGAACTGTTGGCCTGACACGCCGTATCCTATGGGGCTTTTGTTGATACCCGATGTTTTTGTCTCCTTTCTTCTGTTTAAAATAATTGTAGTTATTTGTCTAGTTCTTGTGGGCAGCAGCGCATTTATAATTTGACTGCTAGTGTTGTTGGTCACATTGCTATATTGTTATGACACATCCTAATAGGGTTTTCAAGGGGTAATGCTTTCTTTGTGTGTGAACACAGCATCGGCTTGGGAAGTCTGCGTGTTATTGCTTTTGTTGTTGCTATTATTGTTAGCAATTACTGGAATGCCTGACACTATATGGGGTTAGTCAATTAGACTAGAATCTAGAAACCAGCAGAACAGATTAATCTTAGGCAGACAGAGAGAAACAGACAGGCGCACGGTTGGATGGGCGGTAGGATGGGTAGATGGATGGACATAATTATAGAAAGATAGATAAATACTTAGATTGATACTTAGACAGACAGACAGACAGACAGACAGACAGACAGACAGACAGACAGACAGACAGACAGACAGACAGACAGACAGACAGACAGACAGACAGACAGACAGACAGACAGATAGATAGATAGATAGATAGATAGATAGATAGATAGATAGATAGATAGATACATGTGGACAAACCAGCCGACCTATCGACAGACTGACTGGCTGACAGACAGACATATTATTCAATTTAGATACTAAGGAATTAGAACCGTCGTTAGAAAGCAGACCCGAATGTAACCCCACTCAATACCAACCAACAATGGCAACTTTACAACACTTGATAGATCTAGCTATAGAATCAACAACTGCAACTTTACAACAGTTGATAAGCTATAGAATCAACTACTGCAACTTTACAACAACAGATAGCAAACAGAATAAACAACTGGCATGACCACGACAGAAACAATTTAAAACGTGTAGAAACCCAAATACTGACGCCGATAACCTGATACGCTGACAGGGGTAGGTACTACAACGCTACAAGATGACCCCGTCAGTAAACAATTATTTCTCCCCGGGAGTGAACTCGCAACATTTGGTCTCAGCTCTTTCATGAGAGAGAAAGCGGTTTCGCGACTGAGAGCTGATATGGTGTGTGGCATGAGAGATAAATGATTTCTGAACTGTCATAACATGTCACATTGCTAGCTGGTGCATTCAACTTTGCTTAATCCAAGGAATTGGGTAGCGTCATGCAGGAGCCGTGGAAAAGGTAGCGCTGGAGAGAGTAATAGAAAATGAGTTACGCGTGTTAGTCAAATCACGGTACTCATAAAAGCCTAGGTATTTTGCCGTGTTCCGTCCAAAGACCGTATGAGCCAAAACAAACTTTTACAATAGACGCAAAAGACATTTCGTATTGCATCCGGGTTTTATTATTTGTTGCTTCAATTTTCATGTTATTAGGGCCAGAGGAAATTGAATCCCAGATAGAATAATAGAGCATATCACATTCTAGGAAGGCTTCTGTTAGGAATGGGCACGTACAAAGCTGGGGTTTGGGGGGCGGGGGGGGGGGCACACTTACTCCTAGCGTAAACCTCTAGGGGTGCATACGTACCCTCAGTGTAAAACTATATGAAATGATCCTAGTGAGTGAATGCGACCTAAATTGGCGTATACCGTTTTATTCAGTAGCAAGACAGAACTGTCCTTGGCAAGAGTCCTAATCCCAACTGAGAATAGGACTGAGGATACAGTTACTGAATTGAAATGCAGTAATTGTTCTTTGTACACGTAAGCAGTATGGCACGGGAAGAAGGTGTGGCTGTAGCATTGGCTGCAGAGAGAGTGGTATCACTGAGTGGAACAGCTGTAGCAGTACTAGTGACTTATAAGAGTAGTGATGGAATCTGTAGTAGCTGCTGTAGTAGTAATACACGAAGGTAATCAAATCAGTAGTAGTTGTAGGAGAAGCAAGGGAATAAGAAGATAGACAGATAGATAGATTGAAAGATAGATAGATAGATAGATAGATAGATAGATAGATAGATAGATAGATAGATAGATAGATAGATAGATAGATAGATAGATAGATAGATAGATAGATAGATAGATAGATAGATAGATAGATAGATAGATAGATAGATAGATAGATAGATAGATAGATAGATAGATAGATCGATAGATCGATAGATCGATAGATAGATAGATAGATAGATAGATAGATAGATAGATAGATAGATAGATAGATAGATAGATAGATAGATAGATAGATAGATAGACAGACAGACAGACAGACAGACAGACAGACAGACAGACAGACAGACAGACAGATAGATAGATAGATAGATAGATAGATAGATAGATAGATAGATAGATAGATAGATAGATAGATAGATAGATAGATAGATAGATAGATAGATAGATAGATAGATAGATAGATAGATAGATAGATAGATAGATAGATAGATAGATAAATAGACAGACAGACAGACAGACAGACGGATAGATAGATAGATAGATAGATAGATAGATAGATAGATAGATAGATAGATAGATAGATAGATAGATAGATAGATAGATAGATAGATAGATAGATAGATAGATAGATAGATAGATAGATAGATAGAGAGAGAGAGAGAGAGAGAGATAGATAGATAGATAGATAGATAGATAGATGATGGATGGGTGGGTGGGTGGGTAGCTTAGTGGTAATGACTGCAGACGTTGAGACGATTACATAGAGATACAAAATAGCGACTTCTGTGTCATCACCCTCTCTTGGGTACACGACAGTATTCTGAAAACTTTCACAGTCACACCAGCGTAAAGCATCGGTTTTGGAATGATCTCTCAATTTACAACTACACAGGATTATTTCATTTCGTCTTGTAGTCATTAACAGTGTAACATTAAATTCGTCTGATGAAAATTCACTCTAAACTGGGGGTAATTTATTGATATAGTAATTCAGTGCCTTTGCACTGATTTTGCCTTGATGTGAAAATCTCAACGTGCATATTTATCGCACGTTACAGAGGACTTTTTTTTAACAGGATATCGCCAATGATTTAATAGTAATCTGAAATGAAACTGACCTGAATGGTGTAAATTACAGTCAACAAAGATTGTCCATCTAACGGACAGTTTCAGATTCTAACGGTCATAAAAGGCGTGGCGATTTTACCGTGAGGCCCTAAACAACAAGAAACGGACAACGGACATCGGTGTCAAGGGACAAAAGCCACTGCGACAAAAGATCACCAATTTGACTGAAGGGAGATTTGACCCAGCCGAGAATGGAAGTGCTGAAAATTACAAGCTATCATAAACACGGAGCGGAGGGCGGTAACTTTGGCGTTATCAATCTCGCTTAACGGGTCATAAGAAACCCCGGCGTGACAAATACGTGTAACCAACATAATAAGTTGCGAATAATAGATGCGCCCTCCGACGCCGGAGTCGTAATTGCAAATAATAGATTCTCCCTCCTTTAGACTCAAGCCCCCGATTGGTTATTCATAAATAAATGCCGCTATTTTGATCCCTGTACTACAAACAACATGACGTAACAGGGGGAGTAATTCTCCATTTCCAAGGGGCGAGAACCGCCACAGGGACAATAATAGAAATGGGGGTCTGATTTTTCTATGCCTCTGCTTTGATTAGGGGTGAGATGATATTAAATTCTCGTTTGAAAGTGGGCATGGAACCACGACAAACGAGATTTTTCTGCCGCTATTGTGTTTGCGTCACTACGCGTTGTTTCCCGTGGAGTCTGGGATAGCAATTTGGTGACCCGATAAAAGGACGATTGTCATTCTAGGAGAGGTTTTTACAAGGGATTGTAAATAATAACTGTACAGCTTAGGCATGAGGGAAAATCTATCCTGAAGTGGCTTGGAGACTACTGTGGAGACTTGGCTTGGTGGACTTTGGATGCAATTTACTGGCGGTCAGCTGAGGAAATGTGGGGTTTTGGACGAATACCTTTGGACGGATGGATATTTTCTGGCTTGTTCGATAGGCGTTTCCTGATGCAAAGTTCCCTTCGCTTGGGCTGGCTTGTTATGTTATTCGTTATTGAATTCTTATGTCTGGCCTGACTAGTATGGATCATGCACTTGATCATTCTCCGAAAGTCATAACTCTAAATTCTGCATGTAAAAGTCCATGGCTAATCTTAATCTCGATCTCATTAGAACAACAACAACAACAATAACAACAACAACAGCAACAATAACAACAACAACAACGACAGCAAACAACAACAACAACAACAACAACAAATTATCTTCCAGTACTATAACCACTATGGCGTAAGAGGGACCCACTACGCACTATTAAATGGGCTTCGCCTTGCTCAGATTTGCTCCCTATTTTATTATGAAAGTATTCTGAAAAATATCTATTCATTTCCAGTCTATCTGAGAAATCCAATAATTTTGACTCACAGTGCAGAACCTCTCCTTCTGACCATCGCCTACTGCAAGTAAATTAAAGAAAAAAAAAAGGAAAATGTCTTTGAAATAAGCATAGCATTTCTCCCTCTTCTTACCATATTGCTATACACATTAATTAGGTCCACTCGTATTACATACATTGGCATGTAAGAACGGACAGCAACAATGAGAACAGCAACAGTGCATGCCTATGGAACGCCAAAATTGGGCAAAAAGAAAAAGTTGTATGTAGCGAAACCCTGCGTGAGAAATAAAACCCCAAACGATACAAAGCAAACTAAAGAGAAGACAGGAAATACACAATGATTATGGAACATACCAGCGTCAATATATTCAGATACCTCCAATGTAGACTACCGTAAACATTTCATATTCAGCCACAAGGTGTGGTACCCAATGTAACGGCAGATATCAGATTGACATGCTGTAAAACTTTGTCTCCAAAACAATACGCCCTCCCACCGCCCCCGCATCACGCTCCTATAAATTACCATAAATATACAAGCACAACCACAAACTGGGACAGGTCATGACTACTGTACTGTTCACTGAATTTTTTCTATGTTAAACATGTTTCTATGTTACAACCTTTTCGCTAAGTCCGTGACTGTAGCATTGGACTTTGGGAAAAACCACAGCACGACGCCTTTCTTTCCGACATCAATCATATTTATAATCGTTCGCAAAGACAAAAAGGACAAAGCTTCTGGTCCAGACCACTGACACAGTAGATCTACCTATTATTTTGAAGTTAAATTTTTTCGCAATTTATTTTATTATGGAAGTGAGTCTTTGTACAGGACCACAGAATTGGCTGTAAAGACTTAAAGAATAGATTAGCAGACAGCGATACATTGAAGAACTTGACTTTCAGCTCTCAATAGTGTTTGTGGTTTAGCTCCTTCATAATCAATATAAAAGTTAGGTGGGAAAGTTATTCAAGATTTATAATTATATTTACCAGGTGGACATAGGAACAGACTATGATGACAGACAGATTGGGAAAAAACAGAATAAATGCCTATTTTGCTGAGCCACGGAAACATCTGAAGATGATCTTTATTCGGTTCTTACATTAAACCACCTAAGGCCAATTATCACACTCGTATGTCACTATTCATTTGTGGAGAGTTGCAATCATATAAACTCTCATGATCCTCAGTTAAGTAACCCTTTCGACTGAAACAATTATGGAATAGAAGCGTTGAGTACACTTTTCTGATCCTCAAAGAAGTTTGCTTCTGACGCGTACACAAAAGAAACAAACAACAAACAAACACACACACAAACAAATATAGTCAATAACATGATACAAATACAGTGAAATACATTGACACCAAATGCAGTTGATTTTAAAAGCCAAATAAACATTTCTCCACCTCTTCCATTCAATACCTCACATAGATATGTATGTAAAGCCTATTACTTTAGTTCCATTTTCTAAAGATCAGGTCGCTGGAACCGAAGTCACGTGGGCATCAGTTACCAGATAAAATATTGGCTATTATGTAGCCTTCACCGATTGGTAAACACATGATTACCAATCAGTCATCAATCAACATTCTAGAGCCGTCATATCAGCCGGGGAAATCTCACAATATTATTGTTAAACAATTTTTCCTGCCTGGCTGTATCTGGACTTTAGGAATAACTGATACGGCCTGTAGAACTTTCCACCCTGGGCCTGTCGCTAGCGAGATTATAAAGAGGAAAATTATAACCCCGTACAAAAATCGCTGCATAAATACTTCTATAATATCACTTGAAGTTCAAATTTTTGTGATAAGCCCTGGGAAACATTTCAGACCCGTGACAACTATTTCGACATCATAAATTTCAGGGCAGGACAAAGCTGGGGTCAGCACTTCAAACGCCAGGTTTTCTTTATGCCGGCGTTCGAATCTGGTTTGATAAGTGGCTACATGATTTCTATAATCCGATAGATTTTGGCCCGATTTCATAAACGCCTCAGCTGCATTGAGGTCCCTAAAGCGAAGGTCTCTACCGTTGCACACTTGTGAATATCAGAAAAAGGAGCTAAGAATTTATACCTATGAAGTAATCGTGAAGTGGGATTCATGTCATAAAACATCTGAAGGACTGTTCTTCACAAAGGGGCTGAAAATATTTCCGCAATCAATCAAAGAGAAACGTCATTTTTAATTCTTTGACCTGTTTCTAGAGCTCTGAGGTGGCGCCCTAAAGATAAAGAAGGTCGACTATAGCCAGGCTCATGGCGTCGTTTTGAGTACCGAACGCCCGGGAAATCGGAATCATAGTTTATAGTTCAGATCTAATATCATTGAAATTATTAGTCTTTTGTAGTCTGGCCATAAATTGTCTATTCTACGAGGTGCAACATGCCACACTCGCTGCAAAATGAGATCCAATCTGTCATGAAAAATAATGAAAGCATGAAGGAAAAAAGGTGACTGCACTTGCAAATTCACCAAAATTTATAGCTGAAATACAGTAAAACAACGACGGGGGCCTTTGTTTCTTGGTTCTTATGAAATGATGTATACGGAATAGAAAAGCTACAACGTGCTAAAACGCCGATTTAGCTTTCCATATGTCCTTTGATCTTTTGCATGTAGACGGTTTCTATGATTTGCAAAGCGATTTTTTTGTTATTATAGCCTATTCTTTTCCAGTTTTCAACACCTCCAGCCAATGATTTATGAAATCAAATTTTTCTCCAGCAAAATTCAAGTGCTTTGAACTTTGATAACGGCCATTATTTTCCTCAGCAAGTGCAGATATCTATGACCTACTTGCAGAAAAGTTCTACACGATGAAAAAGAAGCTTGGGTATATCGTGGCGTTGAAGTGGTTATGTTCTAACCCTGACACAAGTTCTTTCCTCTATGTTCAAAAAAATATTCGTGCATGGGGGCGGAGGCAAGGTTTACATTACTGTTTTGCTGTTTCTACCTGAAATATTTGGGCATACGTCATGGTTTAGTTAGTTCACTATTCTATAATTATAAAGATGTGGCATTTCATTGACTCAGTGATCCAGATGTCAGAGCACTTGCCCAGGGTGCGAGAGATCTCAGGTTTGAATCCTACCCGGAGCAGGGTGCAACTTAACCTATTTCTCTCTGTCTTTATAAAGCATTCCCTGATCTCCTGTTTGGCGGGGGTTCTAACTCTCGTCTCTGATATCAGACACCCACTCTCCCTCCCCTTTCCTCCCGTATATGAAAAACAGGGGGAATGTGGGGAGGGGGGGGGGTTACTATATAAAACTAAATAGGTTCGATCGTTCAGCGCTTTGAAACTATTTTAGGCGTGCGCGACTTCTTGACTTCACGTCTACAAACGCCATGATCTTTGCCTGCCGGTCAAGAGACACGCTCTGAAAGAGTCCTTACGTCATCACAAGCTAGTCTGTCGTCATTTCACCCATGACCAACGCTTAGCCAACGAGCTATCATCCAGAGATTTCTTTTTGTCAAAGGTTCTCCCAGCAAAGGGACAATTAGACGAGATGTCCGTGACTGATTTGTCCGGTGACCCCCACTGTTCATGCAGAGTGATTATACCCTGTTAGCGTCTCTTTAGTAAAACGCTTAAGACCTCAGACTCCAGGACGGTTTCACTATCTATTCAAAAAAAAAAAAAGGGGGGGGGGGGAGGTTACAATTTGTTCTTCAGTTTGTGTGTGTGTGTGGTGTATACCGTGTATGTATTTGTGTGTGCTTGTATGTGTTTGGACAAAACCCCACTCTGAAGCCAACGGGTGCAAACATACAAACACCCCCCCCCCCCCCAAAAAAAAAACAAAAACGCCTAGACGAATGTGTTATAGGGTAACTATGCATTTCAATACTTTGTTTTATGCTTCTGAGGCGAGTAGTTGGTGCGATCGCAACGCAAGATTTATAGCGCAATATTAGGCCGAATTACAAGTACCTTTGGCGGGTTCGTCATTGTACACTTATTTGAGCACACGCTTATGCGTCGCCGTTGCTACGTTGCAAATGTGCCAGGTATTACGACGAATATCATACTAATACGTGGGGGTCCTGTATATAAATCAAAGGTTCTTTAGGTTAGCAATAACTAATTCCCTTGAAAGTGTTTAAAAGTGCATTAGTAGATAAAGAAGTGACTGTCTGTTTGTAATACGGAAGTAGTTGGTAAGCAGAAGCTTGGGTGAGACAGAGGCGGCTCTGTCACAGAGCATTTAGGTAGTGCACAGAGGTAATTGGTAAAGTCGGGGGTTTTACGAACTGGCTGTGACTAATTCCGTTTAAAGTGTTGAAAAGTGCATTGGGAGACCAAGAACTGTCTACATGTTTGTCATACACAACTATAGGGTAAGCAAAAAATTGGGGGAGGCAGAGGCTCTGTCAGGACATCACTAGGAAAATTCAGTACCGAAGTTGTGGGTGAAATTGCGGATTCACTCCTCGCCCGAGTCACTTGTCTTTTGCCGTTCTTTCACTCCCGCTTTTCAGAGCACTATGTGTACACTTCTAAATGCCTCACATGCTTGTAATATTTGCAAGTACATTAATTACCTAAGAAAATGCCACTATTTTTTTCTCATATGTACATTATTATGTCCATACATCCTCTCTGAAGCTCATTTTTCTTTCCAAGTATTGACTTTCCAGTCTCATGCACCGTAAAAGAGGTGCAATTCACAAGACATCGATAATTATGTAATCATTCTATCCATTCCAATTATTGTGCGGCAATTCTTCTGTTTCATTGTACTTAAGGTTCCGGATTTGCAAAACCCATCTGAATTACGAAATATGTCAATATGATTGTGGCTAAGAGAGTCACAAGTTACCGATTCAGCAGTTCACCTATACACAACGAGCCCTTCTTCAAATCAAACACCAGATTTAATGAACGCACAACTAAATTTTTATTACTTCGTTATCACGCTCCTAAATTCTGCATTCAAACGCTCTCCTGCGTCATGCAAATACGCTTTTTAGGTTTTTGTCAGTTTTGTCTATTGAAGACTTTTCATTGATTTTAATTTTTACAAGTCAGTGTAGTGCAAACTGTCATGCATTCTACGATGTCCATACTTTTATGGTAGTGGCTTGTATCACGCACAGCGTCCATTTCGAGAGTGATTTTCATCGTAAATGACTGTAAACAGGGCTCCGGTTATGTGTTGGGAACGAGATTGGGGAGTAGAAGTTAAGCTTGGCCTGTTTGTTGAACAGGCTTTTTTACCTTCGATACTGCAGGCAAATGAAGATACGAAGGAGACACCGAATGCTCTTTGGTTTTCTTTCATAAGACACCGGATGCGCAAAAGGACACAGAATAAGAACGAACTTTAAAACCAAAAACGATCAAAGCTGATATAAAAGACTGAAAAAGTAGTGAGGTAAGAATAGATATTATGTGGATGGGTCTGACAAAATTGGGCTAAAGGTGAAGTAAAAAAGATTTAAAAAATAAAATTAAAATATTTCTAAGACTATTTCAAACAAAATATTTTAACTGAATGCAGAAAAATGGCTAATCCTTCATAATATTACGCGTCTGAGTAAATCTCAGTTTCCATAGAAAGATTTTTTACTCCCTTTGTTAGGGGTGGGGTAGGCGTAAGGGGGGGGGGGGAAAGGGCGGTCCTCTCACGTATGGAGACCCAGATGGAAGAACGACCGTAGTCCAATTTTAAAGATTTTTTGGGTTATTTTAAAAAAATGACTACAATGTCTATTTTCCCCCCAAAGCCCAGTTTTTTCTACTTAAGTAAATCCTCCCTCAGGACAAACAGGTTGCTTTTCTTTATCTGCTTGAACAATGCACCTGGGGACTTTCAAACTTAAATAATCAAATTTTTGCAGTTTCGTGGATATTTGGCTACGGTCGATTTTCCACCTGGGTCTTCATAATGATAACAATGCATGGCATGTGGTAGTAACACCAAGGGTCTTCATCACTGAGAGTTGGAACGAATGAAAGTTTGATGAAATAATATCATTGTTGTTTAGATTTTCAGTTGTAATGCTGAATGAGTACTGATAATGAATTAAGCGGAAAGGCTGAATGATTAATTCACAGCGTCCGACACTGAGAAAGATTAATGGGTTATTTCCATAGACATTAATTATTGTGTGATTGTTTTTGATAGAGAGACAAAAATAATGGAATGATAGGCTGGCGTGTCCTGCCACCAGTGTGAAATTTCATTTGTGAAATAAAGAGGAGAATTAGATAGACACACATAGACACACGCATACAACTAATTGGACTAGTGTAGAATCAGTGTTTTGCTTACAGATCTCAGAAACAATGCGAATTGTAAAATGTAATAGACTCTATTGCGTGTCCTGTAATAATCTCTATGTTCTGATTTGAAGGCTATACTTTGGGATCTAATGATGAACAAGCTGGTTTTGTTCATAGCGTGAAGAGAGAGAGAGAGAGAGAGAGAGAGAGAGAGAGAGAGAGAGAGAGAGAGAGAGAGAGAGAGAGAGAGAGAGAGAGAGAGAGAGAGAGAGAGAGAGAGAGAGAGAGAGAGAGAGAGAGAGAGAGAGAGACAGACAGACAGACAGGCAGACAGACAGACAGACAGACAGACGTACGGACGGACGGACGGACCGATAGACACACAGACAGACAGATGTTATAAATACTTTTCAAACAATCATATTCAGTGCATGTTGTAAATTCTGCGGATGAATGAATGTTATAGCACTATAATGAGACACATAAATTCCAAGCCAAGTTTTGCCTGAAGACCAAAAGGAAATACGTTAATTTAATTTGAGCATTACAGCCTGGGAGAAATGTGTGTGTGACAGGTCTTGTATTTTGACAAATGGTTCCGAATCCTGTGTTGTATCTGGAAAGCGATACGGTTTGACTTACGACCATTTAATACCGTCGAAGGGAAATAATCCTGTAAACTCAGACATAACTCTGAGCGATGGTATTGTAAAGAAAGTTTCCCCGGGTCCTGCTCGATACCGACTTGCCTGATAAGCTTAAACCCATACGAGAACAAACGATATGTCAAATTTCTTATTGGGGTATCGAGACTTAGTGGAAAATGATTAGTGAAAACAAATATCGCGTTTCTGTAACATAATATTTGAGATTCGACATCGTTGAATTATCAATTATTCATGGTGCGATATCATTACTATGGTATCGTTGGTTTAAATTGCAATTAACGATTCAAAACAGAAATAATGACTTGTTCTGTACACATTGCTTGATTTAATTATTAATAATTCTTAATTATTTAAAACAGCCAGGTGAGTTCATTGCATTTCCTATAATTACTACCTGGGACTGTTTTCTGTCAAGCTTGATTGGTTTTTCCTTTTCCTTTGCGTTTTGTTGTTTCATTTCTTTATTATTTCTTAGCCGCGATTTTGCTGCATATAAGTTTTTCTATTTGCCGCATGTTGACTTTGCTGTTAAGCCTGAGAACAGGGCATTGGGGATAATATTCTATATGTTGCTACCATTACTATAGCAGCAGCAACGATGCTAGTAGAAGTTGCAGTAGTAGCAGTAGCAGTAGTGGTAATATTAGTAATAGTGGTAAGAATAGTGTTAGTTGTAGTATTAGTGGTAATAGTAGTCGTAGTAGAAGTAGTAGTAGTGGTCATAGTAGTAGTAGTAGTAGTAGTGGTAGTAGTAGTAGCAATATTAGTAGCAGTGGATGCGATGGCGGTAGTGATATTAATGGTAGAAATAATAATAATAGCTGTCAGAGTAATCATGGCAGTAGTAGTGGTAGTAGGAGTAGCAGTGGTGTTAGCAGTAGTACAGGTAGTAGCAATAGCAGTAGTAGTAGTAGTAGCAGTGGTGTTAGTAGTAGTACAGGTAGTAGCAATAGCAGTAGTAGTAGTGGTAGTAGCAGTGGTGTTAGTAGTAGTACAGGTAGTAGCAATAGCAGTAGTAGTAGTAGTAGCAGTGGTGTTAGTAGTAGTACAGGTAGTAGCAATAGCAGTAGTAGTAGTAGTAGCAGTGGTGTTAGTAGTAGTACAGGTAGTAGCAATAGCAGTAGTAGTAGTAGTACTAGCAGTGGTGTTAGTAGTAGTACATGTAGTAGCAATAGCAGTAGTAGTAGTAGTAGTAGCAGTGGTGTTAGTAGTAGTACAGGTAGTAGCAATAGCAGTAGTAGTAGTAGTAGTAGCAGTGGTGTTAGTAGTAGTACAGGTAGTAGCAATAGCAGTAGTAGTAGTAGTAGTAGCAGTGGTGTTAGTAGTAGTACAGGTAGTAGCAATAGCAGTAGTAGTAGTAGTAGTAGCAGTGGTGTTAGTAGTAGTACAGGTAGTAGCAATAGCAGTAGTAGTAGTAGTAGTAGCAGTGGTGTTAGTAGTAGTATAGGTAGTAGCAATAGCAGTAGTAGTAGTTCTAGTCGCAGTAAATTGCTAGTAGATTAGGAAGAGGAGGACAGTAGTGGTAAAAGCAGTCGTAGGAAAACTATAGCGATAGTAGTAGTAGAACTAAAATTGGTTGTGAGGGGTTGTAGAGGAGGCAGTACTTCTTGCAGTGGTGCAAGCAGTAGTAGAAGCAGCGGTTCGCGGCAGTTATTTTTTCTTGTTGCTGTTGTTATAGTTATTTCTATTGTTGTCATCTTTAATACCATGCCACGTTATCATGGTGACCAGCGCTTGTGCCTGTGTTTGTAATGCAAGTCTTTGAATCTCGTAGTGCTTGGAAGTTGAACATTTCATATTTATTCTGCTTTGGTTGCTCAGGGACTCCAGTCTGTGTAAAGAACAATACGAAGTGATGGGCAGTGTTTTTCCTGATTAAACTGCAAGACAAAGAAAGAGTCAGGGGTGCTGGTATAAAGAACGGGGCAGGGGCAGAGACAATACTAAACTTTTAAACATCTTTCGTGTAAGACAATGTCCCTGTTCTTTACAAATCAGCTGGTATGAAGTGACGGGTTAAAAGTGAGTAAAAACTGTATCAGTTAAGACGCGTCTCAATGTAAACAAAACAGGTTCCATTCCCCATTTGCTTTGGCGTTTGTAAGTGTTTTACATCTCCTTTCTTCTGTATATTAAGGCCATGGAAGAGACGAGTTTTGGGCCCCGCCAAACGACTGCTCAGTTAGTGTCTTGAAAACAGCCGAACAATTTTGCAGAATCATTCCTCGCCACAGCAGGATTGGAACCGCAGACCTGTCATACCAGGGTTGAGCCGCTCTGACCGTCGAGTCAAACTGCGCCGTACTCTACTCTTAGCGCATTAGGCAAATTACGACAGAGAAACCACAGAGTCTGAAATCTTATCTCTACAGGGCCGCAGCGCGCTAAGTCAATTCTCTTGTGCATCGTTTTGATTCAGATTTGAACTTACTATGAATCACTCAACTGGTGAGACAGACTTGTTTCAGTCTCACTGATGCGCCATGACCCGTTCAATGCCATGGTCCATTTCGCACATTAAAACCCCGGGAAAACAGAATTGTCTCAGTGCGCTAGGGCCTAAAGTCTTCACTGAGCTCTAAAAACAGAACTGTGCAGTTGCACACACACACGCACACACTCCTTCGATATGCTCAAAGAACTGTGGAGTTAACGGAAAACAGAATGCTGGGGTTCCAGCCGTGAGCTTAATTCATTCTGACAGTACATTATCGCTTGAGTGAGCTATAAATCCAGGGGCCCCCGACCGCGAGCATTCTCAGCCAATTATTAGCTGGTAAATCTCCACTTTGTCCAATCATAACAAGAATAAAATCTTTTTTTTTTCCAACATGCGAACCCGGCGTGATAAATGCTCTATGTTAATCGTTTCTCTCATTTCAGCAGTTCCGTCTGAAAATGGTTAAGCAGGAATTAATGGTGTTGACAGATTTTTGTGTGTACAGCAGTACTGTTTGTTCTCGTAAATCATAGTTTTAACCCTACACGTTTTAAAAACGACTACCACAACACAAAATACTGGCTGCTAGTATTTGACGTTATCGAATACGTAAGCTTTACATAATCGCTCACATATTGTCTACAGTACTTAGCTATATCCTTAGAATTAACTTTTCCTTCATGATTGAGCTGTATCGATTACGAATTTTGTAAAGATGTATGACTGTGTCAAGCATCACCATACAAAATAGTCAAAGCGCGTCAAATCAGCTGAGTAGTTGGCTGGTGACGTCACGACAATCAGTTCCAATGAGACACAACACAACATCAAACTAGTTAGATGCCACTGAAACTTAATGTCATGACGTCACACATCCAACCAGTCGGCAGATAGAGATCGGCTGGTGCGCGAGGCCTAGGGTTAACAATTTCTAGGCTAACACAAATGGAAATGACACATTCACTGACAGAAATAAAGACGAAAGACGAAAGGCCAGGCCATATTTTATCCCCGGCATTAACACCCTCATGATTGCTCTCTGTCTCCGCTTTATTGAATATGCAACCCGAGCGCTGGCAACTGTCTTCATGGGAGAACTGCTCGTTTATACGGGAATCTATCCTAGCTCATCTGCAAATCCATTTCGCCTCATTATCAGCGTGCAATAAGCGAATATTTCACCTCCCACAACGAACGAGGAGCCAAAATGTTTCTGACAGACCAGGAATTGGCCAGGGGAAGGGGGATAACTGACTGCGCGTCATCTGGAGATATTGCTGGCCTTGTCTATCACGAAGACCCACAAGTGCATTGGCAGAACTGCAGGTGACAAGTCTTTTTTTGCAGAGCCAAATAATTATTCTATGAAGGATATAACTATATTCTATACAACAGGTCTTCTTGCAAGACAATATTATGTGATACCCTGCCTTGTCAATGACTAAAAGCCTGTTTCCATGTATATTGACACCAGATTTTTGTTTGTTTGTTTTTTTTTTGTATTTTGTATTTTGTATTTTGCATTTTGTATACTTCTTTCATCGCATCTGGGAAATTTTGCCATTCTGTCATTGCAGCCCAGGTACAACTCGAGCAGGCATGTGGTCGCCACAGTGCTGCGCCGGTCGGTGTTTTTTTTTGGGGGGGGGGGTCGGAGGGAGATGAGGGGGGGGGGAGTGTATGGATGAAAGTTATTTAATTTTGCCCGGGCAGCGGCCTGTTCGGCCTGCTCTTTTAGATTTCCAACTGCCAAGGTATCTTTAACGTGCGCAACGTGCACACGGACCCTCCAAATTTTTCGTCCTTATCCGAGGAGGCTAGGTGCTCGATCCTACCTCCCATAAGATCAGGGACAGGAAAATATGAGAAAAGTAACAAAAATTCCAACATGCCTGCACCGACTGGGATTTCAACCCGGTACCTTCGGCATGAGAGGCGAGCACCTTACCTCTAGACCACGCTGTCCCCAGACAGATACACAGTGTACAAAACATCCTAGGCTTAAGGGAGACACTGTCAGTCAGTGGATCTTGCATAAACTAAAATGTATTTAAAAAGGGAATACTGTTCTAGTGAAACGGTTTCTTTACCCTCTCTTGTAAAATTAAGTACATTGCACTTGAACAGTTTATGACTAGAGCGAGCACTATGCCACATGCAGCGAATGAGAACGCAAATTGCAATGAGCACTATTGGCACCGTGCTCTGCTGGAATTTATTGCGGTACTCAAGAATAAGAAAAAACACAGCATTAAGCTAGCAGTCTAGCACTGAATGCTGAATCTTGTGGGCAGTAAACTTTTACTACTGATGAGGAGCTGGAATAATTATATTCTGAAGACAAGGAAGAACCAAGTCACGTCGGGACGGCATCAAATCTAATGAACTTTAATTAAATGTTCGTAGACTCGCTATTGCTCCCAGTAGGGCTTCCTACAAGGCTACAGTGTGTTAAGAATTAACGGGTGGTATTTTTGGCGCCAAGAAGGTGCTAGTAACCAAAACCGCATTTATTTCTCTTGTAGATTTGATATTTTGCTTTCCCTGTTATCTGTGACGACCACAGGACTTTGTAAGACAGTTGTTATTTATCTATTTATTGATTTATTTAATTAGTTATGTCTAGTTAGTTATCTTATTATTTATTTATTTGTTTACTTGTGTATGTATTCATTTATTATATATTTATTTATGTATTTATATATTTCTTTATCTATTTATCTAATCATTTATTTATTTACTTTTTTTTATTTATTCATTTCATTTTATTTTCCAACATCGTAAAAGCAGTTCTATTAGTTCGGTGCTGGATGTCAAAAAGATTATTCAAAATGCCAAAACTAAAGCAAAGCAAAATATTATTGCCTAGACAAGCATGATAAACTGCACAAGACTTCAGATACCTTGGAATAAATCTTATGTATTTCGCTTCAAATAATTATTATAATAACTGCTATGACGCATCCGACGATCTCACCAGCAGGGTTACAGTCATGTACTGTTGTCCATTTTCTGACGTGGACTCAGAGCGCGTATTGTCCTTTCTGTCATTTTATCTAAAGACCTTATAAATATTATTTTATAAAATTCTTTCCAGATCCAAACAAAACAATTTTTGAGAATTTTTACCAATGTAATCACATTTCTGAAGTTATCGAGTACTGTGTGCTTTCACCGGAACACCCCGGAAAGCCTCGAGTAAAAAATTACGATCAACTGCGAAACGAAACAAAACATCGATATGTTTGAGCCCGAACTCGGGTCTGCCGCACTCAACCTGGGAGCTCGAAATCGAGCTTGCCGCAGTCAAGAGGTTCTATGTGTGAAATTTAAAAAAATGAAGCTGGGAATATCAAACAGAAATAAAGTACCCAAAAAGACCAAGAAAGGAGCAAAGCGGTCGTAATCATGCCGACGCTCTGTAAACCCAAACTCAAACTCATAGTAGTGCAGAGTTCCATTGTCTCCCACATCTCCCACCCGCTCCCTTTTCACTCCCTACCTTTCCCCCCACTCCAACGTTAGTCATTCATCAATGTATTTCAACCGAAACTTTTGTTTATATTGTTGAATCTCATCCTCTTGAGGGAAGTATAAAGTATCCACTTCTAGGAAATCAGGTGTTTATCAAACAGGATAGCCCCAGCACACTGAATGAGCTAGCAAGAACACTACAATGCCCTTCTGATACAGGCTTCAAAATCTCGTTATTCTCTGCCATGTCTACCATCAGTAGCTGTCTAGGGCAGGGGTCTTCAGCATGGGCATGGGATGGTGACCCCACTGGGGGTTAGGGAGGTCATCAAGACATTTTCGGTGCAAGTGTGTGTTTCTCTTTCTGTCTGTTTGTCTGCCGGTCTGTCTATTGATGTGTTTCTCTTTCCCTGTATGTGTGATAGACAGACAGACAGAGGGACAGACAGACAGCAGGCGAGGTTGGGGTGGGCAGGTGGACGGACAGTCAGAGAGACATGCAGACAGACAGGCCTACACATAGATAGTCAGACAGACAGACAGACAGACAGACAGGCAGGCAGGCAGGCAGGCAGGCAGGCAGGCAGGCAGGCAGGCAGGCAGGCAGGCAGGCAGACAGGCAGACAGACAGACAGACAGACAGACAGACAGATAGATAGATAGATAGATAGATAGGTAGATAGATAGATAGATAGATAGATAGATAGATAGATAGATAGATAGATAGATAGATAGATAGATAGATAGATAGATAGATAGATAGAGCAAAGTAATGAGAAAAGGGAGCTCGGAGAAAAAGAGGCCTGGGGGGAGGGGGAATCAGATGGTCATCAGAACTTTGAAAGGGGTCGAGCAGCACCCTCTTAGGATATAATTTGAAAACCCCTGGTAGAGAGATGGTTAAAATTCAACAATAGTTCCCATGACAAGGGGACTTTTTGTTCATTGTTTTTAAAAGCCTTAATGTATTTCTAAGGGCATACAACGTTATTTCCTACATCCTTGCCATGCCCATCAATCGCCACAGAACTGACACAGAACAATGTTATCAGGGACCCCAATGATAAGGACAGTCCAGAACTTGTTTAGTGCAAGGGTGAGTCAAGTGGATCGCTTAAATTTACAATGGTAAACATAAAACAAATCTGCGATTAGCTGAGTCAAACTCGATCAGTCAGCCAGCTCTGTGTTTTTATTATCAAAGATGTTTTTCAAAGATTTGTGACGGGGCTTTGGGTGTGGCTGAAGAGACGGAATCTTATTCAAATTTCTGAGAGCAGTGAAAATCTCACTCGTCTGTACCAACCTAAACGTATTTTCCAAAGGATGTTGTTACAAGCACGTACGTACCCTTAGTTTATTTATTTATTTATTTTTTTTTGCGCTATGGGTAGGTATTTTAAAGCCTTTTGTGACTCCAGAGCTAGAGAGCTCCCCCGAAATGCTCCTCGACAAAAGCCTTAATTAAATAGGATTAATAATAAATTATTCTTTCAGATTTTCTTTTTGTTTTCCTCCTGTTTTTTTGGTTGAAAGGGTAGGGGGCAGGGTTAGAGATTCGATAAGATTTAGGGTTGAGGGTAAGGACGGGGTTAGTTACAGTACGTATACGTGCGCACCCCTAGAGCAAAACGCTTGTGGTACGTACGTACTTATAACAACAGCCTTTTCCAAATTCTTGCTGCTCTATTCCGTAGAAATAGTTTTTGAAACCGCGACTATTATTCTTGTATTTGTGTACTCTTTTGATACCATTTTGGGAAATTTGCCTTAAGTAGTGTCATGGCAGCCCAGTTACAACTGGAACAAACAATTATATTGTTAAGCCGTGTACAATTTTGTTTTTTTTTCTTCGAAATAACGACACAATGAACGTCACATCTCAAAACCGAAACTGATCAACGGCAAAACCGCCTTGTATCAAATACGACCTCTTGCAGTTACACTCCATTATAAAAACTAGTTGTTACCACCAACTTACAGTGCAAGCGTAATATAGAAAATGCGAGAAAACTCCCTAAGAAGATATTCGTCAAATTTATTTTGCGCAGACAGATACACTACCCCCTCTTAGCTACCGACATATTTCTAAATTTAAGCAAGGGCTCCCCCCCCCCCCCACCAAAAAAATATAATTATCAGATACTACCTTCTTCCCCCACACGCACCAAAGTCCACACCCTTCGGGATGTTCATCTCAGTCTCTCCTTTTCCTCGAAGTCTCAAGGTCATCAAAGACCCCGGAGATTCATTCACAGCGATGTGCACCAATAAGGATTGCCGGGTTATTAACGATGATAGCAATATTGCATTAAGACATTCGGGGGGGGGGGGGGTGATGATCTCTCTATACCCCCCTCCTCCCTTGCTCCACCCCCCCCCCCCCCGGGGCACCAGTGAAACGTGCCTTCTGGGAATATCGCACAATTACAGTATATTGAATCTCATCTGTCGCCCTTATTTCCGCCGCTCGCTACCCCCTCAGTTGTGTGAGGAAAATAAAACTGTTAAAACGCGTCCCCGCCTGACGTGGAATATTGAAAAATATTATTTTAGCGCTGGGTTTAATGGCCGCAGCTTCAAATTTGTCACTGTGGCAAACACGGAGCCGTTGGGTGCGATGTGCAATAATTCCTGCAAAACCCATGTACTTGGGTTTTTGGAAGAAAACGATCTCGCGTCTTCATCGCGTGTTGACAAGATAAATTTGACCTTCGGAACGGGGAGAGAAATGATGTTGTGTCCCTGATTTTGGGGGGACCTGGACAATAAATCTGAATATGCAAAGAAAATGAGGAAAACATAAAATAAAAAACAACCAAAAAACGACCGTGTCAAAATGTTTGAACGGCGTCACTCAGCACTGAAGGTTATGTATTGTGGCAGATCGCCCCCTTAAAATGACAATATTCTAAATCCCTTCCACCAACTTTTGAGAAATCGAGGATTGAATTTTCATGTGATCACTGGCGATCATGGCTCTCCAAGAAGTTGTTGTTGTTGTGACGTTTATTATTTTGCTGCCCATGAATTAAGAATAAGACTCCTGCCTTCGATCTTCTACATGTGTTACGATAAAAGACCACAACGCTAATCCAGGACAAGTTCACGTTTAACACCATTTCCTACATAATTAGTAAAATGTACTCTTTTATCTGGGCTGTAATTTACTAGGAGTAATAGTTTTCCTGGTTGGTCGTCTCAGAATGGAACTTTTAACCAAGTTTAAAGCACAGTGCAATATCCGTATGTCTCCTATAATATTTTGTTTTTGAGCGTATTCAGTTTTGTTTTTTTTAAATATATAACAAGGCCCGATTCATCCTGAGTACATTATTATGCTCGGAAAGGAAGGGGGGGGGGGGTTGACCCCAAAGTAAGAAAAGCGCACATCGAGGGTTGGGCGGGTGGTCAAAATCGGCAATGACGAGACTTGATCTTTACACAAGATAAGAGAAAATCGCTTTAGTATCCCATGAGGAAAATTCATTTTCATAGAGCGTCAGACTCAGAGAACTATAATACATGAAACACATGTCTTACCTAATATTACAAAAAACAAGTCTCAGTAACAGACATGATACATCAAGTAACACAAGAATACTAAATAATTACTGAAATAACACTGAAATCCGAATTTTGTTGAAATTCTGATTGTATAAATAATATGCCCTCAGAGGACATTTTGTTCCCCCCACATGCTTTGAGAGATACCATAACACCAAATTCTCAACTCCATGTTTATTTCCGGAAGTTGGTGCGAGGACTGATGGGAACCAGCTTTCATTTTGACCACCAAGAGGGGCGTGAGAGATGTCAAAACGAGGCTACACCACTGGCCGTTCTGTATTATTGTTAGCCTCTCGGCCGGCTGGGTCCGGCTGCCGCGCGCGCCCATAAGAACAACAACGGACCTGCTCAAATTGTTGTCATGGGGTCAGTCTTCAAAATGTTATCCCTGCCTGGGTGGTTTCATTAGTGAGTTGATTTGTTGAGAGGCAAATGGGTCCAGGGAAAGCACTCGGCGATCTCCTTATCGAATTTCATCCCCTCTTCCTCTTGTTCTCTCCCAAACTTGTTATTGTCCATAACATCAGAGAGGGGGGCTTGTGTTTTGTGTGTGTGTGTGTGTGTGTGTGTGTGACTATGTGTGTGTGTGTGTGTGACTGTGTGTGTGTGTGTGTGTGTGTGTGTTTCGGGTCGTTTTTCCATGTGCTGAAATAATAACAAGCATGAAAGAACTGAGAAAGAGAAGTATAATTCTCTACAGCATTATTAGAGGGAGATTCTTAAAAAAAAATGAGTACATGTATTATATATTTCAGTAACTTGCAACCTTTGGCATGACTAACTGACCAAACTATACACTCTTCAGGCATTAAATTTGGCAGGAAGGCGGCAATTGAGATAAGGAAGATGATGGCTATGATTAAAAGTTGTTTACTTCAAGCATGTATTTTTAAAAAATGACAATGTTTATTGCTATGTAACATCTGTATTTTTGCATGTTTGTTTCGTAATATATTGTGCCGCGCATGTCATAAAAAGTAACCCTATCAAGCGTTCAGTTTGGTGCGTAATGTTCTGGTGCGCATGAGTTCTGAAGCAAGACTGTAGTTTATTACTTTTATTATATAATGAGAGACACAGAGAGAGAGAGAGGTGGGGAGGGGGGGGGGGGCACATGATTGTTTATTCCGGGCAATGCCCGGTAGGTTATCTAGTGAAATATAAGGAGACTTTTCAATGTCTTATGTGAGTAAAGACATCACATCACTCGTCACCCCCCCCCCCACCCCCAACAACTACAACAACAGAATTCTTGCCAATTTGTTGTTCCGTGACTAAGAAAGAACGTGCAAAGTACACAATAAATACTTAAAGAAAAACAATTATGAACTGAATTAAACTAAAATAAACTATGCACATGATAAATATAAATAAAATATGCATTATTATTAAATGAATTAAGGTATAAGATAAAACATGTTAGGAATAAATGTGAATGAATTGATAAAGTAAAAGAATACAAGCTGTGTGACAGATAAAAGAAACAAAAAGCATTCCAGTACTATACTTAGCCCACCCACGGTCTTATAGCTTTTCTGTGTCTGTCAACTCAAAGTACGGCAAAAGAAAAAGTTGTACGTTACAAAGCCTCGTGTAAGAAATAATTCAGAAGTGATACAATAAAACGTGAAGGAAAAGGAAAGACAAATCGAACTTTCGGTCCACAGAATGATCGTCTTTGGGGGAAAAAAAAAGCATAACAGTACAGAACTAAATAAATACAGCAATGCAGAATATTTATCTTGACTTGCAGCCACCGTGTCTTCAACTGGAGGCTGTGTGTTCCGAGAACCCGCACATTTGACTTTCGTTTTCCTTTACGTTCTATTGTATCATTTCTGTATTATTTCTTACGCTGGGCTCTGTTAGACACAGCTTTTTCTTTTTGCCATATTTTGTCTATGCTTCAAGCCTTGTGGCTACCCCACAGATTTTTTTCTTCTTTTTTTTCTGATATTTTGTCATTATTCTGTGTATGTTTACCTTCATATGTGTTTGTGTGAGTGTATGGTGGGTGTGTGTGTTTGTGTGGGTGTGGATGGGTAAACACTATTGTCTTAAGATCTTGTCTTTCAGCACTATCATCATTGCCATCATGACCACCCACCATCTCTTCCAGCACTATCATCATTGTCATCATGACCACCATCTTAAACTTTGTTTTCTCAGCACCGCCATCTTTATCACCCATTATGGAGTTGCATCAGTCATTAAATTTCTTCCACGTTTTTCAGTTGTTCATCCCGTCCACAGTCACGATTTTCACAAAGACGGAATGTATTTATATAATCGTATCTGTTGATGTGGCAGGTATTCAGTGAAAATGAAAGCTTACTGTATATGTCTGTGTTTGCGAGTTTGATTTGTACATTATTTTCTCCGTGAAAAAAACGAAGACAGCTAAAAAATTCCATTTCAATTCCCCAGATTTGATGAACTCACACGACGCCACAAGAATTAAATAAGATCTGGTGGCAGGACATAACTACGCCTAATATATCAAGATCTTCTTTTATGGCATCTGTGAATAGCCATCTCGGCGGACGCCGCACGCAAATTCTGGACATCCCCGATAAAAGCCTTGGAAATCCCCCATGTTCAAGAATAGAAAACATAAAGTGACATAATTATCCGAAACTCCTTCTCCTGCTCTGTGGAGCATCACAAAGCTGAGGGAGACGGGAACCAGTGAAGACACAATGGGTTAAGTGTCTTTTGGACAATATCCAATCTAGTCTCCAATGTGGCTTCGCCTCTTCTCCCTGTTTCACTCCTCGTCTTCAAGAAACCCCTGTCAGCTTTAGGGTGGTGACAAACCCGGGGGAGAGAATCATTTCATCACCCTTTTGTCCCAAAAAAATGAGCGGGTGAAGAAGAAGAAGGAAAAAAACATATTCACATCTTCAGCCGCAGACACAAACAAAGAAAACTTTCTTTGGAATGCAAGTTTCTGGCAAAGCTGAGGTTCTTTTTGATAAACGCACCAGTCTTTTCTTTGCTGTGAATGGTATTGACACCGGAAAGTCAATATGTCAATTTAGTAAACGTTATTTTTTCCTGTAAATGTGTCGTTGCTTTTTTGTTTGTTTTACGTATTTACACGTTAGAGAAAGTCTGGGCATTTTTATCTTATGTAAATGTCAGTTCGAAAACGCGTTTTATAAGGAACAGTCAACAATATATGAATTGAATAATATATATCTAGAAAATTCAAGCCCCTCTTTTTTTTAAATAATATGATAATAATAACTGGTCCATTTATACACTTCGAAGAAACGCTGAATAGAACAAAGGTTTTCTTAAGATAATTGTGTGCATTATCATACAATAGTGATGAAAATTCTTATTTACTGTAATGATTAATTCATTATTTTATTTGTACATTCCTCTTCTTCATTTTCTTCTACTTCTCGTTATTGTGACTGTATTATTATAATTATCATTATCATTGATATTGACCTTAACCTTGGCTCTTCCAAAGACATATAGCGAAAATAGACATTTTGTTTATTATTATTATTATCTTTATCATTATAGATATTATTATATTCTTTTCAAAAGAAATATTATATTCTTTTCAAAAGAATATAGTACAGTGTGACCAATATTTTCTACCCAAGACTCGAACAGCCTATGTAAACCATGCATGCAAAATGAAACCTCGTACACAAGACAGTGGCGCTTCTGCGTTTTTGAAGTCAGCATAAAGAAGACGACGGATGAAAAATATCCCCCATGTCCGTCAATCAATCAATTACTTCCATCCATCCATCCATCCTGCCTCCGTCCGGGCTTTTCTATTTGGTCATCAACGCTACCAAATCTTGGTAAAACCCTATTGTTTTCTTTACCCCTGTGTTTCAATTTCTTTTTGGGGGGCCGAAATTAAATCAGCATCATCCCCCTTTACCCTGAGCAGCTCTTCTTTGTACGGGTGCCGGAAGATGAACCAAAGTCGTCTTCATTCGCACAAGAGTTCCACTTCCATCTTGCTGGCAGGCCGCCATATTAGGTTAAGCCTACGAGTGACCGGAGAGAAAGAAATGAAGACTGCCGAATTTTGCCGATTACTCGACGTTATCTCCAAAAACGATGGAGAAACGGAAGGTAGCGAACAAAGAAATATTGAATTCTTCAGCTCTTCATTCGCTTTCTGATTGCCGAATATTAAATTACTACCCGTGCGGACTTGTTTCCTTGAAATGCGCCGGCATTAATTTTTAATCTTACCCACCCTAAGATGGCCGCTCAGAATGACAGGGCCTTCATGTCAGCAACTTCTTAATCATTCCACTCCGCTCTATCCAGCACTTGTTATTTAATTAGAGATGGGTTTGGCTGGGAGAGTGTCCGAACAAGTTCACGACTTCTTGGACAGCCAAAAACGTGGACACACAAGTCGCTTGTACATTGCCACCACTGTTTTCTGTGGTGTTTCTGTGATATAATGTCCTGTGAAGTAGCTTTGTATATGTATGTGTGTCTGACTGCAGTAACAACGGTTGAAAGACATAACACTTTGAAAATTCTTCTGGGAGAAGTGTTAAAAGAAGATACACAGAATACAAAAGAATAGTACAACACTGTGTTATTGTCAGCATCGCGAGGGAGACACTTCCATTTATTAAAAGAACAAAAAAAGAGGAGGGGGAAGGAATTGGGGGGGGGGGGGGGAGAGAAATCCGTACGCCTCGGCTACCTTTTCCCTGTTCCTAACCCTGTCCTTATCCCTAATTCTAAACCTAATTTCATCCCAAACCATTCAGAAAGCAAATGGAAAATCTGTAAAGAGCTGTAAGAGTTCAAAGTGTCGAGACGTACGGAACTCTTCCCAAAAAAAACCGACCAAGGAAAGTTAAGAAAAACTAACAGATAATAATAATAATAATAATGGATGGCATTTATATAGCGCATATCCATTACAAAAATGCTCTATGCGCTTTACAGAAACATGTCAAAAAATACATGGGTAAACTCACACACACAACCCACATTGATACACACATAATAATAATAATAATAGATAGCTTTTACATAGACTAGAAACTCTCATACAAATGACATTTTAACATCCTTTTAAACTGTGAAAATACTTGCGAACTGCGGACATCTAAAGGAATCTCATTCCACACCCTGGGCCCAACATGGCTGAAAGCCCTTTCACCAAAACTTTTTAGGTTCACTACACTAGATGGCAGTTTCAATGCACGATGCCGGCAGTAAATAAATGAAAATGAGAAGAATATCTCTAAAGATTAATCATAACTATTGTTAAAATACTTTTAAAAAAAAGAAGGTACGGTCAAAGATCAATGTATCGGTAGAACGTTGGTGATTGTGGTGGTGGTTGTGGGAGGGAGGAGAGGGGGGGGGGGTAGACTAATCTTAATGACAACCACAGTTTTCTTCCAAAAACAAAGAAGCAAATTTTGCTTGGAAGGGAAATTCACTTTGATGTAGCTAAAAATATAATCGCACATGAATCAGGCCCGATTGTTATTCAATGAAAATCTGTGTAATCGGAGTTTCGTGATGGTTAATAATTATGTAGTGCAGCCTTGACCATAAATCTGAAGCCAAGAGAAAGAAAATGTGGAATTTCAGTGTCTTTTAGATTTATAGATCAGTAAATTATCATCTTCAATAATGTTAATACTCATAACAATAGAGACTATATTGTTCTTTCCCGAAAGGCTTTCCGAGTGAATAAAATAACGACAGGAAATCAATCTTATTATCTATTATAAAAAAAAATAGTGGCGGGAGTAATGCATTGTGGTACAATGTTAGCCCTTTTTTTGCTCAAAGCTGCAGCCTAAATGAAGGTTTCAAAAATTATGAAGTTAATTTTCGCAAGTGGCTTATAATCCAGTGCAATCGCTTTGGTATTGATCCATTGAGTTTATTCAAGTTTCAGACAGTCTTTTTAAAAATATGTAAAAATGTGAAATACAAGGACCCTCTTTTTGGCTCCCTTTGATAAACCCAGATTTATTCGCTGACCAGTCATATTTGCAACCAAGAAAAAAAAAAAAATTCAAAACCCCTAATATTTGCATCGAAGAAATAGACAAACAAAAACTATTCGATCAAAATTTCCTGTATAAATATCCCCGTTACAAAAATAAATAAGTAATCAAGAATCGCAACCCACAACAACAAGAACAAAAAAAACAAAACCAAAATCATCGTAGCACACTGCCAAATGTGGACAATCCCAATTTCTTGCAAACTTCCTGTCGATAAACGAGGCGGCCAGTCCAAACCATGCTACGAGTGTAGAGTGCCAAAATGCCCACCAGAGCAGAGCAAACGCGAAAAAGACGCCGACTACGTTATTCTGTCAATAATTTACATTTAGATCCACCTCAAGACCCAGATGTAGCTCTAAATCAAGGTGAGCCTGTAGAGCCGCATCATGTAGTAGATCTAGATCTAGATCTAGATATATCTAGATCCACACATTCTGGAACCACGTGTTTTAGATCCAGACAAAGACCCCGATGGCGATGCAGATCATGAGCACGTAGAACTTAATCATCTCGGAGCAATGACAAGGCCATGTCAGTTTTGCACAGCAAAGTTGTGGAAGGATGAAAGTAGTTCAATGTGCTGTGCTAATGGCCAGGTTATGCTTCCCCCTCTCCAGCCCTCCCTGAGGAACTTATGAGGCTCTTTTACTTTACAGGAGACAGTGAAGAATCCAAAAATTTTCGACAGCGTATTCGTTCTTACAATTCTTCATTTGCATTTGCATCTCTAGGCGTCAATGAAGATGTGTTGCCAGCTGGAGTGTACTCATTTCGTATAAACGGTGCGGTATGCCACAGAATCGGACAGATACAACCAAGCCATCATCACCCTAAGTTTTCACAACTTTACATTCATGACACCCAAAATGAAATTGAAAACAGACTCCACTGGTTCAGTCACCTACAACAGAACATTGTCACCAAAATATCCACAATTCTTCATGACATCAATCCGTTCGTGAGAGTATATATATATATACCCTGCCACACGGATAATGTGGTGTATCATGCAGCACTGATCCAGTAGAAATGTTTGGTGAGTTCAGTTGTGCTTTTACTCTCTTTCTTCCTGCCTTTACCATTTTAACTGAGTCTTTTTGCCCGCGAAATCGCGGGCACTCTACTAGTTTAAAAAAAAAAAATAGTGGCGGGAGTAATTCATTGTGGTGCAATTTCGCCCCTTTTGTTGCTCGGCGCTACAGCCTAAGTGACATTTTCAAAAAGTATAACATTAATTTTCCTAAGTGTCTACTAATCCAGCCCAATCGCTTTTGTATAGACCGATTGTGTTTATTCAAGTTTCAGGTATTTTTAAATAAAAAGTGGTAAAATGTAAAATACAATGATCTTTGTTTTGGCTCCCTGTAGTAAGTCCACCGCACCGGGAACGATGTGTTAATACGCGTTCAATTCGGTGTGCGCAGTCCCCCTACCAAAAATGAGTGCGTATTGCCCTGGTGCGCACAAAATCTGAAGTAAAACTGTAGGAAGCTTTGTAGACCCAAAAGAGAGAGAGAGATAGAACAGTGGGTTCACAGGTTTATCCCGGATAATGCCGGGAACTTCATCTAGTATTTAAAAAAAAACAACTATAATAATAAAAATATAAAATAATTTTACATTGTCCAATAAAAACAATCCCCAAAAAACTAATATACCAATCTGAATCCAAAACTGTTTCTCGGTAAATACAATGTGCCACATCAACCTTTACATTTACACAAATTTTTTTAAATGGAGACATTGTTATTAAAATTTCAAATGTTTAACGATCTTTTGTTTTTTTTTAAGGAAAATTGTACTGTCATATTAAAGTTCATGGGGACATGAAGTTAATCCCTATCTGGTTACCAAAATCATACCCACTGGGTATAATTTTTATCCACAAGACACTACGGCCACAGCTTTGTGCAAACACATGTTATTGTTTTATCTATTGTTTGTAATAACGAGTTATTGAACCGCGCGCGATCTAGCGTCAGTTTTCTATTACTTCCTTCGAAGGAAGTGAAACTTGTAATGGCAGTTTCTGGGCAAGGGACCGCATGATGAAGCTGGGATATCAGAAAAATAAAAAATAAAAATAATATTCTGGAATTAACGCCGAAAATAGCAACATAAGCTGTCAAAAGCTACAATTGTCCAGCATTTTAAAGTCAGTGACTTTTCCACATCTCAACAGCATAGGGTTAACAACCGAGGTCATGGCAGGTCAAGGGTTAATCGGGAGGTTAACATGATCATGAGCGCGCTAATTCGCTCCAACGCGCACGCGCCGGCGATATGTGACGGCAGCACGTGCGCAGAGACAACCCAGGGGGTGAAATGAGCAGTGTAGAGAACAGACGGGCCGTAGAAATTAGATTTTCATATTCTGTCGAAATTTACATTGTAACTAGCCCCCGGGGCCCACAAGTCAGCGCCGGTCTGATACCAGCTCCTGGAACCTGCCACTACCGAAATTAGATGACACGGGGGGTGAGTCGGGACAAACGGGTGGGGCCTGGTTATCCGGTTGGGGGTGGGGGGTGAAGAAGAGCCAGAGACAAACGGGTTGGAGGCCTGGACTGAGGGAGGGAGGGAGGAAGGAGGGGTGAGGAGAACAAGGATCCTGGATGTTGTAACACAATACGGGCTGTCAAGGAGGGCCAAGACGTTTTCCTCTAAAATATGGGTCCTTGGTGCACACAGCAGCTGCTGATTTGGAAAGAAAACCCAAATTGGAAGTCATTAGACCGAAAGAGAGACATGCCTGCATTTTTGGGATATTATAACATTGTGAGCAATGGTCAGTTTAGATTTACAGTACATCATCACGACAACGCTGATGTTGTGTCTGGTGCTCTCGGCGAGAGAAATACATTTTGTATTTGTATACTACTTAAATCCTATTTGGGAAATTTGCCTTTGTGTCATCGCACCCAGTTACAACTGGAGCAGGCACGTCGTCGCCACTGTGCAGCGCCGGTGGGCCTTTTTTTTCGTGTCTTTTTTGGTTGGGGGGAGGGAGGAGATGAGGGAGGAGAGGGGGGGGGGGGTGGTAGGGATGATTTTTATTTGATTTTGCCCGGGCAGCGGCCTGTTCGGCCTGCTCTTTTCGATTTCCAACTGCCATGGTATCTTTAACGTGCGCAATGTGCACACGGGCCCTTCGAGTTTTTCGTCTGTTTCTGAGAAGACTAGGCACTCGATCCTACCTCCCACAGGATCTGGGACAGGAAAATATGAGAAAAATCCCGAAATTCCAACATGCCTGCACCGACTGGGATCTGAACCCGGTACCTTAGGCATGAGAGGCGAGCACCTTGCCTCTAGACCACCGTGTACATGCCGGAGAACTAAAGTACATGTATAATAATTTGAGGGGACCTAGTGCACTGTACTGAATCAGGTCTGTCTTGGCTCGGTTTTAGGGTTAGAAATGGTCTACGGGGGTATTCAGGACCTCATACAGTACACTAAGGAGGCTGAAACAAATCTATTCCCATAGTTTTATTCAAAGAGATTTCAAATCTGAGTCAAAGCCGACGCTAAATAGGCTTGGCACATTGCGCCGTGCCTCACTTTTCAGATGAGCTGCAATTCGTGAAAAATAAAAATGCAGTTTCAACCAATCTCTCGATAGGAAAGCATCAAGTTGAAAGGCGGTCTCTGTAGCGGTATGTGTGAGTTTATTGAGTTAAAGTGCAGATTATGATAACATCAGTTGAGCTTGAAAACAAGTAAACCACAAACCAGCACACACACACACACACACATAAACAATCTGAGAAATTACTCTTAATTTTTTGTTGTCTGTGACAGTCGAATTCAAACACAGAGATCCCATTTTGCATGGCGAAAGTTCTTGTGAGAAAAATACTTGGCTCAAATACCTTGAGATTGATTTACGTGAACATGAGTTCAGCGTTTACAATAATATATTAAATTAAGAATGTTGTTACGAGTACATACGTCCCTAGGGATACATAATTATTTTTAAGCCAGAGCTAGAGAGCTCCTCCCGAAATATTCTTCACAACGGGATTAATTAATTATTTTTTTCAGATTTTCTTTATGTTATCCTCCTGTTTTTTGTTTGAAAAGCCGGGGGGGGGGGGGCAGGGTTAGGGATTTGATAGGATTTAGGGTTGATAAAGGCGGGTTAGAGATAGGTACCTATACGTAA
Source organism: Onchidella celtica (assembly GCA_963931925.1). Taxonomy (NCBI): domain Eukaryota; kingdom Metazoa; phylum Mollusca; class Gastropoda; order Systellommatophora; family Onchidiidae; genus Onchidella; species Onchidella celtica. The sequence continues at coordinate 40,416,042 of OZ007574.1, forward strand.
GCGCCCCTAGCACAAAACGCTTGGGGACCGTACGTGCTTATAACAAAAGCTTTTAATTAAATAATGTGCCATAGTCCAATTGTATATGTGTGTGTAATAAAAGACAATTTCCCCCAAAACAAACATGTTTCACTGTAAGTACAGCGTGCCGAGCTGTCAAACGTTACACGCATAATGATTAAGGATTACTTATATATGGATTTTCTAATGTATCAACAAATAATTTTTCGTCACAGATATTTTACATTTTTTGCATTAAATTTGGCAATTTAAAATCAGTTTGGCTCATTCCAGAAGTTTGGAATATAGGTTCTATTATTTTTTCCATGTTATACACAATGCTCAGTATGCACTGAATATTAGCAATAATGCTCTTCAGTTATTTGATAGCGCCAGCATCACCCAATCTCTGGCAATCAAAGGTCCTTAACTCTGCGATCCCCTACAGTCCAGGACCGCAGGAGAACGGAGCGCCAGCCAGCGCGCACCAAACACCAATAAAATATTACAATATCGTATGCCTGCTATCATATTTTTACCCCACTCAACAGGCAGTCCGGAACCCTCTTCCAGCTGATTGGTCGCCGGGGGGAAAGGAAAAAATATGATTATGAGGTGGCCAATAATATTTTCCTGTATGAAAATGAGTTGTCGGAGCCGGGCGCATGAGGCGAGCTGCCGCTGGTGGTGGTGGTGGTAGTAGCAGCGAGTAGCATGGCAAAGGATGCGCCGTTGATGTTTATCTTAGAGACACACAGCCAATGTCTGGAGTGACGGACGGAGCAGACAAGTGGGTGAGCCATGAGCAAAAATTTGCAGCTTTGTGAATGGAGCATTACTTCAAAATAAAAATAAAAAATAAAAAATTTCTGTGAAAGTGTATTTGTGTGCATGTTTGTTTGTTTAAATTGGGCAAAAAGAAAAGGTTGTATGTTGCAAAGCCCCGCGTGAGAAATAAAACCCAAACAATACAAAGCAAACTAAAAAGAGAAGACAGAAAATACACAAATTTTCGGCTATCGCCTTTTTCAAGTGAAAAAAACAACGAACAATAGTCTTTTATAGTTTTTTTTTTTTTTTTCACTTGAAAAAGGCGAAAGCCGAAAATTTGTGTATTTTCTGTCTTCTCTTTAGTTTGCTTTGTATTGTTTGGGTTTTATTTCTCACGCGGGGCTTTGCAACATACAACCGTTTCTTTTTGCCCAATTTTGACTTTGCTTATAGCCCTGCTGCGACCCCACAGTTTTTCTGTGGTTATTATGATGTTTGTTTGTCTGTGTTTTTTAAAAATGATGCTGGTAGTAACACTGGGAAACTTTTCGTTCTCAGTACAATTCTCTCATACACTATAATAGATAGATAAATGGATGGTTGGGCAGACAGACGGACACACAGGCAGACAGACAGACAGACAGACAGATAGATGGATAGACAGATCAAGCAGGTAGCATATCTGCATGGTTCACTTCTAATATCATAATCATTTGGTGTCAATTCCACCGGATCTTTTTTTTTCGTACATTCCGGAGGAAAAAATAAATGAATAAATAGTAAAATATAATTATACTATTGGAACTACTCTGTTCTTAGGGCAATTTTGAAGTCATTGAAGTATTTCTCTAAATATGACTTCAAAAAATCACAACTGTGAAAATAACATTCATATTTAGGGATCTACCTACGGTCTGCCACTTTTTCTCTCTCTCCCTCTCTCTTCTCTTCTTGTAATAATTTCACGCCTTTGACCCTCGGCCATCCTCTGGAGTGTGAAACTACTCAGACTTACTCTGGGAGAGCTTCGATCGAAACTAATAAGACGTTTTAAAAACACAGCCAGTACTCTGAGACATATTTTCTGAGACAACGCCAGAGACTCTTTGCCAAGCCTTTCTTCGTGAGGCCAGGACATAAATTAAATATACCTCTTGAGGGCCGCTAAGCTGATTTGAGGACAAACATGATTGGACATATACATCTTCAGACAGCGCTAAAAGCTTCTCCCATCACTTTATGTACCAGTCAAAAAGGACCAAATTATTGGTGAAAAACGAGAGGAATTTGGAAAATGTCAGCAAACCCATGCTGAAAAGGAAAATGGTCAAAGCGCAGAGTCCTCACGTTTTGTGGGTCCCCCGTGTTCATTAAAGTTTGTCTTATCAATAAGTTCGTCATTACTGGCACTGGCCCGCCCTAATTCAATTTGGACCTTTTTGTTTGCAGTGCCCTTTACCAGACTCAGAATAGTGACCGCTGTCCGAAATAGGCTGGACGGCACGACATGAGGACATAATGAAACCAGACCGGACATCGAAGTAGAGGATTTCCTCGAGATTATTCTCTTCTCTTCTTTCTCTCTCTCTCTCTCTTTTTCCCATTTTTTTTTCTTTTGTCATCTGAACAGAGCCCACCACGTCTTCATCCAGCCAGGTTATTTCTTTCATCCAATGATTAATTTTTCTGTTCATCTTTCTATCTTTGCCGAGGATTTTCTTTTTTCTTCTCTTTTTTTTTTTTCTTTGCTAAGACGCTTCATTGTAATGTTGGTCCGCTCCGCGAGTCATTTTCGATAATGAAAAGTGTCTATGTTATACTATTCACTTCAGTATTCGTCAAGTTTGCTGTCTTCAGACTATCCAGGCTGGAATTATTGTTATTTATTTTGTTTAAATTGCCTTCTTTATTAGTTGTCCTCTTTGTTTTGCGCAATAAATAATGATATTTTAAAGAAAGGGCAGTTGTCTCACACTTGGGGACTGTGTAATCTTATTGTTAATGACAAATAACGTTATGTTTGTAGTGATGGGAAATAAGAATGTTATTTTGTGAAAAGTGATTATATTTTTGTAAAATCTGAAATGCAGACTGTAATACCTGGATACATGTTATGAACTGTGCGTATAGCACAGTAGATGTTTAAATCTCTTTGTACAAAAATTTAATGGAAGAATTCAAAACTGTTCACAATGCAAAGGATGGGATTTCTTTGTTGTTGTTGTTGTTTTTTTAATGTAATTTCTTTAAAACACGATGCAAAGAGAAAGATATAATGACAAAATATTCTGTCGAAAAGTTTCAAGACAGTAACAGCGGAGAAAGAACAAAATAAAACGAAACAAAAGAATTCAGTAAGTTCAGTTTGAGATAAGATGGGGAAAAATGGGGGAAAAACAAAAAATTGGTAGAGAAGATTGGGATTTGAGGGGAGGGGGCTGAGAGAAGTTGTTGTTGTGGTGATGAAGAGTTGGATATCACATTGACATACACTGAGGTCGTTTTTCCTCGTCCCTCTCTATCATCGTCTCCAGCTTTTGTGCTGACGGGAAAACACACGGAGCGGGTACATCAAGCCCCAAAGTTGGACTTGCGTCCTGACAGGCACGGAACTAAAACCGATCCCCACCGTCAGTTTCCTATATTGATGACCATCTTCCAGTCACGTGACCCTCCCGGAGCCTGGGTCTCCAAAAGTTATCTGATTGGCTGACCACTGATAAGAATCGAAGATGGGCATTAGTGTCCGAAGTGTCCATTGGTTACTCTATCTTTATTCCAGGGCTTGCTTCAATCTGACCGAATGCTGGGGGACAAAAGTGGACGGAAGATGACCAGTGTAACATTCAGGCCCATGAGTGAATGTCCAGTGGCCAGCGTTTTTTTTTTTTTTCTTTCTTTCTTTCTCCCCCTCCCTTTCTAAGACGGCCGTCTCAAATCCAGTCACGCAGGGCCCCCCAATAGTCAGTGGAACATGATCGAACTTGGTAATAAGCTGAAAGTACTAACTGAGACATGATACAGATGGAGAGAGGCAGATAGGGAGACGCCTACAGCAGGGACAAAATCACAATGGTAGAGATGGGAATGTATCAAATTCCAGCACTGAAGATTGGAGGACTGGACGGAGAATGATTTCAGCTTCATACCGATCGTTGATGCAGCATCCTACGTCCTCATAATGGTTGCTGAGTTGGACAAGGAAGTGGTTGGGATTTGGGGGGGGGGGTGGGTAGGGGGAGCGTGATGAATGTATGGGTGTGTCAGTGGATAAAAGAGGTTGAGTGTACGACAAAAGGAAGACAAAGGATTTATTAGACGGAAGAGAACAACATAAATACACAAAGAAAGAAAAGCAAAATGAAGATGATTTATTTAACAATACTGACAGCCAGCCAGACAGACCGATGGACGGACTGACAGTCAGAGAGACAGACTTACAGGCAGATAGATAGATAGATAGATAGATAGATAGATAGATAGATAGATAGATGGATGGATGGATGGATGGATGGATGGATGGATGGATGGATGGATGGATGGATGGATGGATGGATGGATGGATGGATGGATGGATGGATGGATGGTTGGACGGACGGACGGACGGACAGACAGACAGACAGACAGACAGACAGACAGACAGAGATAGATAGATAGATAGATAGATAGATAGATAGACAGACAGACAGACAGACAGGCAGGCAGGCAGGCAGGCAGGCAGGCAGGCAGGCAGGCAGGCAGGCAGGCAGGCAGGCAGGCAGGCAGGCAGGCAGGCAGGCAGGCAGGCAGGCAGGCAGGCAGGCAGGCAGGCAGGCAGGCAGGCAGGCAGCAGGCAGGCAGGCAGGCAGGCAGGCAGGCAGATAGATAGATAGATAGATAGATAGATAGATAGATAGATAGATAGATAGATAGATAGATAGATAGATAGATAGATAGATAGATAGATAGATAGATAGATAGATAGATAGATAGATAAATAGATAGATAGATAGATAGATAGGTGAACACAAAAACGGATAGGAAGAGATACTTCTTGATTTGTCAGTTGATTGATTTGCATGGTATTACAATGCTTTGCACAAACAGTTATGTCACCTGAAAAATCTCTTTTCTAGCAATAGTTTTTCCCATTTTCTTACTGGCCTGCTCGATATCTTTGTTTTTTCAACAATATTTTGGTTTATCTGTGAAGTTTACCGAAACACACTTAGGTCGTTTATGCACGCACGGCCTTGGTATTGTGTACTTAGACTGTAAAGTAAGAAGTGTACGGACTTAACCCTTTTGCTGCCCAGCCCAAACGGCCTTCCTTCCTTTACATTACCAGAATAATGGATTATCAGGTAGAAGGGTGACAGGAATTAATAAAATCAAAAACAATGTCGGCCGATATATCGATCTCACGGCAGTTTTAACGTGAAACGGTAGGGCTGATATATCGGCCATGGCTCAGTCTCCTGCAACTGTGATGGACCGATATATCGGCCCTGTGGCAGCAAGAGGGTTAAGGCAATCTGGTTTCAGAATCGGACTTTAATGTACCTAAACAGAGACTCCTTCGTATGACCTAAGCATTCATGACTACACCGTCTTATTAACTTATACACCCACGGAATTTAGCTTTGTAATGTTTTTATAAAGGTCAAATTCCTAAGGTGAGCTTAGTATAAATGTGATTGGAATCTGGCAAAACTGGGCTAAAGATGAAATTTTAAATGCATACCTCTTTAAAAATTCAAAATAAAATAGATCTAGTTCTGAGACGATTTCCAGCAAAATATTTCAACTGAATGCAGAAAAATGGCCGACCTTTCATATTATGAGCAAATCTCAATTTCCACAGAAAATGACTTTTTCCCTCTTTGGAGCCGTTTTCTCTGGAATATGGTCTTTCACATTAAACCCGATTTAGTCAGATTCACTCACAATTTTAATGACACGTTCGTTGCAAAAACAACAGGTAAATCTATGTCACAACAAAGAGACTACCATGTCATCCATCACATACTGGCGTATGGATGATTTTGGTGTTTTTGTGCTGCTGTTAACTTGTCACTGCCCGTGGTGAAATCTACATCATCACAAAGTGACGTGTCCATATCTTTAACAGTTCTGAACTTACAAGCAGCAGCGTGTTTGCCATTTCCAAGAAGAACGAAAGTGACCAAAAATTTGGAAGGCTTTCCTGTAAATGAGAAAATTCTTGATACGCAAGCACGCCAGATGAACATAGTATACTTGAAGAGGTCAGATCAAGACCATGATTAAGTCACATTTGAGTCATTTCGACAAAAAACAAACAAACAAACAAAAAAACAACAACTTTAGTCTTAACTTTGTCCTCGCATTGGTATGGCCCACTTTCAATTCTAACCTTCTCAGCTCTGGTTAACGATAGAAGGATGGTGTCACCTTAAATAGATAGCCCTTTTTATGTAGTTTTCCCTGATATGCGCATTTCCTTTTTTTTTTTTTTAAATGTGACTTAACCTCATTCTTGAACTAAACTCTTCAATTATTAATTTTAGCACTTTAAATAGATATCATCATGATACAGAATGGTAGAAAGTTGAAATGGCGCAGACGGGAATAAGGATTAATTTTCGTTGCTGGTGGCGAAATCTTGGTTAGGAAAGAGTTTGAGGGCAGGGGGGAGGGGGCGAGGGTGAGATGTGGTTAAATAATTAAGAGAAGACTGAAGATAGCAAGAATGTAATGATTATTTGACTTACAATCTAGATAAGGTAACCCGTGTGCTGGGCACTGGAGGACCTGGCGCTTGGCAAGTCAATTTCTCCAATATCCGGAGATAGTCATGATTACCAAAGTCATGTGACTCCAGACAGCAGATACAGCCCTGCGGTCAGTCCCCAGCAATGGACAGTCTCCAAGATGCTGGGACGATATCTTAATTTACTGTGGTCAACCCGGTATCTAGCCGAATTTTTATTTTCGACTAAAGTCGGCGCCTGAAAATTAAAGTCGGACGGGACGAAGTAGCTGTAGGGACAGTCATGTCGGAAATGTTTGACGGTTCCAGAGATTTAATTTCATTTTGATTGACCTAAACATTTTCCCAATCTTCCCGGCAGATTAAGGCTGCTTGCTCGCTTCTCTCAGAGCGGTTTCTGGCTGCGGAGGATTTGAATGCGTAACATTTTCTAAGTCTGTTGGCAGTGATTGTGTCAAAGCAGTCTTGACAACGTCTCAGCGAGGAGATATTTTTATATTTGATAGAGAGGGCTGGGGGGAAACTTAGGGGAGGGGAAGGAGAGAGAGCGAGAGGGCTGGGAGAAAGAGCGACAGAGAGAAGGAAAGAGAGAAAGAGAGAGAGAGAGAGGGAGAGAGGGCTGGGAGAAAGCGACAGAGGGAAGGAGAGAGAGAGAGAGAGAGAGAGAGAGGGATGGGAGAAAGAGCGACAGAGGGAAAGAAAGAGAGAGAGAGAGCGAGAGGGATGGGAGAAAGAGCGACAGAGGGAAAGAAAGAGAGAGAGAGAGAGAGAGAGAGCGAGAGGGATGGGAGAAAGAGCGACAGAGGGAAAGAAAGAGAGAGAGAGAGAGAGCGAGAGGGCTGGGTAAAAGAGCGACAGAGGGAATGAAAGAGAGAGATAGAGAGAGAGAGAGAGAAAGAGAAAGCGAGAGGGCTGGTAGAAAGAGCGACAGAGGGAAGGAAAGAGAGAGAGAGCGAGAGAGAGAGAGAGAGAGAGAGAGAGAGAGCGAGAGGGCTGAGAGAAAGAGCGACAGAGGGAAGGAAAGAGAGAGAAAGAGAGAGAGAGAAGAACTTAAGTAAAAAGAGGTAAAAGGAGGTAAAAGATGATGAGAAGGGATAGGAGAAAGGTGAAGAAATAAATATGTGACCAATAGATGGATTAGTCAAGAAGTCTATTATATTTGTACATAATAAGATAACTTTACTAAAACAACAATGGCGCGCACTGTCCGGTTTATTTGATTACAGGCCTGTTAATGAACAGGAGGTAAAATTTATTCCTTTAATATTGATATTGGTGGACAGTGTGTGAATTGAGAGAGCTGTTCTTTGTGCAGTCTTCACACGACAAGACCCGCTATGCAAATATGATATAAATGCCTTGCTCACTCCATTTTACTGATTTTATAGACAACTATAATGTAATGCGGTAACATCTACACTGCGACTATCATCTTCAGCATCACTACTGCTATCATCGTTATTACCATATACACCACAATCGTTATAATTATCATTACCACAACCACCATCATCATCATCATTGCCGCCATCGTCAGCACAGTCACAACCACCACCACCATCATCATTATCATCAACATTACCAGTGTCATCATCCCCACGACTGTCATCATCATCATCTTCATCTTCAACACCACCACCATCACCACCAAGGCCATCGTCACCACTACATCATTGTTCACACCACCACAACTACCATCATCCCCATCACCACTGTCACAAATCCCAGACTGGGAGATGTAATAAGTTATGACAGGACAACAATCACGAACGAACAAGTTTAACACTTAACAGAACAACCCATCAGACTCACACATTTATTAAACATAATTATACAAATAATAGCGCAATCACATACATTATATTATTGAAATTAACTGCCGTACAACGGCCTTATTCTCACATGCACTCTTCCTCGGATCCACAACCCGGTAGTTACTTCCTAAAGGCACTTCGGCCTCAGCCTCTCCCCTCAGGGTCTTAATAGCACATTAATAATTCACTGGCACCGCAGTCCCTCAATATCACCTTCCTATTGTCATACACCTTAGCATTCCACTAGCACCTCAGCAGGGCAATAGCACATTATCATTTCAATAGCCCATCAACATGGCAATAGTACATTATCATTTCAATAGCCCATCAACGTGGCAATAGTACATTATCACATTCACGCTCATATCTACGTCCCTGCCCGTGGCCAGACTGCCACGACTTTATGTGCCTCTACTGTCCTGCACCAACAGCCTCACTCTTGGCCTATGTGTGGCCTCCGGCCCTATGCTGGCCTATCCCCTGTGCTCACCGAGGCGGCTCTTTGGCCCGTCCCCGACACCTACAAGAATAACATTACATTGGTATAATACCCTACCATTTCTATTCACTCCACCTCTCCTTACAACCCATGAAGCGTACACACAATAGTTCACATTTCACTCACCAAACATCTTACGGTAACACACCTCCATCGGAGTACACACTACTCACTCGCGCTACAAATCCATGAACTCAACTTTCATCTATCGCTCATGGCGCACATTGCTATATCCAATATCAAGGACTTCCACATTCCTCACATATACTTATTTACATCATGGTAATAGACGAATATAATAAATTATATCAATCATAATTATCAATCATCGTTTCACCTACCAGTTATCACTGGAAAGACTCTCTCACTAGTCTTCTGACTGCTCCCCTTATGTTCGCCCGCTGGGCTTTCTCTTGCGTCCGTTCAGTAGGACCTTCTAACTTGCAGTGATAGTAATACAGCGCTTCGCCTCATTCAGACCCCCCACCACTCATAACAGCACGCTTTAACTTACTTGTCTACGTGCGTTAATTTTACTCTCCTCCTTTCCCCTCGTAATTATTAACTATCGCTCACTCCACTCGTGACATCATCCCCCACCCCAAAAAAATTAATGCAATTAATTTCAAATCGCATCAAGATGACTGTCAACGAGTGAGCGTGAGCAATACCTACATAAAAATGACCTACCAATGCCCCTAGCACATAAAATACCGGAATCAGGGGAAAATATGGGGATCAATATGCCCTGCACTATGCATATATGTATCACATCATCAATAGCTAACTAAACACACTACCTCATACAGAATCAAAAACCAATCAACCTATCAACCATTCTTCATATCATATTTATAATGTCAATATTTTAAAGTCGACTCATTCACACAGATCCTGTCAATGTTCCTGTCCTCCGATGTATAAGCTCCTGAACTCTTCCCCTAGGCTCGACTAAGGTAGTCGGCGATATGATTGCTGGTTCCTGGAATTGGTTGAATAACGAAGGTATACGGCTGCAAAGCCAATGCCCATCTAGACAAGCGTGGGCTGGACGAACGATTCTTTGACAAAAACGTTAGTGGCTTGTGGTCTGTCTGGATACAGAATTCTCGTCCCATGAGATAGCGTCCTAATTTCTGGACGGACCACACAATGGCAAGACACTCCCGCTCTATCACCGAATATTTTCTTTCTCTCTGCAATAACTTCCTACTGACATAACATACAGGATGGAGACATTCGTTCTTCTCCTGTAGAAGACAAGCGCCGACACCAGAGTCCGACGCATCCGTTCTGAGGATAAAATTAGATCGAAAATCGGGTAATATCAGAATGGGTGACGATGATAATGCTGTCACCAAATTATCAAATGCTGTCTGACATTCAGACGTCCACTGGGCCTTATCGGGTTGTCCCTTCTTAGTAAGGTCAGTAAGAGAAGATGACAAGGAGGAAAAATTTGGAATGAACTTTCTGTAATAATTTAAAATTCCCACTAAGCTTCTGACTTGTTTCTTTGTTTTTGGGATTTGCAACCCTACTAATTTGTCAATTTTTGTTACTTCAGGTCTCTGAACACCTCTACCCACGATATGTCCTAAGAATACTATCTCTGGACATGCCAAATCCATCTTTGCGGGTTTAGCAGTTAACCCAAAATGACGTAATCGTTTAAAAATTACTGTTAGTGTCTGAATATGATCAGACCATGTCGACGTATGACACGCTATATCGTCAAAAAATGACACGACATTAGGTATGTCCTTCAACACCAGTATGAGAATACAGATACTCTGGTCTCTCATGAAACCTCTGCAGCATATCAACATGGAAAACCTTACTTGATCCATCAATGTGGATAGCGTAATCTACCTTCGAAACAACTCGCTCAATAACATAAGGACCTTTCCATGTCATCAATAACTTATTATGATCCGTAGGTAATAACAATAGAACCTTGTCTCCTGGCTTAAAAATTCTGAGTTTGGAACCTCTATCTTTATAGTTCTTTGCTCTTGCTGAAGCGATACTAGACGCTTCTTCCGCAATATTCTGAATAGGAGCCTGGGGTGTACGACCCTTATGCGTCGTCTTTTGGCACGCACTGCATGTCTTACAATATAACCGTACATCTCTGTATACTGACGGCCAATAAAAATTTTTCAGAACTCTTTGCTTGGTTCCAGCACTTCCCATATGATCCGCTAATGGAACATCATGGGCCAGACGCAATACTGTCGCAATTAACGACCGTGGCACGACGACCTGCTTTTGAACGGAAGCCACTGTGACGTACATACGGAACAGAATGCCCCCCTGGACAAAAAAGGACGAAGACCCGTTTTTATATTTCCTCGTTTTGTCCGTTCGCGCCTCCTCAAAACATGGACTCAATGGTGGGTCCTCCTTTTGCAATGTCGCCAAGCGCTCTGGTGTGATATCCAGGTTGACCGCTGGCGTTGCCAAAGGTCTAATTTTACCCTTATCACCTACCTGTCGACGTGTCTCGACTGCGGCACAAAAGTCAATACCTTTTGATTGCGACCATGCCTGCACATTCTCCTCGGAAGGGGAACCTACCCGAGACACATTACCAATGATGAGCTGGGCGCCTGGAAAGCAACCAACGACTGTTTCGACTTCCCCGCTAAGGAAAGGTGTATCTATCACTATTCTTGCCATGGGTAATTTCTCAATGGCCCCTGAAAATTGGATGCACGGGACAGTCTCACCTGTAAGCTGTGAATCCCGAATGCAGTCCCTATGCACTCCCACAACGGTAGATCCTCTATCTCGTAAAACCGAGACCGGTTCGTCTCCAACAAACCCCCGGATAAACCCTAAGACCACCTCCTGTATGACATGAATTTATAACGGGGATCTTTCTCCCACAAGGTAAAACACCGGAAGATAATAACTTCTCACAACTGGGACACTTAGAATACTGTCCGCCTCCGTTGTCCGATGTAACACACGCAGCCGCATGATGAAATTTATTAGGGGAACATGGACTGGAGCTACTGTCCACGTTCGCCGCTATCCTACCTGCAGGGCAATTCACGCTGATGTGATCTGCTCTTCCGCAGTTCCAACACTTCGCGGCCCTACACTCGCGTGAAAAGTGACCCACGCGTCCGCAAGTCCAACACTCCGCTCCCTGTGCTGCACTAGGCCTGGGTCCCCGTGACCCATCGCGACCGGAACTAAAGTCCCTATGCCGTCGGTCATCGGCAAAGGTCACAAATCGCCCCCGGCCATTACCGCGACCTAGCCCTCCTGCTCGGTCAAACTTACCGGATCCATATGCAGGTGATTGGTGATAGCCCCTACGCTGCCCCTGGGCTTGCCCACTATAGGCACCACGCTGACGCGACCTGTCTTTAGGTCCTGTCGGCGACCCTTCGACAACGGCGACGTACCCAGCATCTTGGACGTACGCCCTCGCCACTGGTTTGGACGGATGTGCCGTACGGTATGCTTCCGCCAACTTAGACGCCTCCTGCACCGACGCGGGTTCGTTTTCTTTCAAGAAAGCCACCAGATCTTTATGGCACGACGCGTACAGCTGGTCACGGATCATTAGGTCTTTTAATTTAGTAAAACCCGCGCCAACATGCGCCAAGTCTACCCAGTTCGCGAAATATTCCGTCAATCTCGCGACGGAGGCAGCAAAGTCCTCCCTGGTATCCGCACGTGCTCGCCTAAACTGCTCCCGGAAATATTCCTCGGTACGCGCAAATCGGCGAAGCAGCAAAGCCTTCAGCTTATCGTAATCTTGCACGTCTTCGCGCTGTAGCTCTTTAAAGTAGGTTAACGCTCGCCCCTGCAATAGAGACGCCAGGTACGTGGACCATAATTCCTTATTTTCCCCCCATTGCAATTGTGCGTTCAGTTCGAACCTGTAAAGGAAGGCGTCTATGTCGTCCTTCCGGTCGTCGAACGTAGGGAGCTTAATCCTAACGCCACCTTTATTGTGTACCTGCCGCTCAACTGTTTCCGTTGGCGTATTCTTCTTGAGTTCTAATTCCGCGATTCTTACTCGCGCGTCTGTCTCCCGCTCTTGAGCTTCTATCTCCTTTAACTTTAACTCCCTCTCCTGAGCCTCTTTTTCTCTCTCTCTATCCTTAGCACGCTCATCGCGCAAATCCGCCTGCTGTTCTTTAATCCAGCCGCGTAGCTCCTCTCCCTCCAGGCCAAGTTCCTTACCCAACTTCATTAGTTGTTGGAGTTCCGCCATTTCACAGATTTATGGTTACGGTGTATATTATCAAAACGGCTAACCTGTCGGTATGATCACTAACGACACGACCAGAGACCTGAGATCACACCAGATATAACAATACCCAATTGTCTCAAATACAATTCAGAAATTTACCTACTTCCTAACTAATTCTATATTCATTAAATGTATAGCACTATTAATAATAAAAGAGAATAGAAACGACAAGAATGAAGAACTTCAGAAGAAGGACCACAAGGACATCGAGGAACAACGAACCAGACTAGGACAAAGACCTAAAAAAGAAAATATAATGAAAAAAAAAAATGCAACCTAACTACGCCGATTACACTACACGGTACGAACAAGAACAGAGTCTGAAAAAAAAGAACGTATCTACAGATAGGTAAGAGAGGGACAAGAGAAACGTCTTCCTAAAACAACGAGGAAGATGGAACGGCACAATCTAAACAAAAATACAGGTCCCTACAGAACTGTTCACTGTGATGAACGAAGTTCCAAATTTAGCCCACCTCCCGAAGAGGATAAACCAAGTTCACCACAGCAAACCCGCGCCACCGCCCGTACAATCAATTACAACGAAAACAGCAAAAACAGAGAAAAAGACAGAAGAAAAGACAGCCCTCAATCCAGGGCACAAAATTTCAGTTTCACTTAACTTTCACCCTTGATTTCAATTTCTCCCCTTTCTCGGAGCTCTGGCTGTTTGACCTCTACAGGCTGGCACACACACTCTGCAGAAATTTAAGTACACATTAATACATATTCATCAAAATACATGCATCAATACATATTCATAAATATACATAATTTATACCATCATAAAATTTCCATTCATCCCACGAACAAGGACAACAGCACAAATTCCTAGCACAACAGAAAAACAACTAGATATGACGAATACACAATGTCAAGATGACCACAGGTAAACAGGACGAGTGTCACAACGGACGAGCCCCCAATGTCACAAATCCCAGACTGGGAGATGTAATAAGTTATGACAGGACAACAATCACGAACGAACAAGTTTAACACTTAACAGAACAACCCATCAGACTCACACATTTATTAAACATAATTATACAAATAATAGCGCAATCACATACATTATATTATTGAAATTAACTGCCGTACAACGGCCTTATTCTCACATGCACTCTTCCTCGGATCCACAACCCGGTAGTTACTTCCTAAAGGCACTTCGGCCTCAGCCTCTCCCCTCAGGGTCTTAATAGCACATTAATAATTCACTGGCACCGCAGTCCCTCAATATCACCTTCCTATTGTCATACACCTTAGCATTCCACTAGCACCTCAGCAAGGCAATAGCACATTATCATTTCAATAGCCCATCAACATGGCAATAGTACATTATCATTTCAATAGCCCATCAACGTGGCAATAGTACATTATCACATTCACGCTCATATCTACGTCCCTGCCCGTGGCCAGACTGCCACGACTTTATGTGCCTCTACTGTCCTGCACCGACAGCCTCACTCTTGGCCTATGTGTGGCCTCCGGCCCTATGCTGGCCTATCCCCTGTGCTCACCGAGGCGGCTCTTTGGCCCGTCCCCGACACCTACAAGAATAACATTACATTGGTATAATACCCTACCATTTCTATTCACTCCACCTCTCCTTACAACCCATGAAGCGTACACACAATAGTTCACATTTCACTCACCAAACATCTTACGGTAACACACCTCCATCGGAGTACACACTACTCACTCGCGCTACAAATCCATGAACTCAACTTTCATCTATCGCTCATGGCGCACATTGCTATATCCAATATCAAGGACTTCCACATTCCTCACATATACTTATTTACATCATGGTAATAGACGAATATAATACATCAATCATAATTATCAATCATCGTTTCACCTACCAGTCATCACTGGAAAGACTCTCTCACTAGTCTTCTGACTGCTCCCCTTATGTTCGCCCGCTGGGCTTTCTCTTGCGTCCGTTCAGTAGGACCTTCTAACTTGCAGTGATAGTAATACAGCGCTTTCGCCTCATTCAGACCCCCCACCACTCATAACAGCACGCTTTAACTTACTTGTCTACGTGCGTTAATTTTACTCTCCTCCTTTCCCCTCGTAATTATTAACTATCGCTCACTCCACTCGTGACAACCACAACCACTACCACCATCGGCATCGTTTTCACCATTTCCATCACCCCACCACTACACCATCATTACCACAACATACCATCCCTACGCACCCTCATCACCCAAACATACAGTTCACCCCAAACAGACACACATTTATGTACCCTCAAACTGTTATGACAAAGACGAGCTCTGATCTCAAACAAGGCTAAATCGGTACTCATCACGAACCAATTCCTCTTTGAACCTGCTCAACGATCTCCCCTCCTTGTCGTATCCAGACCTCTTATCATCTGTACTCTTGTTTATCCAATATGGTGACGAGTGACGAAATATTGTTTTTGTGAGACTTAGAACTCTGTAGATTCTTTGATTCAAAGGTACAGGAAGAAGGTCAGCATTTATCAAAACGCGCATGCTAGATATATATGTTCTGCTTGTGTTTTTCAAGATGTACAAAACCCCTTGTTCCAAAGTGTCCCGCCAGTAGAACGTCCATATTTGCCACAGTCTGTATCCTCATTCATTCCTTTTGATCCCCCTTGTACAGAGCCGATACGATGACAGGGCTTCCAACAAAGGCGTTGATAGCTACGTGGGGAATACACTGTGCGTGCTGGGCCTCGGTGAGTCGGTACATGAGTGTGCTCGGGGAGCGGAGAGGAACAAATGAGTAAATTATCTATGTAAAAATAAAAGATAAATTTATGTCAGTTACATGCACCTTTCCCCACTCCTCAGTTGGGTAAAAATTGTATAACCTTCAATTTTTTTTCATGTTTTGCTGATCTAATCTTCATAACATTGTTCGGGAATCCAAAAATAACCGCAAGCAATAGTGAATATCACCTAATAAACGCAAGGCCAATAACTCTCTACCGATTTTCAATTTGTCGCCACAAAGAAAAGTTTAAAGACTGCAAGACAGCCTTTCGTATGTTGGTCGATATTATGGTATACTATTATGAATGAAAACTCTCATTATGACAGGTTGTAACTGTGTAGAAACAACATCTTAATAACTTTCGTCTTGGTGCCACTGGGTAACTGCGAGGTGGAACCTGGTGAAATAAAATATCTCATTTCAATCACCACCACCACCACCACCACCACCACCACCACCACCACCACCACCACAACAACAACTGCCTTTTTTTCACAAATATAACATTTATGTAGTCAAGAAAAAAAAAATGTTTTTCTAGAATCCTAACTGACCCCGGGTATACAATTTTCATCCTCCAGCCAGACGGGATCGCAAACCCTTTTTTCTTAAATTACTTTCCATTTATTTTGGTCAGACGCTGTATGTATCAAATTGACAACCCGAATCGGCCAAACGCCTTTTTCGGGGAAGGGGAAGAGGGGAGGGTGTAGAAAAAAAAAAGAAGTAACAACAGCCCCTGCTAGCTTGCTAGCTCAACCAAGTGGACGCCACATCTCAATGTTACATCTCTGTCCATACATCTCCCCTGGATAAGAAAACATAAAATGAGGATTTCTTTATCGTCGCGGAGCAAACAAAGGCTAAAAGCCGCACTTCATCCTCCGGAAGTCGGGGCAGCTTTTTGAAATTAATACGCGCCAATCACAGTCCTCCGTTTCTACATCCGGTAGCAAACATCGGAGCACGAGCCAGCCTTTCATGTGAGGCTCTTGCGGTGACCCCTGAATGCCATTTTTCCGTATATTGTGTCCATTTCGTGGGCTGTTATTTCTCTCTCTCTCACTTGGGGCCCTCGTCACGAATATTTGGTCCAAGATCAACATCGGCTCTGAGTCGTCTCCCATGATCGATGAAGAGTTTTCAGAAAAGAAAGAAAAAAAAAAGGCAAGAGGCGTGTATCAAGGCCGCCTGCCCGTTGGACTTATAAACCTAAATAAATGATAAGGATAAAAGATTAGAATACGCTTTTAACCTTTTGTGAGAGAAGGAGAAGCCCAAAAAACGAAAGAAAGAGAAAATTGCCATTAGCAGTACGAGGAAAAATAACTGAATTATTGAAGGCTAGGTAAGTGAAAAGCTATTGATGATATTCTCTTCGGTACGATATGAAATTGGTCATGAAAAGGAACTGTGACCAATGTTTATCTTGTGTTATGCATGGTATTATTCTCTTTCTTGAGGTCTTAGTCCCGGCGTTTCCTGTCTTATACACATCGTATTGGTTTATAATTATCATGTAACTTTTCCTTCAGTTTGAAGTTTTTAATAATGTGTCATCTATACTGTATTGTTTCACCTGATGCAAATTTTGCAATAAAATCTAAATTTTTTAATGTCAGGTTAAACATTTTCTTTTATTTCTTTCTCCAAGTCTTTCCCTAATAAAGTTGAATTCTGATGCTGTGATAGGTTGCAACAAATTTCCTTGCACAAGGACGAATAAAATTTATCTTATCTTATCTTATCTTATCTCATCTTATTATTTTCTTTCTTAAAGTCTTTGTCTTAAAACCTGGAGGTTCTATTGCCTGTTGGACATCATCAGTTTCCCCTCTTAAAGTCTTTGTCTTGAGGTTACCTCTTCCCCCTGTATCCAAGACTTCGGGCGCAGCTTTCCAAGAACATAGTTCATCACGAAAATGTTAAAAATTTTATTCTTTTTGACATCATCCCAGGAAATAAGCTTTACTAGCCGAGCGACAGATGTGAACCATAATTCATTAAGTGCCGTCCCATGTTACTTTTCTGTTATTGAGTTATGATAATCATGTTCATGTAATGATGCCGAGGTTCATTGTTTCATGTACGGGCTCTTGAAAACGAAAATGAATTTCGTCACGGGATAATAAAATGGAAACGCTATTTTTAGTTATTTTTTCTCCATTCATGCACAAATTCAATAACATTTTTTTTTTATCATGCACATCCAGTCACTCATTCACCCATCCATTTAGTCGCCCATACCTACACCCGTACACCAACTCATCCCCACACACACACCCCACACATACATCTATCACCCCCCCCCCACACACACACACACATCTACACCCATCCACCCAATCTACACCACTCAACCCATTCACCCCTACGCCCCCTCCCCCCCCCCCCCCATACACACATAAAATCAATAAATGTGGAATCCATAGCCAGTTTTTCCTTTGTTTTACCCCACTGCCAACTAGCTAGCGTGCCGTCCATCTTGATCACACTTTCAACACTTGTCATCAAATCATTCGCCCATCATCAAAAATTCTCCCCATCATCCAAAATTCTCCCCCCATCGTGTATGCAAAAAACTATGGGCGCCAGAAGCCGTGCCGCCGTTATGGCGTATTGATGCCTGCACGCAAGTAGTGATGCTCACCAACACAAAACAATGACTATATTCACCCATACCGCCCCTGATCCTTTCTCTCTTTCCAATGTTTCACCTATAACTTTGATCATTCACTATTCATGGCTTTTCATTTTAAAAGGGGGGGGGGGGGCGGGACGAACATTGTTAAAACCTAGTATTTTCCAAATTCTCATTATTTAATGACTCTGTGGTACTGCGCGCCCCGTGCAGCTAAATGGAATGAAAGGTGGGTCTATTTATCAAACAATGTTCGGGAGCGACAACCAGATGAATAAACACAGGAAATGTCACTCCCTAACTTCGAGAAACAAAAAAATGAATGAGAGAAAACGGTTAAAGTATGCATTTTGATAATTAAATTCTGATAATTATTATGTGGATATATCTGATTATAACGACCCATATCCCTGTATCTGAAATTTCCTTAGGACACAGTTCAAAAATATTTTTTAAAAATTTATTTTGTGTGTTTTGTTTAAATGTCTGGAGAAAATACCAATGGTGTTAAGCCTGTAAGCTAAGCCAAACGCCAATTTCACCAAATGTACGGGGAAAAAAAATAGTATACTGTATGCCAGGGAATTGCTTAGGTTCATCTGAAAACTTTACTGTTAGGTTCAGTAAGTAACAGACCAGGGATGGTCAAGCCACCGTTTCTCATATGCGGCCCTTTGACAATGTTTCAAACTACCCTTACCTCTGATAAGCTAAAGCGTTGAGTACCGATTGAGAAGTTTCCGCACCACCTCTTTTTTCCCCGTTCTACTAAAACTTCTTACTTTCTATCATTCTTCATGGGCTTGTCTGTCATTCCACTACTAACATTTGATCCACAGCTATCACTTCTGTTACTACCATTATTATTTGTAAGACTCGCTGTTACTATTACCACGGCGGCTATTTACGAATATTACTTGCACAATAAGTGCCACTTCTAATGCCACCACAGACTACAGCAACACATATCACTACCACCATCAATTGCTACCATCACTACTACTAATGCTACCAATATCTACAGATACGGCAATTCGCACAGCCACCTCCTACAACCATTTCTAATACTATATCTACAAATTCTGCTCACTGCTACCACCCACAGCTCCATCTATCACAGAACCACCAGAACATACCTCTACCATTACCACGACGTCTAAAAGCAGATACTATTACTACTGCAACTACCACTTCTACTATTGCAACAATAACAACAACAACAACAAGAACACCCACAACAACAACAACAACCACTTCTACTACTCCTATGCTCTACTACTACTACTACCACTACTACTGTTACTGCTGTTGCTACTACTACTACAGCTACTATTACCGAATACTACTTTACTACTACCATTACTTTTACAACAAAACTACAACTATTACTACTGCTATCACCACCACTATTTCTACCACAATTACCACGACGACTACTACTACCACATGCTGCCTCTATTACAGCTACTTCCACCACCACGTACTTCTACAACCCCATAAAGACAGCAAAACAATTCTTAAAAAAAAAAAAAATAGCGAGAAAAAAATTTCAAAAAAAAAAAAAAGGCATGTAGACTTGGAGGTAGAGAAAACCACGGCTTCCAGCAAACCCCAACTAAGTAAATGTTGGAAACATGATTATTATAGGAAGCAACGATGCAAAATTTAATGCTTTCCTGCGACAGGAAGGCCGTCCACTGCCTTTTTTTGGCTGCAGTGTCTTTTCAGTTACTTCCCTCTTTTTTCGTGTCGCCTCTATCAGTTGGCGGATGTTTTTTCATGGCGTAGCCAATAACATGAATGTTTGATGGTCTGTGGTCCACGGATGCTGTTTGATATGTAATTATTCTACACGCGCCGATATGGCGAGCTTGGATGAACACAAGGGGTATTGTTATCTTCATCTACATTGGTTGGGAATTTTGCATTCTTGTCCCGGTTGGCCGAAAGTGATTTGACCTACGCGAATCTTCCTTCCTTTTTTTCTTTCTGTCTTTCTCTTTCCTTTCTTCTCCCTCTCTCTTTCTTTCTGCCCTTCTTTATTTCTTTTGTTTTTCTTAATTCTTAGTGAAATTTTTAACTAGGACTTATTTATATAGTTTTGATTCACATTGAATACACATATTTATGCATACTGCGGAACATAACGCACAGTTATTTAATTACAGCATGCTCTCGCTGAAATCACGTCTCAGTCAACTGATTTGTACTGATGTCTTACATGTAATGAATGAATGGCAGATTGATAAGTCTTGTGATAACTGGGATCGATTTTTCGAAGAAGAGGCCTTAGTTTTAACATATCACACTTTCATGTTTCTTTTTTTTTTTCTTCGCTTCCCCCTCCCCTCCCCCACGCCAGCTGATCCGTGACAAGTATCCACAATATGCACAGTTCCAGTGATTCAATTTCAGGTTCTTGTCTTTGCCAAAATGCAAGAAGAAGCCTTAGTTTTAACTAGGTTTTTGACACATTAATTTTCAGGAAAAAAAAATAAAAAATGAGTAACTTTCGTTACCAGACTTAATCGTTATGATATTAAAACAACAACAACAACATCAAAACAACGCTTAATTTCCAGAATTTAACCACGAACCCATGACATAACCTGCCCGCTGTCCAAGGCTACAATAGTACCAAATATCTCAATTACAAAAAAAAAAAAAATAGATAAAAAAAAGTCGAGTTACGACAGTTTCCCATGCAGCCCTCGTCTTACTTAAGTACACGTATCCACAAACTGCATAGATCTAGTTAACCCTATTTTACACCTCGGGGGTCTGCACTGACGGACCCCAAATACTCACTCTTTTCTTCTGTTACTAGGGGCGTGTAGTACAAATTACAAAGCCAAATGGAGAAAATAATTACTATTCACTGTTCAGCAATCAATGGCTTATAATATAAACTACCACGCTCCCCTAACAGCAGCCTCTTCATCATTATACCCACAACTGAATGTAATTTAAGACTGAGTGAATTCTACTTTCACAATCTTTGCGAAATTGCATTCGGCTAAACGGGGAATTACGCCAGCCCTTTGCTCAGGGCGACCGCCAACTCTGTGTAAATATATTGGGCCCATTCATCATTTTGGTCGTGTCTGGCCCAATGAGTTGCAATCATTTGGTGATGAGCCTGTGTAGGATTGTTATATTTCCCTCGTCATTCCCTTATTGCTACCATTATCTTCAATGTCATTTCCCCCTCTCGTCAGGGCGGCCACGGCACGCGATCGACCTCATCATCAATATTATCATTGTTTGGGGTGATTAAGCTCACACGAAGAGTCGGTACAGGAAGCTGGCTATTTCACTGGGGGGGGGGGGGGGCTGGGAGAGGAGGGAGGGGTGATGTGTGTGCATGTAGAGATGGAAAGAAAGAGGAGAGAGAGAAAGATAGAGGAGAAATAGAGAAAGAGAGTGAGATTGTGTATGTGCGTGCGTGTGTGTGTGTGTGTGTGAGTGAGAGAGAGAGAGAGATGGATAGAAAGAAAGATAGATAGATAGATACCTGGAGAGTGTGTATGTGTGAGCAAGACAGAGTCAGAGAGAGAGAGAGTGAGTGAGTGAAAGAAAGAGAGAGAGAGAGAAAGAGAGAGGAATGCATGAAGAGACAAAAAGTGGAAATGATAGGGAGAGCAGATGGATAATGGATGAAATGAATGGTGGATGGATGGTAGATCAAGGAGGGAGAGGAGGGCCGTATAGGTAAAGAATAGATCAAACAAAAATATGGGGAGGAAAGTAAACGTGAGTTAACAACAACAAAAAGCCAATAATAGATAGAAAACAAAAGACAGACTAAATTGGAAGAATGATGGTGAATAGAGTTGTGATATAGTACGGAAATGTGAATGAGTGAGTGAGTGAGTGACTGACTGAATTAGTGAATTAGTGAGTGATTGAATGAGTCATTCTATCAAAATAATTCAGTCAATCAGCGATTTAGTCAGTCAGTCAGGCAGTTAAACAGCAGTCTGCCAGCTATGTAGTCAGCCAGTCACTCATGAATCAGTCAGTCAACCATTGAGACAGGCAGACAGTCATGGTTTCTATCTGTCAGTCAGTCAGAGAGTAAGTCAGTCATCCAGTCATTCAGTCAATTATTCAATCATCCCGTCATTCATTCATTCATTCATTCATGCATTCAATCAGTTAGACAATGAGACAAGTAGTTAATGTATAAAATAAGCCAACAATGAAAGAAATCAATGCTACAGTACATCACACCCTGAAAGAAAAGAAAAACAAACCAGTCCCCGAAAAGCACACGTACGTGCAGGATAAAATCGGAGAATATTTTCCAAATATCTCATCTCTCTGTCCCACCATCAACTCTAATCTCATTTCCACAGCAGTTTCAAACGCCTCGATCTCTTCTCGCTGTCCCTTCTTAAAAAACTTTAAACACAATCCATCAAAGAAAATACTGTTTTACCTCATCCATTAATGTCCTTGTGTTTGGCTGTTTACATAAATTAGAATCTTCACAGCATCGTTTTTTACCCCAGATTTTTACCCCTCCCAAACTCCGTCTTGTTCTGGCACCAGAGAGAAGAGGCGCTGTGCAGTGCCAGAGGGCAGAAGGGAACAACCCCTAATGTTTCCACATTAAAAATCACACACTTAAGTGAGGTCTTGAGATGATGCAGGAACTCACAGGGCGCCTAAAAATCTCTGAGATGTAAATCAATTAAAATATCAATACCCCCCATTTTTCTTCCGCATTAACGACCGCTTTCATCTGATGTGTGGGTCGTGCTCTAACAACCCGGACCCCAGATTTTGAATGGCTGCCCCCAGGAATCAAAATTCCTTCTCGTTTTTTGTATTTTTTCTCTGTTTTTTTTTTGGTTAAAAATCTTTCTCTCCATTTCCTCCGTATCATCTCCCATCCCTAATATTTCTCCTTATTTTCTTTTTCTTCTTCTTGTTTGTTTGCTTTTACAGTATTTTTAGACTAGAAACCTTTTTTCTTTTTCTTCTTTTTTAATTTTTAAAAATACTTTTAGTATTAAATAAAACAGTTCTATACTTACGACAGCCATTATTCTGAGCGTTACAGCCAAGAATAGTGGAAGGAAACTATTTTACGTATTTGTTAGTTTGCTTGATTTCGTCTGGGATAAACTTTAGTCTAAGAAGCCTGTTCTTCTATTCATACAATAACCATATTCTGTTCGTCACCGCCAGGAATAGTAGAAAGAACAAGACTATTGCGAAATGTACTGGCAGCTATTTTGTCTTTGAGCTGTTCCGAAGTGGGAGCCCCTGCAAAGAAAAGTGGACAGGACAGCAAGATTTTGGAATCTGAATTGCTTTCGAAAAAAGTGATGCTACAAATTAGATGTTCGAGCAGGTCTTTATAACCTTCTGTTTACTGTGGCAGATGGCATTACGGTATATTGTCATAGAAGCTCCTATCCTCTTGTCCAACTTCATGAGAGTTCAGATAACGAAGGACCCGAGAAGGTCAGGGGTACACTACAAACACCATAAAGGCCCTTAGATGTCTTATCCCTGCCTTTTAACAAACATCTTAGAAAAACGAAACAAAAAAATATCTCTTATAAAGGTGGACATGATAATATATACCTGAAAATTAAAACCTGGAATAAAAATACATCTAAATCACACAAGACTTCTATAAACGGCAGGGTTGTATAATGGGCTTTGTGACACAGGGCGCGACAGACTGACGCTCTTACAGGGGCTGGTGTGACCGAAGTCCTCACCCAAGGAAATGTAAAAATTTGATGTGCGCCTACAACTTTCCTCTTCTTTTATTCTGGCCCCCACCCCCTCCTCCCTCTTCCGTGTTTCCCGAATCACCACCGTCCCCTCCAACCGGAACATACCAATATCTCTCTTCCGTATTTTAAGTTTCCAGGAACTCTGAGATAAGCACAGCTGACGGATAGAAAGACGAGAAAAAAGGAATGTAGAAGAAAAAAAAAACTTCAGTAACAAAATATGATTTTCTATAATTGAAATCAATGTCTGGGATCAAGGGGGGAGGCTTGGGTGTTCTATGGAAAATTCTCGAATGAGAGAGATCCAGGGTAAAGAATCCCGTTTTTGAGGAGTTCCTCTCGAGTGGCCGAAGATTAGGGTAGACGAGACGACTGGTTAGCCGCAGGGCATACCACACAAGTCCAGAATTCGCTCGTGTCCATTTTCTGATTTGTCCCCTCTCATCTCACCGATGTGATGAAGAAACATCATTCTTCTTCTTCTGTCATTTTTGTCCCCATCCAGTACCATCCCACACTTTCATGCTACACTCAAGTTCTTACTTTCTCGATACTTTTCGTTATTTGCTATTTATTTATTTTGCTAATATTCAGTATAGTTACTGGCTATAGATACATTTTTTAAAAAAGTCTCACGCTTGACCAAAAAGGCTTTTGTCCTCTGTTTATTGAGACAAGGTGAACTGGGTTAGAAAGGGGAAAAAATGAACAAGTAACTATATACCATCCATCTATCCATTTATCCATCCATCCATCCACCTATCCATTCATCCTTCCATCCATCCACCCATCCATCCACTTACTCATTTATTCATCCATCCATCCATCCACCCTCACTTATTCATCCACCATCCATCCTTCCACTTACTCATCCATCCATCCACACTCATCCACCCATCCATCCACTTACTCATCCATCCATCCATCCACTCACTCATCCACCCATCCATCCATCCATCCACTTACTCATCCATCCATCCATCCACTTACTCATCCATCCATTCACCCACCCACCCACTTATCCATCCATCCATCCATCCATCTTCCTGCATATCTTCATTAGCTCATTTATCACAAGCAATATACCTTTGTTAACCCTTGTGTATAATTTATATCCCATTCAATAGAATACAACCATCTGTCAGTACCCATCCTCACACTGCCATCTTCCACACAAAGTGTAAATACTACCCATAGCAATTTGGGGGGTTTAATAGAAAAATGGATTTTGTATTCTATTCCAGGGTTTCTGCCATTGACTACTCCTTGTTTCGATTGGTTTTTTTATCCGGTAGAGAGAGAGAGAGAGAGAGAGGGAGAGAGAGAGAGAGAGAGGGAGAGAGAGAGAGAGAGAGAGAGAGAGAGAGAGAGAGAGAGAGAGAGAGAAAGGGTGGGCAGAGACAGGTGAGATGGAAGAAAAGAAAAAGAGTGAGAGAGAGAGAGAAAGAAAGAGAGAGAGAGAGGGGGATGGGAGTGAGAGAGAGGGAGGGAGGGGAGATGGAAGAGAGAGAAAGAGTGAGAGAGATTAAAATAGCGCGCGCGAGAGAGAGGTAGATTTGGCTAGAGAGAGAGGGGGTGGAAAAAAGAGAGAGTGAGAGAGTGAGAGAGAGTAAGAGATAGTGTGAGAGAGAAAAAGAAAGTGAGGGGGAGAGAGAGAAAGAGAGAGAGAGAAAGAGAGAGAGAGAGAGAGAGAGAAAAAGAGAGAGAGAGAGAGAGAATAGAATCACGAATAAGACACGGAAGAAAAGGGAATTAACCGGTGTAATGGCTCAGAAGAGCCACAAAGAAAAGATCTCCCAGATATCAAAAATAAACCGCAGCTATTGCTGACCGGTGTTTTTTAAACTCAACTCTCCATATCTTTTTCTTCTGTTGTTGTTTTTCAGTGTCATGGCGTCTCTCTCGGTGTATAAATTATTTAGAGCACACAGACAACTAAAAAACATCCAGTAATAACATCAGCAGTTTATCAGTATCAAGTTTTGAGTACCCTCATTCAGGATTCACAATTATACAAACGTACACAAAATACACATAATTATAAACACATGCAAACATTTATATTACCCAGAAACCATCGACAAATTACCCTTGTTGGGATACCCATTCATATCACCGGAGCCATAACCCTATCATTGACATAGTTATCAAGACATGGCTTCCAGCATCACAATGGCCTTGAGTTATACAACATTAACGCTAAAATACGGAAAGATCCATAATCACGGTATCTGATGGCCTCTTGAAATCTGCGGGCAGCAGTCAAATTTCCAAATAATGATCCAGCAAATCAGAGCGATCGACGACTCTTGGCCATTTTTATAGTCGTGCATAAAACGAGGACTCGGCAGGGAAAATGATCTAGCCGAGTTTCTCCATACCATAGACCCGTTCATTAGTACAGGGGGATAAAAACTGTGTTGCACATAAAATATAATCAAAAGGCATCTTGTTATTTGTAGATTACTGTTGATTATTTTTTTCTTGGAAAATCTGGGGTTTCGTGCCGTGATAGAATTTTGAGAAAAGGTCAAGAAGTTTGGATAAAAGATGTCTGCCTGTCTGTTTGTTTGTATGTCTGTTTGTCTGTGCTTTCTTTTGCCTCTCAATCCAGATAGTTTGATGGATGGATGGATGCATATATGCATGCATGGGTTGACGGATAGATAGATGCCGGCTTGGTTAGATGGATGATTGTGATCAGCCAGCATAGTCATACCTTTATATCCCTGAAACTGAACCATCAGCAGATTTGACACTACACATCCCTTATAAAGAAAGACTTCAAATTCACACCCGGATATACTCAAAAACCGATCAGACACCCCTTCTTATACTGTACAGATAGAGATCAAAGTTAGTAAAGAACAACCTATGCTAGGTTACACAATAACATGGGGTTCTTTCCAATTTCAACGATGAAAACCGATGGAAACAAAGGATCCAACTGGAAAAATAGTGAAAAAGTAGCAAGAAAAATTCGGATAATAAAATTTAAGAGCATTCTAACTCCACTCGCCACATTTTTTGCACTCGCCACATTTTTGGCACTCATCTCCAGACTCGGGTAATGAAGTGGTCTTCAATAGTAAATTATTTCATTTTCTACTGACTCTTCCTCTATTCATTATGAACGAAACCCCGTTCATTCCTGCCCTTCAAATCCGTGAGTGTCAGGGCATGACATGTGTGAGCACTTTCGTGTATTCTACGCCCCGAGTTTGACTGACAGCTGTGAGCACCGCTATGGCACGGGATAATTGGACGAAATTATTTGAGTGACAGGACATTTCGGCGTCGGAACCAATGAAGTGGAGGGCTGATAAATATCACCTTGGCTCAGTTGTGACCTTTTTATCGCAGACATACACAGCGGTTTAATAAGTTTGTGTCTGGACTTTGATGAGCCATAATGTACTATCATCAGTGGAGATTTGCCTGTGTGGGGCATTTAATCCTGTCCAAAATCAGCCTAAATTATCATTCACTCCTTCCTTGTTCCCCTCATCCCCCCCCCCCACACCCACCCCTCCATACATCCCTAACTTGACATAACTTCATTGTTGTCATTAACCGTGCCATTCTTATCGTCCCACTTCATTTTTTTAAATTTTTTATTTTTATTCTGAATTTTCCTATTCTTTGTTGCTCATGTTAGATTTTGCACAATACCTTGGTGTGTGTGTGTGTTTCTTTTTTTTTTTTTTCCTGTTTTGGTCTCATATCATTTTGTACCAAGCCCTGTTCTGATGTATAGCTTTTCTGTGGTTGTTGTTTTCAATTCTCACCTGATTGCCAGAAGGCATTTTAACCTACAGGATGTCTATTGCGTCATGGAATTTGTAAAATACTCGCAAATGTTGGTATAACTATGGCTGAAATCAAAGGGACCGCAGATTTATCACTCCTGTTTCAGCCAGATATTAATGTCTTCAAAATATACAAACTGTAGAAATGCTAAGCCAACATTCTAGGACATATTAGTGCAGAACCAGTGTCATATTTCACCAAATTGCCATGAACACTAGAGAGAGACCCTTACATTTCCTGGAAACACTGTTTTCTAGCCTATTTTGAGATTGTGACATCGATAGTCGAATGACTTAATTCTGAAGTTTGTAGCCTTAGCTGAGAAAACAGCTAACACAGCAATAAAATAACGACAGACGAGACCAGCCTGAAGTTATATTCCTACTCCTATCTATCCCACCCACCCCATCCCCGTTCTAAAAAAAATACCCCCCCCCCCCACAAAAAACCCCAATGAAGTTAAATGATGGCTTATCTAATGTGACCTAAATGATTCCTCCAACTTCACCCAAACCACGGCTTCATCCTCCACCATTTCCCACACTCACGCACTCACGCACACACCTACCCATACTCACACACACACATATATGCACACACACATTCCATCCCCAATTACTACTGTTGGTCTCCAAAAAAACATAAAACTGCAGTCTCTTGTCCAAGATTCTTTATCCTATAGCGAAATGAGAATACGTGGTGAACCTGCCACGATTTGATTGGCTAGAACCACCAGGACGCGAGGCGATATCTACCACCGATAATCGAGGACGATTAGAGGAGCAAAAATGTTTACAATCGCACATATCTTGGAACATATGCGATTTGAGCACCTCGCTGGCAATTTTCACCCGCAATTGGCGCGAGCTGTCAAACAGGTGGACTCCGGTAATTGTAAGCCATTTCCCTGCGGCTGGCAGCAGGCCACACACTTGGTACATAAATATGTTTTAATGTGGTTTCCCTGTAGGATCATTTCTGAAATTTGAAGAATAAATAGAAATGAAAAGGGCCACGTCTGGTGCAGGCCGGGGGGAGACTGTGTTTGGCAGGGTGTGGGCGTCGGAAGCCATCCTCTCCTGTCGGTAACATGCACTGCTTGCCTCTTCCAATGTGCCAAAAACATTGCATTGAACAAGATCTCCAGCTTACGCATGCAGCTGTTCCCAAAGTGTTTTGTTTTTCTCTTGCCAGCGTTTTGATTCATAGTTTTACCACACCTAAAACCAGAGGTTACCCAATCTCTATATATCGAGGGGTATGTGTCATAATTGGTTGTATGCGACATTTTGCCGATTTTGAGGTTTTGTCATGAAAGTGGTTCTCACACTCCATATTTCATCATGTACGAGTATAACTGTCATCCCAATCACTCAAAAACGTTTCAAGATACGTGTTTGTGACGTAATGTTTTACGCGTTTTATCCCTTTCTCAGACCAAAACTTCAATCCTCACTTTCTCGAAAAGGCAAAAATGCACATACAACCACATGGCAAATACCCGTCGTTGTAAAGATGCACTTGCGAGATGTTCCCCGTTGACTTCTTTATTGTGGGTACAATATGAAGGTTGTTTTCCTGGCATCCCATATTTGTCGTGTTTTTGGTATATAGGGTTGAATTTTTATATTTGCTTTATTTTTAAAAATTTTGCTTTCTGATTTCCCTGTCTTTACAATGTTGTTGCTAGGGGACCGTGCTAATGTACATTATAAACTAAAGCTGAACTGAACACATCTCAGTATTTTCTTTAATCGGGCTTTGGAATTTGTCTACGGTCACCTAGCGACAGGCCATCTTCAAAGAAACCATAACTTCCATGAAATTTTGTTGGAGAATTGAAATGTAACTGGCATTCTTTCACAGACTTACACAAGACAAAATATACGCGGTGTGCGGTTTAAGCAGAAAGTCGAGAAATAAACTAAAAGCATGAGATGGCCTGCTTCAGTTCTAGAGAGATTTTTAGCAATTAACTATTTAGCCGTTAAGGATCTACGTAATATTGAGAGAGGGTGGGGGAAAGAGAGAGAGAGAGAGAAAGAGAGAGAGAAAGACAGACGAACGGACAGACAGACAGACAGACAGAGAGAAAAGAAAGAGAGAGTAGGGGAGGGGAGGAGGACGGAGAGGGCGGGAGGGGGGGGGGTGCGCAAAGAGAATGGGAGGGAGGAAGCAGATTTGTCTCAGGCAACACGGGGTACCTCATCTTAGTTTTGAAAACGACATATGTACACATTATCATCTTCTCATGTCTTTGTTTCATTCTCTGGTTCTTGGTGTCAAGCAAGCAAGCAAGCAGGTAGGGAGAAACTGAAATTATATTAGAATTAACCACTTTATAAATGTGAGCGCTTTTTTTTTTTTTCTTTCTCAAACGAATGTAGACATAAACTATTTGTTTTCTCAAGTCTTCGCTCCGCTCTCTGGTTCTTGGCATCATATAAGCAGGTGGGGAAAACGTGCTATCGTGATGCCCGCACTGCAAGACTGAACGTTGATGACAAATATGTGAATGTCTAAATGATAAATGATAAAACTAGGCGCGGAAAATAGGATAAGAAAAGGATTTAAAAAAAAAAAAAAGAGAGAAGACAAAACCTACGTGCAGAGACTTGGGGCAGGTGCAGAAAATGTGTTGGGTCTGAACAGACTGACGAAAATGGGAGGTACACGGCTGCAGAATTGATACATAAAAAGTTTGGGCGCTGGATGGGTGTGACGGGGTGGGAGAAGTAATGGGAGGGAGGTTTTGGGGATGCTCGGGGGACGGGGGCGTGGTGGTGGTGAGGGGGGGGGAGGCTTACGGGATGTTTCTAGGTTACGAGTAGAAGGAGAAGTGGCATGAACTTATGTGTTAAACTCCTGACATTTAAAGCATTTCAAGGCATTCTTTAAGTTAGTCAGGGAAATCATTATGGCATCCATATGGGGAGAGTCGCAAGGCCCAGTGAACTCGTTCGTTAACTAATACTGTACTTTGACAAAGGACCGTCTAGCGGGAAAGTAGATGACATATAGGACTAAGACGCCAAGGAAGCACACATTTTCCCAAATTGCTTTGATCTTGTAAATTGCATTTTTCTAGGGTTATAATGGTAATGGGCTCCTAATGCAAATGTCATGTTTTAGATCACTTTAAATCTTAACCTTCTACTGTTCAGACATAAATTATTGTCACCATCCCCCCCCCCCCCCAAAAAAAAACCCCACCACACACACATACACAAATCGGAAACTTAAGAACATGACTGAACAGTGTTATGGGGAAAGTGTTAATATTTATCACTGTAAAAAGTATCTGTTGGCAAGTTAACTAGAACATGACTTTGTGGATAATAAAAGCATGGGTTAGTATTTAATTTATTGCCACATAACTAGAACTTCTTCATTCTTTAAGAAAGTATTTCCACTCAAAATGACTACAAAGTATCACATAAGAATTAATGCACATCATAAATTTGGTGTCTTATTTAATTGGAAATACCATAGATGGCTCTGTTATGAGTTTTGTTTGTTGAATGAAAATCTGTACTGGTCATGTTTTCCATATATTATGGGACAGTGGGCATTACAGGGTTAAGTGATGGGCATATCATGGCAAATAGATAGCAATCTTTTCTACATTACTTTGATCATATTTGAAATGAAGTACATTTTAGGGCATTGGAGAGATTATTGGTTATTTACATTTTACAAGTGATATAGTGGTTTGTAGCTGCTGCTCATGTTCTAGTTAAATTTAAGTCTGAAATAATGGGGCGTGCATTGCTACAGATAGGCATCCTTAAGTCAGCTTATTACAGTATACCACAGGAATAAAACAAGACAGCTACGCTTGTCAGTTAAAGATATGGCTTTTTCTCCGTCTAACGGGTAGGAGATCTGGAACACAAGGAACGAATAGTCCCTGTTCCCAGGCCCTTTATTACTGTCCGCACCTGCTCTGTCCATATGAAGACGAGTTAAGACAGTACTCGTGCCAAAGGCCAGAACCAGTGCAGATATCGAATGCAAAAAAAAAAAAGGTCTGTTTATTTGATTCTTAAGGAAATAAGCTTTGGTCGAATTCCTAAGCACAGATTGGGAATAAGTACAGATGTTCATTCAACAAACAAACTCATACAGATTCATCTATGGTATGTTCCACTTAAATACGGAACCAAACTTGTGATGTGCATTCATTCTTATGTGATACTTTGTAGTCATTTTGAGTGGAAATACTTTCTTAAAGAATAAAGAAGTTTAAGTTATGTGGCGATAAATTAAATACGAACCCATGCTTTTATTATCCACAAAGTCATACAATTAATTATGGGAACTGGGCAGAGGATTAAAAAAAAAGAGCATTGGGAAATCCCAATTATTATTTTATTATTTCTTTCTTTCACATTAATTGACCCATACAAGTTTCTCACGTAACCCCCCCCCCCCAATACAAGTTTCTCACGTAACCCCCCCTCCCCCCAATACAAGTTTCTCACGTAACCCCCCCTCCCCCCAATACAAGTTTCTCACGTAACCCCCCCACCCCCAATACAAGTTTCTCACGTAACCCCCCCCCCCCAATACAGGTTTCTCACGTAACCCCCCCCCCCAATACAAGTTTCTCACGTAACCCCCCCCCCCAATACAAGTTTCTCACGTAACCCCCCCCCCCCCAATACAATTTTCTCACGTAACCCCCCCCCCCCCAATACATGTTTCTCAGGTAACCCCCCCCCCCAATACAAGTTCCTCACGTAAACCCCCCACCCCCAATACAAGTTTCTCACGTAACCCCCCCCCCCCCAATACAAGTTTCTCACGTAACACCCCCCCCCCCAATACAAGTTTCTCACGTAACCCCCCCCCCCCAATACAAGTTTCTCACGTAAACACCCCCCCCCCCATACAAGTTTCTCACGTAAACACCCCCTCCATACAAGTTTCTCACGTAAACACCCCCCCCCCATACAAGTTTCTCACGTAAACCCCCCCCCCCCCCATACAAGTTTCTCACGTAAACACCCCCCCCCCAATACAAGTTTCTCACGTACCCCCCACCCCCCAATACAAGTTTCTCACGTACCCCCCCACCCCCCCAATACAAGTTTCTCACGTACCCTCCACCCCCAATACAAGTTTCTCACGTACCCCCCACCCCCCAATACAAGTTTCTCACGTAACCCCCCACGCCCCAATACAAGTTTCTCACGTACCCCCCACCCCCCAATACAAGTTTCTCACGTACCCCCCCACCCCCCAATACAAGTTTCTCACGTACCCCCCACCCCCCCATACAAGTTTCTCAGGTAACCCCCCCCCCCATACAAGTTTCTCACGTACCCCCCCACCCCCCAATACAAGTTTCTCACGTACCCCCCCCCCATACAAGTTTCTCACGTACCCCCCCACCCCCCAATACAAGTTTCTCACGTACCCCCCCACCCCCCAATACAAGTTTCTCACGTACCCCCCCACCCACCCCATACAAGTTTCTCACGTACCCCCCCACCCACCCCATACAAGTTTCTCAGGTAACCCCCCACCCACACCCATACCAGTTTCTCACGTACCCCCCCCCCCATACAAGTTTCTCACGTACCCCCCCCCCATACAAGTTTCTCACGTACCCCCCCCCCCATACAAGTTTCTCAGGTACCCCCCCACCCCCCCATACAAGTTTCTCACGTACCCCCCCCCCCCCATACAAGTTTCTCACGTACCCCCCCACCCCCCAATACAAGTTTCTCACGTACCCCCCCACCCCCCCATACAAGTTTCTCAGGTACCCCCCCACCCCCCCATACAAGTTTCTCAGGTAACCCCCCACCCACCCCCATACAAGTTTCTCACGTACCCCCCCCCCCCATACAAGTTTCTCACGTACCCCCCCCCCCACCCACCCCACGTCTCTTTTTTTTTCCTACAGTGCCTTTCCTCCTTTATTCCCACTTCTCTATTCTCTCCCTCTCTCTCTTTGTGTTTCTCACTCTTTCCATCTCTCTCTTATGTTTCTCTCTGTGTCTCTCCCCACTCTTCTCTCTCTCTCTCTCCCCCTCTCCATCTCATCCTCTCGCTCTCTCGTCTCTCCTTTCCTTTCATTTCTTCCCTGCAGGGGCAAAAGATTATCACATAAAATATTGTCATTTGTACATTTTGTTTTGTAAACATCCAGAGACCTTTCCTCTTCCCCGGCATACCGGCGCGAATTTCTCCATTCTTCCCCCCTAGGCAAAGAAACGAACCGCAGCCACCGACAGTGGGCAGAAAGACTTAAAACATGAGGCTGTTACCTCCCTTGTGTGTGCCTTTCCATCAAACGAATATTGAAATGGCAAGGGCTGACATAAAGGGAAACAAATCACCCTGGTGTTGACGAAAAGTGAGTAATTTTTGTGTTTCATCCACGGGTATGAGAAAACAGCACTGCTCTTGTGGGGCGCAGAGGCGTAGCCAAACAGAGAGATAGTTAGGGTGATAAGATCAGGCCCATTGAACAGTTGAGTCATTTATGAATTAGACCACAATAACATGAAAAAAAAAACCACAAGGAATGTAAACACGAGTAAAAGTGACCACGGTTTAATATCTTTCCATGCAGTAGATAAGGTGCAGATGCCAAGGGCAGAGTTCCCCCCCCCCCCCCCCAAAGCAAAGACCTCAACACATGTGGCGACGTTAGTTCCCGTTTGTTCTGTCTTTATTTTCTGAAAAACCGGAGATCTTTTAGTAAGTAGAAGAGGTATAACACATGCACATTTTGACACTTGTTTAAATGTGTTGTGACACTTATCAAGTTTCTGTACTATTCCGATTTATTCTAACTCTTTATCATAATACTAAAGCCGCAAACTTTTAACGTCGAATTTCTCGGTTGTGCAGAAAGTGGAGTTTGAACAAATACAAACAAGTCGTGAAGTGCAGTAGAATAGATATTGGTGCATCTTTCCATAAGGCTGACTTTGAGATCACAAGCTTAGAAGGGGCAGCACATAATAAAATATATTATTATGTCTGTAAGTAACTTAATTTGTGAATGAGTTTTCCAAAAAATAACGAAAATGATGCCCAACTGCAAAAGTTCTACTCTGCACCAGTAATATATTGTAGCTGATGGGCTAGAAAAATATATGGAAAGAAAGAAAACAAGATAAACGAAAATAATGAAAACCTAAAAGGTAGAAAAAAAAAGTAAACGACAAAAGATAGGGAGAAGAAACAGAAACAGTAGATAATGTTTAAGAACCCAACAGAACATCATCAAAAATACCCAAATCTACAACTACAAACAGCCATTAGCTCTAACAACTTCCAATATTTAGCCGAGCAAGAAAACAAAAACACAAGTCTCCCCCACGGATTAAAACGAGACATTAGTGGGACACCCTCGAAGTTTTGACATGTTGAGCGGGAGGTTAGCAAAATGGAAACTGATAACAACACGGAAAAACGAACGATGACGCTTTTGAACAATCCCACACAGTGACGCTCTCAACCTGGTCGTCCAGGCTCATAATTGCCCTTCGAGCCTACTCCCGCACAAAGATATTGCAAGCAGACCGTTCTGTCAGTTTCGCTAAGGAAAAAAAAAATAAAAGTGTCAAAATACTATGGTAAACCAAGGTGGAACAAACTTGAAGGGAACAGCGAAAAGTAAACGAATGTGGAAGTGGGTAAGGAAAATAGACGGTAATTTGAGGTTCAATATTTTTGTAATTGAAAGCCCATCTTCCATAAAATGTCACGGTTCCCGGTATCCTCGTTCTACTGGGTGGGCGATGCCTAAGAGTTTGGAATCGGCACATGGGTAGACGTTAGGTAACTCAAGTCCGTTTCTAGAACTATTCTTGAGAGATTAGCTCGCGGTGTGTTATAAAGGCGATTCTTTTTTTCTTCCTGCATAAAAATTGTGTCAGAGAAAATTGAAATGTTGATCAAAGGTTGTATTAGAGTGTGTACATTTGTGAGTCCACTGGTGCGTTGGGGGTAGGGTTTACGCTAGTAAGGCAATGAATCAAGCAAGTTTTATGTCGGGTTTGACTTAGACCTGAATTTCTTTTGAATCAGCGAATAAGAACAGCCTTTTTCAGTCATACAAGATCGCGAAGTTCTAACTTCGTACTCCAAAAGTAAAAAAAACAACAACAAAAACGAACCAAAACAGATTTGGCTCCAGTGGATTATGGGCCTCTTTTCTGACCTTCTGTCCTGCTACCCTTGCTCTCTTTTTTTGGCTTTTCTTTGTAACAAATAGAAAATGTAGTGTCTGTGTGTGTGTGTGTATGGGGGGGGGGGGGGGAGGGGGAGGGGGGCATCCGACCAGTTTTCATTAAAAGGAAAACCAAATCTCAGCAGAACCACCACTGAACTCTGGGTACCAGTATCGAATCATTAAAAATCCCTCCAGGTTATATTTGAAATCGTGTTTTATGTATACTCGAGACCACCCACCCTGAAGTGTTCCCTTTCCTGCACTATTACAGCTGTTGTGGACGGATGCGACTGATATAGGGCCAGGACTGGATGTTAATGGAACTCAGCTAGGGCGGTGAAGGAATCGCGGGGGTAATTGGTAATCTGATGTCTTATATGAACAATATACTAATGGATTAGACGTGTCTTGCGTTATTGAATGAAATAAGAAAATATGCCCTCGCCGAAACAAGAGACTCCAGCAGTTCTCAAAGCGGGTGGACGTTACGTCTCCAGGGGGCTATTTGTAGTGAAAATGTTTGTGGTGACGTTGACAGATAGCAACAAAGACAATGTCACAACATGAAGTCAGATGGCATGTTTCAAGAAATCACGGCAGTGGGTAACGGCTCAGCAAACACTAGAGACTATGAAAAGAGATCCACTGAATATAGTGAAAGAGGAATTTCAGAATAATAAGAATAGGCGCGCGTCAGTCGAGTTTGATCGGCCACATATCTTGGGTGGTGACGTGACAACACTGAGTTTCGATAAATATCTCGCGCGTCAGCCAACTGGTTTGTTTGTTTGTTTTTGTTTTTTTTCTCACAGAAACTCAATATCTTGACGTCACTATCCAACTAGTTGGAGGATCGAAATCGATTGGTGCGCGTCTAGGCTAAAGTCATTTTCAGTTTTGTAGATTGTTAGTCTTCAAGCAAAGCATTTGAGACTATGAGAAGTTCATCTACTATAATGCGAGGAGACATTTTCAGAATACCGTAATTTTAATCTCTTATAGATAGATGGTCACTCTTCAATCAAACGCTTTACTAAGCCTAGGCGCGTACTATCCCATTTTGAACGGGCGACTTACTGGATGGTGACGTCATGACATTCAGTTTCACCAAAGATACAAGAAACGATAAGAAGGGACACTCCCCTCTTCGCACCTCTAAAAAAATCGTGCACACAGTTTGCGGGCTGATCGGGCACGTGACGCATGGCGCACAGCATGAAAAGAATGCTTGATATAATGATAGATTTAATGATGCTGATTCGTTACAGCCCTATTGTCGCTAAAAAAAAAAAAGAAAAAATAACCAGAGTTTTCCCACACGATTGAAGTTAAAATTACAAAATAAGTGACTTCAATCAATATAGATATAGCTGAAAAGTGAACAAAAATTCAATATTTTCCCTGTTTTGGCTTTGTAAAATACGGCACTTTTCATGACTTCAGTGCATTCGCCGCTGGTGGCGATACGAATTCTGTGCAAGCTAAATGTTTCTAATATCTTTGGTTTCACTGAGATCCAATTAGTTGGCTCGTGTACGAGGCCTCATCGAAACTTATTGTCGTGACGTCACCATCCGACCAGTTGGTTGATCGAAATCGGCCAGTGCGATCCTAGGCTGACTGTTTCTTATCTATTAATGTGGAAAAGATGTTATCTCGTGAGACAGATACATTCTCTTGAAACACCGAACCTTGGACAGAAAGGGGTATGTAGCTTCTTTAGACAGATCATCAAACTCTAACACAAACTGCAGAAAATATCAGCCCCTTGCCCTTTTTGATGCTGCATTTCAAAGAATCTACAAATTAAAATGTAAAATAACCACTAAAAACGTATGAAAGCAAGTTGCATAAAGGGCTCTTTTGAAATTGCATATTGCTATATCCAATGTGCTGGACACCTATCTAGTTTGCGACGATTCCTATATAACTTGATATTTCTTATAAACCTTCGAAATAGTTTTAACTTCTCAATTTGTAAAAACTGTTGCATTTCCCCCAGAGGAATACGCCCTTGTTTTTGCATGGTTCCACAACTCGGCGAAATCTTGAGAATCTCTGGGTTAAAATTTTTGGGTTTCCTGAAAGAGTAAAATAATTTCTCTGTTTCCCCCTTTGCTTTCTTTGTTAACAAAAAATTGGCAAGTAAGCGGGAGAATCAACGGAATTTATCCTACTAATTTAAACTGAGACCTGCAGGAAAACAGGATAGATTATATTATCATTCAGTTAAAAATGGCATGGACAAAACGTTTATGATGTCTTTGTGTGTGGTCGCCGTGGGAGACTGAGCAAGGAAGAGGAACGAACATTGAAATAAGACTCTGAGTTCGGAGAAAGCATGTCGACTTGATAACGGTCATATTGTGCTAAGAAGAATTAAGACAGACACAGACAGACAGACGACAGACCTGCCCGCCCGCCTGCCCGTCCGTGCGTCCGTCCGTCCGTCCGTCCATCCATCCATCCATCCATCCATCCGTCCGTCCGTCCGTCCGTCCGTCCGTCCGTCCATCCATCCATCCATCCATCCATCGATCCATCCATCCATCCATCCATCCATCCATCCATCCATCCATCCATCCATCCATCCATCCATCCATCCATCTATCTATCTATCTATCTACCTTTGGCTCCCTGTCAGTCTATATATGCCAGTATGTATATTTTTGTGTCCGTCTGTCTGTCTGGATTAGATTAGATGTGAAGGACACTATGCTTCATCCATCCATCCATCCATCTACCTGTCCATCATCTCTCCAACCATACATCTACCCATTCAGCCATCTGTAAATGATTGTGTCTATTATTCACAGTTCATTCACACCTATACAGTTTTGAACTGCCACGCTCACCTTGACCTGGTCATTAAATCAATTTACTCTGTGCCCAAGTCATGCCTCGCAATGCAGGAGACCCGATAATGCCGCAGAGGCTGGCATGTAACTTTCCAATGTTGATTTGTACGAGTCGCTTGTCACCTGTTGGCAGCTACTGCTACGACCTGTCCTGAATCAAGGCCGGAACCTGGCAACAGCACATACGAAGACCAACAGACACCTCCAGCAAACAGAATTCACAGTGTTTGCTGCAGATGTAGCGGGAGCGTGATCACACTCCCCCCACCCCCCCCCCCCCCACCCGCACCCCCTCAAACACACACACACACACACACACTTCCTCCATCTCTATCCCTCTTGGATGAGGTGATTTTTTTCCGTTTTTCCTTTGTGTTTTTCTCTGCATAAATTTAACCCTCTATCGCCCAGATTATCATATTTGAAACAGGACACCTACAGTCAAAATGCTCTATCTTTGACGCACTCGGTTATGATTCTTTATTTCCTTCTTCTGGTAGGATCTCCTTCTGTCATACCGTTCTGTTCTATTCTGTCCTGTCGTCTTGGCTTCTCCCTAGCACAATGCGACCTTTAGCGTCTTGTCATGCTTTCTCTAAACTCGAACTCAAGACTCTGTTCGTAATCAAATGAAGTAAGCAAGAGAGTAATTGTTGGAAATTACTTTTGTTTACAAAGGATTACGTATTTGAAACTTGTAACTGCAAACTGTGGCCATGTTTGCCACATACGAAGACTTCCAGACATGACATGATCCACAACAAACAAAAATCACATTGTTTACAGTTGATGAAATAATAGCGCAGTGTGCATGACCAGACACCGGGAGGCAGCTGACAGCAAGGTGGTCACGAAAGGCCGGGGACTTAAACGTCTCAACTGAAATTATGGAGCCTTGACCCTCATGTTTTTCTTTTTTCCCCGGTACAGAGTAAGAATGTGACGTCAGAACAAAATAGGGTAAACCCCAGAAAAACTGTGGAGACACAGTAAGGCTGAAAGCAAAATAAAAAATTGGCAAAAAGAGACAGTTATATGTAGCAAAGCCCCGCGTAAGAAATAATACCCGAACGATACAACGAAGCGCTAACTAAAAGGGAAGACAGAAACTGGTTAATGTTTCGGCAACAGCCTTTTACAAGGAAAACAAAACCCAAAACAATAACAGAAAAAAAAATTGGAAAATTGAACAGATAAAACAATCGAACAATAAAAAAATAGAATATGAAATATATGGAATCTAAATCGATTATGTCTACTTAACTGCGAGTTCTTGCTTGTATTGCAGCACAGAGGCAAATACGTCAAAGCAAGCACTTTACCGTGATTGAGAGAAGAAGTCAAGGAAATATAATCACGTGACCTCCTATTTGAAAATTTAAACTCAAACTACGGAGCTTTGTTCTCTGTCTCCCTCTCCCTCTCTCTTTCTTTATCACTCTCTTTCTCTCTTTCTCGCTCATTCTCTCTCTCTCTCTCTCTCTCTCTCATGATCTTTCTCTCCCCCTGTCTTTCTTTCTCTCTCTCATTCTCTCGCTCGCTCACCTTCTCTCTCCCATTCTCTTTCTCTCTCTCACTCTCTCGTTCTTTCTTTCTCCCTTTCTCTCTCCATCAGTTTATCTCTCTTTCTCTTCCTCTCTCTGTCTCTCTCACTGTATTTCCCTCCCTCTACAGATACACACACACACTCTATCCCTCCTGGATGTTTAGCGTAGGCATTGATCTAGCAAACATGAATGTTTTCAAACCTCTGCTCCTGCCCTGGGTTAGTGTATTGCGTCTGCTGGATTCGACAACTGTTGAATTGCTATAGCACAAACACACTGAAGAATGTCGTAAAATTTGATCTTGAAGGTGTCGTCTAGAGACATATTTCTCAGATAAATTTTAAAAAAAAATTTGTTTCCCTCCCAAGAGTCACGTGGAGTTATCAGGATATAGATTCTGTTGTTAAGGAACACTTTAACATTATTGCCCACAAAAATACACAATAGAACAAGTGTTCAGGTAGTTTGATGAAAACAACTTTATAAGTCAATGTTCAAGGATAAACAACTAATTTTGTTGGATCTGAAGTTCCTCAGATCACATTAATACAAAACATGGCGTCTTGAGAGAGAGAGAGAGAGAGAGAGAGAGAGAGAGAGAGAGCGGAACAGAACCTCCACTCCTACCCTTTATCATTTTCTTTTTTTTAAAATCTGTTTTGATACGGTCAAATTCATCAATAAACATCATTTAATGAAGCACTGTTAATCTTTCACTAGGTACGCCTTTTTTATTTATTTTATATATTTCACTTGATCTGCTTATTACAGAATGTCTTACAAGGGAACCATTTACTTCTATTATGAAATTCTTGAATACGCACAAACACACACACACAAACACACCAACTCACACACAAAGATACACACAAACATACAAGAAAAACGAAGAACTCCCATCAAGGAACCAATTTTATTAGTGGGAGATAAAAAAAAAAAATGAAAAGTGGCTGCAAAAAACAGGATGTGATAGCGACAAGCGGACAAAACTCTTCAATGATACAGCTGACCTGACACACAGGCATGCTGCAAGGTTTGTTATTTCAGACCGGGCCGTACATAACATAGCGCCAACTCATTTGAGCCGGATGAAAAATGGACGGTATGAAGACGAGTTAGGCCAAATATCTGCGGTAGCCTCCCATTCATGGCCATTTCCCTTGAGTTGTCTCCACCTTCTTGTATTCCAAATATGGTCACCGATGACGGGGGAAATTTGTGTGGCTGGGGAAAAAACAACTCTACTCGCACGAGGGCAGGAGAGGGACAAAGGGAGAAGAACAACAGAAAGAGAGGATGGGAGTCAAAAACACATGAGAGGAGAAAAATTGATAAAACGTCTGTAGTTTCCCCTCATGTCACGAAGTTTACCATTGGATTGCAAGGCCGGAAGAGAACGAGGGCATAACTAGGGTGCATTAAGAACAATGTAGTCCGCTGTCTTCATGTTTGATATAAGGGCAAATGAAGCATTGTGTCTGCCAATATTTGCACGCGATGTGCGCGCGCCAGGGCGGCCGCAGCTGAAGCTCCAGTAAACATTTGGCTATAGGCAACTGGCTTGCGACCAATCTCCAACATTTTGCAAAATGCAAAAGCAAAGAAATTTTGCGTCCAGAAGGTGTGAATGATTTCCGCTGTTGAAGATGGCATTTGTTTGGCGGAGGATCTCCCTAGGCCAGGCCCTGGCATACATTTCTTTTCAACACAGGAAGCATACGTCTCTTGTCTAAACAAGACAGGCTCTGAAACACCACAGAATATCCAAAATACCTGATCCGCTTTGAAAGTGCGTTGGAGATGATTGCAGATGACCTGCCAGTTCGGCATTTTCCCCTTTGATCTCCGAGTTTGAGTGGAATTTAATGTTACAATTTTCTTCCGGCCTCGCCCCCTTTATTTTAGAACCCAATCTCTTCCACAAACAGTCATTCACACATCCACACATTCACCACGACCCCACACGAGATGAAAACGCAAGACGTGTGTGAAACTTATTTAAAATCTAAACAGCTACTTTAATAAACAACAGAGGTAGAATTCAGTGTTACTGTTTTCCCCCGGTCTCACTTTTCATTCTAAGGCCCAATCTCTTGCACAGTCATTCACATTGTGACATTCATTCACACATGGTCCCCACAAGTAATGACAGCTGTCTCCTGGTGTGAAATTTATTTAAATATCTTAAAGAGCTGATTTAATAAAACAACATCCAAATGTTAAATTTAATATGCTACACAGAGTG
Source organism: Onchidella celtica (assembly GCA_963931925.1). Taxonomy (NCBI): domain Eukaryota; kingdom Metazoa; phylum Mollusca; class Gastropoda; order Systellommatophora; family Onchidiidae; genus Onchidella; species Onchidella celtica. Next base: position 40,458,941 of record OZ007574.1, read on the forward strand.
ATGAAATGTACAAACGTTATAGTAAAATGGGTCAACATATCGATTCTTCGACAAGGACAAGCACTCTTGAACACATATCAAGTTTATACATCCTGTACATCCCTACCATACACCCACTCGCCCCCCCCCACACACACACACGAACACATTTTAAACACACACAAACACCGGCAAATATCGCATGCAAACACACACGCACGTGCACACACACACACACTCACACATTTAAGAGATCGCTAATTGGGTATTTAATTGATAGCTCAAGTGTCAAAAAAGACATTTCATCTGTGCTAAATACTGATTTTTTAATTGACGGGAGAAAAGAGGAGAGGGCGTTGGAGACGCTGAGAGGCCTTTCTCTTTGCATTTCTGTCATCGTTTCATCCTCTTCATCTTTCTTTCTTGTCAATGTCTCTCTTCAGATCATCATTGTCATTTTTGAGTTGGGAAATGATTTTTCCCCATCTTCCAGCCCATGCTGTTTGTGTCAACTCCGAACACAAATTGTACATCTATTTGCCCCAAATGATGCTCAATCCAACGAGGCAAAACCTCATTTTTGTAGTTCCTCTTCTTTATTATGATTTCATTTTCTAGAACTAGTGTTAATGTTACTGTTGATAAAAGGGTTAGCTTCTGGATAACAAGGATTAGAAACTTCATAATTTTGATTTAACTTCAATGAAAAAAACGAATATCATCAGACTGAGATTTGCGTATCCGCCCAGGCAAAAAAAGTTAGCCAGTTATATCGGCTGGTTTCATCAATTTAACATGCCTAGAAACTTGAATTCAATCCATAAACTGTCAAATGTGCTGATACAAGCATGTACACACCCAAACAGACAAGCAGAAGGACATATATCAACGATAATGATAATAATAATAATAATAAACTACTATAGAACTGCACGAAAAACAACAACAACAACAACTGAGCAATTTACAACTGAGAGTCCCCCCCCCCTTTTTTTGGGGGGGGGGGGGGATTAGAGATTATTAAGCATTCTTTCTTCTTGTCCAAATGTAATACTTGGTGGAACACAAAGATGGGACCTTGATCAAAGAGGTGTTAAGAAAGCAACTGATCACCACCCCCACCCCCACCTCTTTTTCCCCCCCGACTTCTCTTCTGGACTGTACAGAGAGGGGTTATTGTTAGGGGACCGTAGTGTGGTAATTACACAGTAAGCTGTAGATGAACTGTTAACACGACCCAGCATTTTATCGATTCGGCTTTATAATAAGACTACTGTCCCCTATTAACATATTTTGAGACGGCGGGGGTGGGGGAAGGGGGCATGCTGTATTAGGACAAAATACCAGGTCAGATTAACTGTTGAAACGACCAGACCACTCCTGTCCCCTCCCTCCCTCCTCGCAAAGACAAGACAAGGCGCTAGAGAGATCGGGGAGCACAATCAGCCAGCAGAAAAACAATTTTCCTCTGCAAACACGTTGTTCTGTTTGAGATCAGAAAGTGTTCACGTTCGCAAACTATTGGGCCAAAAGTCGTGTTTGCTTCCCCCTCATAAGCTGGAGTAGGGTCTGCTCAGAGAGGGCGGGATATTTGAACAGAAGGGAATATTTCTCGTGTTGACACTCGTGAGCAAGGAGAGGGGCAGGGAGGGGGAGGGGTGGGGCCGATTGGACGGGAAAAGTGGATGAAGACAATTGTTGGTTCATCTTCAGCGGTATTCTTTTCAGCCTTCTCCACCATCACCATCTTTCGCATCTACCATCACAGCATGCGCGCCGGTGGCATTATCGCCACCATCAACACCGACTGCATTGCTAGCACAGTCACCAACATTAGACTCTATCAGTACTACATGTATTTTCAGGGGCCATCCATAAAGTATGTAACATTCAATTTCGGTAACTGTTTACCCCCACCCCACCCACGTACACTTTTCATGGGCTTGATATCAGCCTCCCCGCACTCCGCCATATTAATTTTTTTTTCATCATAATTGAAAAGCATATAATTATTATGCTTCCCCTCCTAATGCTTTCCATACGCTAGGGTCACCCTCACTTCCTCCCTCAAGCGCACAAAATTTATGAATACCCCCCTACTACCGTTACTTGCATCACCACCACTACGGTGTCTCCATCACCACTATAATTAGCACTACTACCATCAATATAACCACAGTGTTGGACCTGATCTTCACATGTACAACAATGTCACCACCATCGCCACCATCATCATTGACGTAATAACCTTCCTCGCCACCACCATCATCGTCGTGATCATCGTCTCGCCAGGCCTTTGACGCATTAGTGTCTTACAAATACCGCAGAAGATTCGACCCATAGGCCTGTTGCATTCAGATCTCTAAGTATCGGACCATCGCGTCGGCGCGCAGAGAGATTATTGTGTTGTCCGAAAGAGGCAAAATGTGCTCAATTATTCTACCATTTCAATTCTGTCTTTAACGTAGCAATAATTAACTTTAAAAAGTTTTAATAATTCAACCATCCGTTTTTACACGCATTAGCCTTTATTGAATATCGTTTTATTTGTACACTGTGTCATTTTAATCATAATTATTGTCGTCACTGAAATAAGATTGTGTCACAGTTATGATCTTCATTATAATGAGGGAGATCGTAGATCATCAGAAACCTGCTTCAATATATTATGTCAACATAGACCAAAAAATGGACATTGGAAGATTAGAGACAGACAGAAACGACAATATTATTCATTTCAAACGACAGACGGAATGAACTAGGGGAAAATGATAGTAAGTGAAGTCTTTCGTGAGATCTCACCCCCATCATCGTTTTAAAATGGTTGAGAAAAGGGGGGGGGGTGATAAAATGGAGCAGCAGCAGCAGCAACAACAAAAACAACGTTGTTGCGTCTAACGACAGGTGAATGAAGGTGAATGAACTAGTAGCCTGTTATTACGAGAAAACTTTCAACAGTCATCATCCCTGTTATCGCTGTCATCATCGAAAAAACAAAAGAATAAAAAAAAAATACCTACAGCAACGATGGCTGCAGCAACAGTAACAACAACAACAACAATAACAACATTAGCACCGTTTAGGACAGGTGAATGTCATCAGAGTAATATCTTCTCGATCAGCGCTAAATGCACTTAATTCCCCTCTGAAAGAACAACGCATCTAAAACGCTTTAGCTTCCTTTTCTGTTTGATTTGTCGCGTCTTCAACAGGCGCAGCCTCCTCAAGAGTAAACACCGCTATTTAATGAGGCCTAAGATTATAATTATAGGCATGTAACGTAACGGTGCCGGGCGTTGGACCAATTTTCTCTCAACTCTCACTCTTTCTCTGTCCTTTAACCTTCGCGTTTTACTCGATTGGGTGTGAGCAAGGAGATGTAGAGAGAGCCAGAATTGTTCACGTACAAAACAATGAGCCGTTTTCTCGACCGATTTCCCAGCGAATCCTCACGTTTTTCCCACCTTCGGGTTAATTCAAATCGGTTACACCTAGGAAATGGCGAAAACTGCTTTTATTTGATAAGAAAATACAAAGAGACACTGATCATGGGAGGTGGGGGGAAAGATAGAAGAGGAGCAGAGGTTTGGCATTTCCTGTGTAACGGAAGCTGGCTCTCTTCGTTGCTAATACGGACGGTTCTGACGCACGTCCAGTCTTTGATAATCACGTTTACTGATTTAACGCGCTCTTTCACGGTTTTTGCCTAAATTACATACATCAATATCATTGAAGAGATAGTTCTCACTCTGTGAAAATAGACGCTGCAGTTTAAGACCGTCTGAATGGGACTGATTTGGACTGAAGTAATCCATTTGTTTAAAGTATATTTACTGAAGTTAAAGTCATAAGCTAACTTTGCACAGAATACAGAATCTCTGACGCCCGTAAATCTAAATTTGCACTGTCCAGTTTTTTTTTTTTCAACCACGTAGCCCGGCACATGTTGAATTCAAAAGCTATTGTTTTTCATATAGTATAATGACTGTATTCCCAAACCATACTACTGTTAGTTCTGCCTGGTCCGGACACTTTGGTGCCAATGAATAAAGGAAAGCATTAGGAAAAAAGTCAAAATCGTGTTAGAGAACAGCCCATGACACTGTTTATTGTATCGACAGTGAAAGATGATGATTATAAAAAGTGTTTGGCCCACTGACGAGAAGAATACACCGATGTGATTTTAAAACTTGAGTTTCTATCACCAATGTGTAAAATGAGAAGCAGAACGAAATTTCGAGTCATACTTTTTAATTCTAGTCTAACAAAATAATTGGGGGGGGGGGGGGGGGGGGAATATCGGAACACTTTCTTTTGTTCGTCAGTTGTGGCTCAAAATCAACAAAAGTACTACATAATTATGCCTACTACACCTTCACGTCTCTCTATGCGTCATAATTATGATATTTTGTAGGATTTAAGACTCAGCGATTAAAAAGCCTTTCATGACTGCATTGGAGACCTTACTTCCCTTATGATAATTATGGTCATCACAGTAAATGTATGTAACAAGTAGAGAGCGTTATTTAAACAATAATTTATAACGCTAATGTCATATCATGTTGTTATCAATTTAGAAAACGTGAATCTGCAAAGCTATTTACTATTGCAACGGCCCCACATGTCGCAGGGTATCTCTAAATTTAACCAACGTAAACATCTCCCCCGAAAAAGAAAATAAACAGAATTTTGAGAACCATTATTGAAATATCCAAGTGATGATGTTTTGAAGCTACAGCTCTGTAAATACACCAAGAAGCCACCCCAGTGCAAACACAATCTTTGCATTTTCAAAAAAATTTCAAACCGCCATCAAAGTTCGGGGCAATCGCTTACCCGCCTATGTATCTTCATTTGTCAAACTCCTAATTGAAATCTTCAAAAACCAGGCGTTGTTGATCTAGCGGAGCCACACGACGTAGTTCTGAGTGCAGAGGCTCTTATTAATACGCGGGCGCCACCCAAAAATGTGCGATCATTTAATTTAATAATCTGAGGCCAAACAAACACAGAATGTTTCAAGTCGGATGCTTTCCGAAACTTCAAATGGCGCGATCAGCCCCCCAATCCCGGGCCAGAGTCTGAGAAACCCGGTGTATCTCGCACTTAACAGTTTTGTTGATCTTTCTCTGAAAATGTATCATTTTCCACACCGCCTTATTTATGTGATGTCTCTGCCTGCGCCTCCGAGCACCCTCCTCCTTCCGCCGCCCCTCTCCTCCTCCTCATCACCCCAGACCAGCAGGAGCATGGCCAAGCTATATTTAACTTACACAAAGCGTTTACACTTCTCTTTCAATCTAATTTTCATTCATTTCCTATTTTAAAGTGTAAAATCTAAGAGAACAAGCGAACGTCTGTTGAAATTGAAAAGTCACTGGTGTCTATTAAAAATACAGAATAGCGATATTTTTCTACTCTATATACTTTTCTGACAAATGATATTTGAATGAATATTTTTCATCTTTCATTTCCTTTAAACATTTTCTTTCATAATTCCACTTCGTTTGTTTGTTTTTTTTGTGTGTGTGTTTGCTCTTCGTTCCTAAGTCCTTCTGTCTTTATTTTGCCTGCTACCACGTTCGTCATTTCTCTAATATATATCCATATTTTTCCTTCCCGTCCTGCGAACTTTGTTCTCTCTCACACTCCCCGCAAGCTTATTTGGCTGTCTTCCCAATTCGCCTGTCCTGTGCCATTCGCGTCTTTCATCCTGCAACGGTTATCAAGATGGTAAGCTTTACCTCTTGTGTTACCCATAACAAGCCAGATATTTGTGCAGCATGGATTTGGTTGCTAGAACCTCAAACTCTTGACCCTGTCCACGAAATACAGGACGTGCCCTATGTTTATATGCTTTCTTTTTTTTTTTGGCAGTTTCCTTTTAAAATTTTGGTCTGATTTTTGGGTCATTTTGTTTTTAATCTCGGTGACTCAGTTTTGTTGAGGGTAGGCGTGCACTGGCCGATTTTGAGGGCTGGATCAGTTGGACAGTAAAGTCACATCGTCTAGTTTCAGTGAGACCACGCATGCCAATGAGGTAGTTGGATCGCTCTGAAACTCAAGGTTGTGACTCCACCGTGTTACTAAACACATTCAAATGCAACCCGCGTCAACGTTGTCATTCGAGAATAATGACCCAGCTCGCACTAGCCGATTTTGATCGATCGGCCAACAAGTTGGATAGTGACGTCACATCATTGAGTTTCAGTGATGCCCAACTAGTCGGTTGGTGCGTGAGGTCTCATTGAAACTTTTGTGGGGACACGGTGGCCAAGAGGCAAGGTGCTGGCCTCTCATGCCGAAGGTACCGGGTTCGAATCCCGGTCGGTGGAGGCATGTTGGAAGTTTGGGATTGTTTCTCATATTTTCCTGTCCCTGATCCTATGGTAGGTAGGATCGAGCAAATAGTCTTCCCGGATAAGGACGAAAAATTCGGAGGGCCCGTGTATACGTTGCGCACGTTAAAGATACTTTGGCAGTTGGAAATCGAAAAGAGCATCCCGAACAGGCCGCTGCCCTGGCAAAATTCACACAGACACACACACAAAAAAAACAACAACACCGAATCCCTACCACAAGAAAAGTGACGTGTAAACGCCAAGGGCAGCGAACCTCCTAAAATAAAAACCTGAACACATACTCTCTATGGTGTCCCCATCATCCAACTAGTGGACAGATTGAAATGGGCTGATACGCGCTCAGCCTCAACGGATACTTAGAACTGGGACGTTATTTTCTTCACAACACAACTAGGCAGTTCTCCATACAATTTAAGGTTGGTAGCGCACTGAGGCAAAAGTGCTTTACGTCAGTTTTGACTTGGACTTGAACTCGCTGTGAATCAACTAGTGAAACAGACTTTTGTTTTAGTCTCAATAGTGTGCCAGGACCGGTTTGACTACATAGTCCACAGAAAGGCCAAACAGACTTGTGCTAGTGCACTATGGGCCAAAGTCTCCAGCTGGTCCTTGATCTAGTGTACATTATAGTTACAGCTGGGCCTTATGTTTTCTTGTACAACACACTATGCAGTTTTTAAACCATTTTTACTGCCTCTGTGAAGCCAAGAATTGAGATCCCTAATTTTATTATATTTTATTATGGGACTGTTTATTGGAGCTACAAGATCAATATTACTGTAGCGAGAAACGGGTAACCCAAATAACATTTCAGAGGTGGGGTTTGGTTGTGAAGGCCACATGTAGCCCCAAAAAACATGTTATATAGTTTAACAAGATATATAGTCTGATTATTAAGGTTATATGTAGCCTATATTGTTATATTAAGGTCATCCCTTTTTTATTATTATATTTTTTTTTTTTTACATGTGTATGACAATTTTAAAGGAAATAGTTCCAGGTCCTGAATAACTGGCACTCGACACATAAGTATCATGTTTTAATTCAGCCACCCCCCCCCCCCCCACCCCACACACACCTATTTATTCAGTGGCAATACAAATCTACAACGAGGGAATCTGATTGACATTTCGCACTTTCCCCAGCACGCCGTGTTTCGTGGTGCGCTTAGTTTTTAGATGTAATGAAGCTTTCACTGCAAAACAACAGTTACCCCGGGATATGTCATAACAAAGACGCAGAGATATTTCATCTCGCTTGGAAGCCAAGATCTCTTGCATGTTACTGCCACAATAAACAGCCCTATCTTACAACTAGACAGCCGACAAATCATGACATTTTGCCTAGGTTTTAAAATTAAGAGAGAAAGAGAGAGAGAGAGAAAAAGAAAGGGATTCGTACATTGATAAAATATTTATAATTTTTAATATTTAAAAAATAATTAAAAGTAAAAAAAAAAAAGTCATACTATAAACGTAATACACATATTGCTTAATAACTGGCCCTGTTAGTCGCTGAAATAAAATAACGATAATCTATACTATATATATTTGTGGACTTGAGATTTTTCGTTGCAAAAGGCTTCTGAACCACTCAACACTCAGACTTTAAATTTTATATGGTGCATCAGAATGGATGTTAGGGTGCACAGTTTTTAATAGAAGTCTCAAATCTGTGTTGTTGTTTTTACTGGAAATTTATTGTTTCGCTATGATTTAGATCTATTTCGAGTCATGGTTCGCCATTTTAAGGTTTCGTTATCACTTCCTGCAATGTGTTCACTATCAAACACACTAACCCGTGCGCAAATCATGCTGTTGTACGGGATGCGCAGTGTGTCAACTCACAAAGGCAGAGCAGTAAGAATTTAAAAACAAACAAACAAAAATAAAATAAACAAATAGTAACAGGCCAGATGAAGCAGGTCCATAATAACCACCCAGAACTGAAACCAATATTCAAACCGATTTATCCCGGGCAGGGCCGGGGACCTCAGCTAGTATTATAATATTGGGCTTTAGTCGCTGAAATAAAATAACGATAATATTATAATAGTGGGCTTAGTAGTTTCTTTCTCCTTATTTTAAAATTTTTTTTAGATAGTTTGAGTTTGAGTTAGAAAGAAGCAGGTCGACACGATAAGGATTGTCACGTTGTGCTAAAACAAGCCAGACAAACATGAATAAGATAAAAACTGAAATGATATTTGGAGTAGAATAATAATATAAAGAAACCAGTAAAGAAAATAAATATATTCTTTAAAAATAGTAAGTAAAATTTGAGTTCCGGACCGTGATAAATCGATAATAATAAAACTGAAATGGGTAGTAGAAAAAATATATATTATATACATAACTGCTTTTTAAATTATTCCAGAGTCTACTTTCACTATAAATATAGTGGAAAGGGTTAGGATAGGGCTAGTAATTATGATAACAAAAACGATTAGAGGAACAATAATTATAACAATAAAGATAACAATATAATGATAATAATACAATGCGTCATGTCTATTTTCACTATAAAACATTTATAGTGATGCTCGTCGCGTCTTAAATCATTACCATAAAAATTATAAGAATTAATTGTTACTTGATTCTTGAGCCTGCAGGTTAGAGACTGGAAGAATTACTGCCAACTTCCACGGTTACCGACGGGAAGCTAGTCACTGCCAACTCCCCGCAGTTACCTACGGGAAGCTAGTCACTGCCAACTCCCCGCAGTTACCTACAGGAAACTAGAAGGGTTTGGATAAGGAACCGCCAAAACCGTGGACAAATATTGAGAAAGATGAAAAATGAAGAAGTTTTTCCCACCGGGTGGAAAATGTGAGTATTTATTTTTCCTCTGTGCCGAGAGGGGAGCATACCCAGGAGACGAAGTAACAACACCATTAGATATTAGAACATCAGAGAATCGCACGAGCATTAGCTCCCACCCCCACCCCCCAAAAAACCACACACGCCGTCTCTACCTTCTTTGCTTTCCTACGTTTGTTTTTTTTTTTTGTTGTTTTTTTTTGGTTTTTGGCCTGATTTTTTCCTTTCTTTGTCTTTTCCCTCTCAAAATATTTTATTTTTTCCTTTATCTCTGGTCCCGGTTCCTATTAGCAATTTTTTACTTCTTCTTTTAATTTCTGCGTTTCATGTTTTGTTGTTTGTTGTTTTTAGTTCTGTTTTGTTTGTTTGTTTTTAAAAAAAATTTTTTTGTCTTTTCCACTAATTTTTTCTAGCTTTGGTTTCTTGTCTATTAGCTATTGGTTTTTTTCTTCTTTTTCTTTCTGATTTTTTTTATTTACGTAGCCTTTTTATCTAATAAAAATTTTTAAATTTTTTATTTTATTTTACTTTTTCTTTTTTGTGTTTTCTCTCTCTCTGCCACTCCCTCTCTGTATGTGTATGTGTGTGTGTGTTCCACTGACTACCTCTATCTGGCACACTCCCTCTCTCTCCTTCTCTTTCTTCCTGTTCCATGTTCCCCCCTCATGTTTTCCTCTTCCACGCACCCGATCTTCCCTTTCATCTTCTTTCCTTCCAACACATCTGTTGTTTTTCTTTCTCTGTCTACCGTCCTTTCCGTCTTTCTTTCAACACTCTTCATTCTTCCTTTACAATTCTTTTTTTTTTTTTTCTTCCTTGTTTTCTTTAAAAAATTCTTGTATCTTGCCCTCTTTTCCTTTTCCTGTCGTTTCTACAGACAAAAAAGGGAAAAAAAAGTTTCACACTTTCTCTCACTCCTTTTTCTTTTCTTTCCATCCTGCCCTTGTTCAGTCTTCTAATGCATCAATCATAGGCCTAACTTGACACTCACAGTTATTTATTCACAACAATGTGTTTTCCTCGCCCGTCTGCCATTGCCCTCAAAGGCTGGGTGGCAACTGGATGTTTGGAGTGAGAATTTTTCAACTTACCAGCCAACTCGGTTTATTGGCGTAGATGTTTAAAGTGGACAGGATGGACAGAAACCAAAAGACTTTAGACAAAAAACTAAAATATATAATAAACTCCCCCGAAATTGACTATACATTTAAAAACAACAAAACGCTCGAAGCACATGACGAAATCATAACATTTCCGATTATTAACGTATCCTTGCACAAAGAATTCAATAAAATAGAAACAGTAGGAAACTACAGCCATTATTTGAAATATCTTTTGTCATTAAAACAAATGTCACACTTAGACATTGAAAACTAGCTAAGGTTGCATAAGCTACGATCAGACTTCTTTGTGAAGGGTAAAACTGTAAATTTCCACATTCAACGATCGGAATTTTTTACTGGAAAAATACAGCACAACATTATTATTAATGACAGTACAGATGCACGCAACTTTTTTTTTCTGTATAGAAACACAACTATATTTCAGAGTTTTTTTTCAAGATTGATTAGATTTTACTATATAAAACAAGTATGATTCTTGCTTGTCAACGTGACAAAATTTGAAAGTAACCTCCTTAATGGCTTGTGATCTAAAATGAGACATAAAATAATATCACCACTCTACAGTGTTAGCATGTCAATTACAAAGTATTGCGTCATGCATTGGCGTGAATGCTCCCGATTCCTCAAGCACATACACCAGTGTTGATGTGCAGTTAGCAGAAAGTACATTTGCAGCTTGGGACTGGTAAAACATGTCTTGGACATGGAAGATTCAAATTCAGCATTGAAAAGCGTAGGACTGACGTAACCCTAAATTCGAGACACCAAATCCGTATTTTTATAAAAAAATATGTTTGTGAATTGCATACGAATTTAGCCCCATCAAATCGGATCACTATGAGAACCTCATCCATTCTCGAATACTGTCTTCAAATTTGCAAGTGTCAGGGTTAGGATTTGAATTGCCGTGCTGGGTCACGCTTTGTTTATTTCATGGCATCATTGATTTTAGCCAGTGCAAATGTCCTTGAACTATTCCCGTGGACAGTTTGTTTTTGTAACGCTTTTACTTAGAGATGGAAAGAAGGTGGGGCAAGATAGAACGAATGGATAAATTAACAGTGACGGTGCAGTTTTCGACCCCGTGGTTTGGGTGTACTTTAGCAAGGAAAGACGGGGCGAATAAGGAGTGAATAAATTCGTACATAAAACGTAGAGGGTGTAGTGACTTTAGGAAAGATTTTGACATCCTAGTTTAACTTTGTCTGTTACTATTAATAGACTGCGAGCTGAGCTCGAAATGGATGCACCAATCAAATTTGAGCAGTTCGCTGGGAATTGCAGAAGATATAAGCGGAGCCATCTTTGGGTTTCTTCACTCCATGCAGATCCTTTCCTTCTGCGAGGGCGTCGGCTTAAGATTCGGCCTGAGAGAATCATGAGACTGTTAAAGACATGTCTATGTCCTTGATAGACAATGGAATTTACCCACAGCTATTTTCTCCAGTTCCCTGATATCGTTTCAGGGAACCAATCGTAAGTTTCGAGACAGTGCGTCGACGATGACGTGAATCTGACCCTAATTTCCAGTAGAAGTGCTACCAAAGGATGCAAGACTATAATGTTTTTACTTGCAATTAAGATCTAGAATGAGTGACTGGTATACACATTTGTAAATTGTAATTGATGTGTCTGGATGAGGCTGGGGATTGCCAGCCCATCCTAGAGCAGATCTAGATCTATCTTAACTACGTCAGTGCGTCTTGACGGTTTGATCCTTTATAAGTAATTTACTGAGTGCATATTGTCGTCTGAGACATAAGAATATTATTTGTGAGATAGTAGGCAGATATATTTCTGAAGATAAATAATTACTAAGTAAACTGTGAATGAGTCAGAATGATATGGATTTTCTAATCTTTTAAGAATCTAGAGGAGACTTCTAGTTATGTAGTATAGTATTTTCATTTGATGCTGCTGATGTGGTCTTTTTAATATGTAAGATAGACGAAATTGTTAGGAATTTTAAGTAATAAATTTGTGGCCCTACAAGGTCCTTGATATAACTTACACGAAATTGTTATTAGTGTATGTGGCATGGGATGGCAGAGTAATTTGTAAAACCTCTCGATATTTATTAAATGCAGTCGAACACCTAAATTCCATAATATACCACCCCGTAACATTTGAGGGCATACCCCAAATCGTAACAGCAAGAAAATAAATTACTTCAAAGAAAAGAACAAGGAATATTGCTAAATACTTTCAATTCCTGTTCTGGTTCGAAAGAGAAGTTATTCCTTTAATCAGGACAAAGTATGTACCCAGGCTTTCTCGTTTATGCGACATGAAATGTATTTAAGCGGAACAACAAACGATAGCCGAAACAGAGTGTTTCAGGTAATTGTCACACAGCTGATGATTGCTAATACATCTCAACTTTTTTGCTATAAAGATACATCATCTTAGTCAGGGTGAGCTAGTTTGTCGTGTGGGGCAAGGATGGATGGATGGATGGATGGATGGATAGATAGATATAGAGAGAGATGGCATAACACTTTAATTAATTCTTCAGGAAACTTTGATCGTTCATATTTTATGGGGAGATGTACACAGGTCAGCAGTTCCAATATCTCAATGGCAAAATTACGTGATGGTACCGACTAGGAGGAGCTGTCTCTGAAATCTCTCAAGATTAGGGTTAAGGTCAGCCGTTCTGTAACAGAGCGTCAGGAGCCTTCTTCGGATGAAGGGCGGGCTATGGGTTCCAGATTCTTGAAAATGTTATCACCCGACCAGAATAAAAGCTTCTGCTTAGAACGTCCATTCAATAAGAGTAGCAGTTTACATTATTTTCTCTGTTTCTTTGTTTTTTGTTGTTGTTGTTTGACATCCGTCTCAGGTTCAAGCACCGTCTTTGACAGTTCAGTTTTGACCAGAGAGCTTATTATTCTACTCTATTAAGGTATTGGCAGAAAAATTTGAAGTTATTGTGATCGCTGCAAGTGACGAAAAAGTAAAGTGAAAATGACCATCTCCATTGACACAGAGGTAAAGTAAAAATGATAACCCCGTCCACTGACACAAACGTAAAGTAAAAAAGATCCTCTCCATTGACACAGAGATAAAGTAACAATGACAACCCATCCAATGACACGAAAATAAAGTAAAAATGATCCTCTCCATTGATACAGAGATAAAGTAAAAATGAAAACCTATCCAATGACACGAAAGTAAAGTAAAGATGATCCTCTCCATTGACACAGAGGTAAAGTAAAAATGACAACCCCCTCCAATGGCACAAAAGTAAAGTAAAAATGATGCCCTCTAAGCGGATGGTTGGTGGGCGTTTCTGATAGGGTCTCCCTCTGTCCCATCTTTCTGGTATATTCTGTCTAACATCTTGCTTTTGCTTTTTCCAATCACAATGTGATCATTATCCTGTCAACATGCTTTCTCCAAACTCAAACTCACCCCCCCCCCCTCCAAATTTCCACTTATACATTTATTATCATGATTCATTTTTATTTCAAGAAATTCTTTTTTTCAAGTGGGTCCCACTTAATTTGTATTTTGATAACGCCTCTGCCTGACCATTGGTAGGCCTGTATTTCATTCACACTCCTGAAGTGCAAACTGCCATGCAGCGCTATACCGCCATGGAAGGTACAAATACCTCTAAAAAAAAACAAACCCAGAAACACGGATTCTTTAAAACGTCACAGAGAACTTGTGAGGACGGATATATTTTCTTTTCATTCTTCTAGAATTTTTTGTATAGATTTCTTTCGCCTTCCTTTTTTTTCTGATACATGTATTGCCGAAATTTCTCTCTCTCTCTCGCTCTCTCTCTCTCTCGTTCTCTCCACTTCTCTGTCTGTCGCCCCCCTCTTTCTCTCTCTCCCTTTCTCGTTCTCTCCACTTCTCTGTCTGTCGCCCCCCTCTTTCTCTCTCTCCCTTTCTCGTTCTCTCCACTTCTCTGTCTGTCGCCCCCCTCTTTCTCTCTCTCCCTTTCTCGTTCTCTCCACTTCTCTGTCTGTCGCCCCCCTCTTTCTCTCTCTCCCTTTCTCGTTCTCTCCACTTCTCTGTCTGTCGCCCCCCTCTTTCTCTCTCTCCCTTTTTCGTCCCCTCCCCCTTTCTCTCTCTCTTTCTTTCGCTTTGTCACCTCTTTCTCCCCTTCCCATCTCTCTCTCTCTCTCTCTCTCTCTCTCTCGCTGTCTTTTGTTTGCTGCTCTATACAATGTACTTTTAAAACGCGGAGAGGTGCGAGTACTACGACATCAAAATAAAACTCGCCCATTCTCACCAGTTTTTTGTTTGTGTTTTTACTGATATTCAAAAACTGTCTGGCATATTTTCTCGGTCCACGTATCATTGTCTCACTCGACATTTCAGTTGTTGCTTCGGATCATAAAATCAAGCGCGTGTTCTGGTTAACCAAACATATGTTTTCATCTGCTAACATCGACTCATTTTACCACACGCAAATCTACCGAGATCGGACAGAGGGTTTGTAAACCTTTGCCTCATCACAAAACATTACTGAAGTACAAATGTTTCTGGCGTATGTTCTGTCAGACACCAGACGCTCTTCCCGATACCTTAAAGTCATCTCACGGCATAAAAAACGTCCGTGAAACAGCCGTAAATAATTTTTAATGCCCTTTTCTCCCAAAGACAATGATATCCAAACCAGACTTCAATATGCGATATGAATGGTAGTTACCAGCACGCGGAGACGAGCGTTCTAGATTGCATTTCAAGAAACAGAGACAGGGGAAACTCAAAGGAAAGCTAGCTAGATAGAGAGCTAGCCATGCCTTTAAAAATGAAATACTCATAATGATAGACGGCCGAGATATCAGGGCTCTCAACTCTGAGGTTTCTTTCACATCAAGGGGCAGAGAATAGACGAGGGGAAACAACTCTTTTGCAGGTTTGTCCACGATATATCAAAAGGAGGTAAACCAGTTCATGACAGCAGCCATCAGGATCTGTAGGTTTCTTTCTACTCAGGTATGATATTATAGGGGGCCATCTAACAAGTGCAGATGTATTGAGGGTGTGGATAGATTTGTGCTCGTTGTTTAAAAAGCGTAAAGGGGGGGTTGGGGGGGGGGGTTAGCTGACGAAAGCTGTGCAGTCACAGCAATGCATTAATGTATTAAGCTAGATTTTTTTTTTTAGATATATACTTTTTGTTTCAACTAAGTCAGTTTTGGGATTATATCAAGCTGGTGTTAAACATTCAAATAGTCCACTAAAATGCCACTTGAGATAAATGGAACATCAAGTTTTATCACGGACATTCACACTTCTAATGGTTGTACACTCGTTCAAACGGTAGGTAAAGAAGTGGTGGGGGCTGGTGGAGCAGGGATGAAGGGAAGCATAATATGAAAATTGTGCACGGGTAGAGGGAGGGGAGGATAAAAATCGCCAAGATCGAGTTTACGTGCTATTTGGATGGCCCCTGATTCTGCATGTCGATGAACCAAAAATGACCCCAAGGGGTAATGGTCTTTTCTGCAAAAACAACAGGGCAGGTTCCTTCCCAAATCAAAGAGAGGAATAACTGTCAGCACTGGATATACTTTGCATGAAAACACAAACAAAAAATGAAATAAAAAAAAGGCTGGGGTGGGGGTCACAGTCATTGCCAAAACGAACAGTCATTTTTTTTTTTTTTAGCAACCGTGGTCAGTTTTCATTACTGAACGAGTATAGAACAAGGGTGGGAAATAGATAATGTTGTGTGTGTTTGTGTATATCAATGGGTTGTATGAGATATGACGCGTTTCCGGTTGCTGTGAACAGGTGTCCGCCATTTTGACGGACCTGGCGACAGGGTTGTTTACATGGTACTAGGCCTTCTTTTAAATTTCCTTTGAAATGCCTGTCTTTTGTTGTATTGTGGGCTGCACCAATAAAAGATCAAAGCTGAAGGACCTCAGTTGTTTTTTTTTTTCGGATACCCAAGGTGGTGACTTTAGAAGGCCAAGCAACCGAAAATTTGACTAGGAAGAGCCCCCTAGCATTGTTAAAAGGCATTAATCGAAAGAATTTAGGAGACAAGGAAGCAAAAAGAAATGCACACATGACTATCACCTGGCTTCATTATCAGTATGGTTTTTATCTCAATGGCATTTATTTATTTGTGACTAATCACAGCGTAGTTTCTGTAATAACTCGCACCTCGGTTGGTGCATTTTCTATCTGACTTTTCCAGTAAAGACTCGAAATAATTTTACTACAAATGATATAGATCTAGATCTATTCTAAATGAACCAGGATCCATGACAAAATTCCTATTTTATTGTACCGGTGAGGGTTTTCAGGGTAGATTTATAAAAAATGAGAAGACAATGCAGAATACCAAATGTTGTAGACTATATAGAGCTATTACATATATAGACCACGACATCACTGAAACACTTCTGGTTAAATACTACATTGTATCTTTAATCCAATGCCAAGTAGATCTACAACTATTATTCCATACTCATTCAACACTGCTTTAATAAGATCTGATTCCATTATCCCGGACAATAATACATGAATAGGTCATTGTTGACGTATAGATCTATATCTTCTATCCTCTATCTTCCACACACATCTTCTATAATATTACTTCTTAAGACTAAGAGTTACCAAGAAAATCTAGATAGATCGTCTACTAGGCACTACCACGTATAACTAGATCTAGTTAGATGTACAGTACATGTAGGCTTGCTAGTCTATCTAAATCTCTATCTGGATCTAGATCTCGTACTAGAATCTAGTCACAGCATTGACATGTCGATCAATGGATCAATCTAGATCTATCTAGATCTAGAATCTAATTATTTTTATTTTTTTTGTCTATACACTGCATCTGGTCTCGATATCTGGTGTGGTTTATCAATATTATGCATATTCTTGCAATGGAGTGTTCATTAGTGTCTGCATTATATCGTTTGGGTAGTTTTTCTTACGCGGGGCTTTGGCTACATACAACTTTTTCTTTTTGCCCAATTTTGACATTGCATTTCAGCACCAGAAGTGGCAGAAGATATAATTCTGGCATTGCCACAGCCGGCATTTCTTCTTTGCGGGTACTCCATTGCTCGGGGAACACTGGAGGGGTCAGTCTTGTCTATAGACAATAATTTCTAATCATAGCGTCTCAACGATCGCGGATTCAGAGCGGATGCGTTGCTCATGTCTTGTCCGGCCAACATTTTCTCTAATCGGCTGTCCGTCAAAATGGCTGACGGCGCATGTCACGTGACTATCTAATACAACCCATTGGATGTTGAGATGAGGGGAGGGGAGTTGGTGGGAGGAGGTGGGGGTAAGGCAAAGTGGACGTTAATTTTATTTAAGAAAAAAGAAGAAAAAAAAAGAAGAAGACTTAAAAATTCTTCATTTTCAATTCTGTACCCATTTGGTATCTTACATTTTCCTCTTAGAAAAATATTATATATTATTTTTAGAGGTTGATTGTGCCAATTGAAGACTAGGAACAAAATTAATAAGGTCAGAATCTTCCAGAAATAAAATTAAACCAAAAGGAATGTCAAACTGAAGAGCTTTCTCCAAAACTCTGTAAGTCAAATTTTGCAAGAGTTGTGACCCCTTTCAGATGACCATTCAAAATTAGTGTAAGACGCGGTGAATGCGTTCATCTAGAACTTACTATGTCTCGTCTTAAACTTGGGATAAAGATGAGACATAGCTAGTTTTAACTGAACACTTACACCGCGTCTTACACTGATCTTTAATGACTGACTGAAAGGTGCCATAACTATTGCAAAATTTCACTTATCGAGTTTTGGAGAAAGCTCTTCAATTAAAACTCCACTCAAGAACTGACTCTTTTTTTTTAATCTTTTTTTTATTTAAGATACATTGTTTATTGAATGACGTAGTAAGCAGTGAAGAATGTAAACCGGCCGACTCTCTCAGGCAACTAAAAAAAAAAATGTCTTTATTTGTTCACAGATGTCAGGACCATTTGGTAAAGACATCATCATAGTTGTTTTAGCTTGGTATGGTCTGTTTATGGTGACTATTATAACAGAATATAGACAGTTGTCAGGATTTTTGAAGACGTCGCTGCTAACTTGTTGTAGTCTATACAATAACCTATTTGTAGTCTGTCTTGAGAGACCAGCAACAGTTAAATGGCCATTCTTTGGAATTGTGAATTTTTTATTTATTTTTTATTTCTTTTGGCGAATACTATTTCAATTTCTTTTTTTTTTTTTTTGCCTGAAGAAGGTCTTTGACGACCGACACCTTTCGCCTTTTTGTCCCCTTTTCTATCCTGAGTCTTGTGATTTATTATAATGTTGTTTAGTGTTTGTTTCTAAAGCGAGACTTTGCTACATACAACCTTTTTCCATTTTCTGCCAGATTTTAACTCTCGTACCCTCACACACACACACAAATACCCACACACATAACCACACAGCCACCCATATATCCACCATACCCAGGGAGTGCTGATGGACTTGTCACTACACACCAGGGACAGAGCACGATCAATAACCCCTGGACTCTCCGTTTGTTAAGACAGAAAATGCTTTCATTTCTTTCATTGTATCAAGAGTGGAACCCAACCACTTCTCTTTGACCTTCATACATAACTAACCACCCTGCTGGTTTAACGCCAGAACCAAATATTTACAACTGAAAATTTTGTCTTGGAGATACTTCACAGTAGTTAGACACTATTATCAAGAGATGTCCTTATGGAGACGGTAATGAAGGGTGTTCTCAGAGTCCCAGTTTGTTGATAATCTGAGGTCAGTCTGGTTTTGTCGACGGCCAACTCCACAGATTCCTTCGTGCTTAGAGACCACTCAGCATGTCTATACCAAACCATATTTTCCTAGATCATCTCAAGGATTTGGGAGACAGACGGAGACTTCTTGTAGGTACATTTAATGGTGAAAGACTTAGCAATGTAGTAGTTTTGTTTGCTCTAAAACATGAAAATATCAGTATTGTCCCAAACGTCTCTACACATAGGCAAAAACGTACAGAAGATTTATGACAGTAAATGTTCAAACTGACAGTCTCTGACTTCTCGACATTTGTGCGTACTCTGAACACAAGAACAAATTTCATTGTAGTTGTTGACATTCTTGTAGCCGATGCTATTTCTGCTGCTGCTGCTGTTGTTTTTTTTTCTAATTGATCCGTCGTGTCATCAGAAAATCCAAGGACATCAACCTTACCTCTCCCTGGTTTTTTTTGCTTTTGTTTTCTTGGGTCATTTTCCAATAGTATGTAATCACTCACTATCGTTCTTCTTCCCCGTGAAGAGAACACAGATATGTACACATAATTAATTCATCGTAAGAAGACCTCGCTGTACTGATGTTAGAAGTATAATTTTTTGCGGTACTGCTATTCAAAGCAATATACACTGTAGTATCAAGTTGTAACCAAAAGTATAATCGAAATTTCACTCCAGTTACCTGAGAATAGTTTTCACTGGAAATGATAAAAAGAAGAAAAACAACAACAGCAACAAGCCCCCCCCCCCCCCCCCCCAAAAACCCATCTGAGGCAGCCACAACCTCTGAGTCAATAGTAACTGGATCTTGCTGAAACAAAATGAGTTTGATTCAGTCATTTACTTATCACCAAGTTAAAACGATCTACTTTCTCACTCATAAATGAAATGATACATGATTTTAAGCAAGAAAAACGTTAACCCTCACAAGTCGATTTTTAATTTTTTTTTTAAATTTTTACCTTGGATCCTCCAGAATTATTTCAGGATTTTTCAGTTTTGCCCATATATGATTTTTACTTGTATTGTTTATAAAGCATCTATTCATATAAAAATGCATTTTTAATGTATCAGTTTAAAGGAAATTGAGCAGAAACAATATTCACAGCAATACACATTCACTACAGAATAGGAGAATAATAACAATATTATGAAAGTTATTTCGGTTGAAAAGAGTTAAGGAATGGCCCGAATCGAACGAATTTTTCTTATGGCCCCCTTTTGTAAGTGGTATCCAGAGGGACAGGTTTTTCCTTTCAAAAAAGACAATTTTTTACGATAAATATTTTACATCTGTCTCGACGTTTGATTCATTTAAACTGCCCTTTGTCCGCCTCCCTATCTCAGGGACTTGCCCAGAAAACGTGGAGTCCGCACGCCAAGACAATCAAATTACGTTTTATAATACTTTCAGTGGAATTAATTTTTCCACTACTTTGTGCTGGCGCTGGACACGAACGAATAGGGACAGGACAGACGTATACATCACAAAATAATCGATAAACGGATATCTTTTTCTCGTGAAGAAATGGCCAAGTTTGGTTTTGGGCATTATGCTGTTCTTCTGCGTTTCTTTCTTTCTTCCTTTCGTTCTTTCTCCTTTCTCTCATTTTTTCTTCCTTCTTTCTTTCTGTTTTTCTTACTTCTTTCCTTTCATTCTCTCTTTCCTTTCTCGTTCTTGCTGTCTTTCTCTCCCTGTCTCTTTCTTTCTTTCATTTTGTCTTTTTATTTACTTTCTTGTGCCTGTTTTTATTAATGGTGTGCATGAGACAAAATTTCTTGCGCAGGGCATGCATCTCTCTCTCTCTCTCACTCTCTCTCTCTCTTTCTCTCTCTCTCTCTCTCTCACGTACTTACAAAAAATACAAGGTTAGTCAGCAGGTATTTCTGATACGGACCTGATTCTAGCTCTGTTTTGAATTTCTCAAATGAAGAAATATGGTTTTTCAGTATCAGTGATCAAAATGTTACACGGCCATCTTGGCAAGACCAGCACTATAATTCCTCATAGAAATGAAACTCATCTTCAAGGTAACCCCTCCACGAATATTTTGGATTACACTCAGACGAAACACTGCAGCACAAAAGTATCATTATAAACCATCACATTACGATTAGAGACCTAAACTTTGATGCAGAAGACGAAAGATCGTAAAAGACTGAGACAATGCCAGCGAAAAGACGACTCGCTCTATGAGACCGAACATTTTCTCCAGGGTCGGCCTTGCAGACAGCTATTTATTCATGTACTTACATATATATACGTACTTTCTTACGTGTCCATTTACCTGTCTATTTATTCAATTTTAAATCCTTTTACTTATGTACGTACACATATCTTTTTATTCATTACCTTAGTGTTTTTTGTTTTCGTATATTGTTCTTTTAATTATGTTATTATATAATTATTTATTCAGATATCTGTAATCACTGAGTCAAGCACAGAATGAACACATTCCACCCCTTTCCATCTGAGCCCCCCCCCCCCCCCCCAAAAAAAAACACCTGAAATTTTGTCCGTGTGGTCAAGTGCTTGCTTGAAGAGCCAGAGTGCACATTGCTAGTTTTCACAACTCGAAACAGCAAAATAACCTGCCACCACAGTGCTATACAATATGCAACAAAGAACATGCAGGTTTTTTTTTTTACAGATAAACAAAACAAGACAGAAGAATGAGACTTGCAGTCATGTTCTTGAAGAAACAGAGTGATAGCCCAGCGTTGTCAGTTTCACAACATGGGGACTGAAAAGGAAATCTGACCATCAGAGACACCTTAGTGAAATGTTTTATTGAAGATTTAGAAGACCAGGACATTGGCGTCCAAATTTGAAACGACGCTAAAGGATGAAAGAAGATAAAGAAATAAAGTGGTAGAATTTCCCCAGATTGGACATGATGAACAGAATCAACAGTGAATGAGAACACATTCCACCCAGGCATGTTTACCACATAATTGTGTTCTTTCATTTCCACATGCAAGATTTTGCGCCATTCTTCACGTATTTAAGTTCAGTCGAGCAGGAACTTGACTTGTGTTGATAAAATCAGAATTTCCATGGATTAGAGAGGTTAAGAACTCTTCTGTTGCCTGAAGAAGATGCGGAATGAAGGCGACCACAAAGAATGCACGTGTCGTTGGAACAATCACCCTCAAGAAAATAAAATGGGATTCTTTTAGTGAGGACAGGAACCGATCTTTCCACTGTCACATACACAGCCATACAAATGAACGATAGGAAAGCACTGAAATTTGTTTAAACAACTTAATTTCTGGGAAACTATTTCAGTGAAAACAGCATAAAGGGCGTTTTCAAGTTTGTTTTTTTTTATCAGTTGTCCTCAGAGAAGGATTTTCACCATATAGAAATATTCTGATTGTCAAAGTGGACTGGTCCTCGCTAGTTTTCAAAGTCATCCGACTCCCCGAAACCACTAAATTGCAGTTTGACATCACTGGCGCGTGGATCACTTTGGACACTTTGAATAAGAGTAATCAAGGAGTTCTAGGGCCAAGAACTCCAAAACTGAAAGTTCTGGAACATCTCATCTCTCAATCCTTCATCCCATCCCTCAGATGTGTTCATTTTTTGTTGTTGTTGTCTTTTTTCTCTATTCTGATCAAGCCCATAAACTTATAGCTTGCAGGCATTCGGCATTTACCCTTATGAATGCAGTCATCTCATTAAACAAGCGTGAGGGCGCATTATTCCTCCTTAAGACACAGCCTGTCCGTGAGCCAAGATGGCCATAGCCTGCTGGTCTAGCTCTCCATAATAAGACCAGGCCAACGAGAGCCCTTTGGAATAACTCTGGGATACAGTGATTCTTAAACTGTTCATAGCCCTAAAGACACTGACAATGTTTTTCGCGTTGGCTCTTCCACCAGTATGCATGGAAGTAGCTGGTGAAGACACCCAACGAGAAAGTTATTTTAATAACCTGGTAGTGACATCGCCACTTACATAGACAAATACATAGCTGGAGACATTATTGCCAGTCACCGGTAACAAGAAATCAAAGTTAATGACTGAGTTTTTTTTATCATATCAGGCTGAGGATAAGATTTGTTATATTTTGTAATTACTGTCTACCATTTATTTTCTTTATGGACATTTGGAAAAACATTCTGGACATCCAAATGTGTGTTTAAAGGTACGCGGAGACACCAGTGCTCTTCCCAGGCAGGAGGAACTGTTTATTATAAAGATCAGTAGATACAAATTTGTTTTTAGACCTTAACGAACAATGCAATGGACGATTGTGGCCGTTATGACATAGACCGCATGTCCGGGTATCTTTTTCATATAGCGAATTATTTGAGTGCTGTGTTTTAAAAGCAAATAAATAAATAAACAAATAAATAAATGTACTAATTTCATAAAAACTTGTAATCAGGCACCGTGCTCGATACCACCTAGATACACATTTGCCACACATAAACAAAACACGTCTACTCTGTGTAACTACTTGCGTAACGACTGCACAGTTTTTAAGCATTTTGAAGTATGGACATATCGAGTAATTATTCAACTACCAATTTTTGTACGTACTATAGATTTAAAGAAGCTTATCTTTCTTTATAGAACGCATTGTGTACTGACATCAACATAACCTACTGGAGCTAAAGGTTGAGCATGTAAGTACCTAAAACTTCGTAATTAAGTGACCAAAAAATATGAAATTTTGTGTGCTGCCTCAATGTTTGAGGATAAAAAAACGGGAATACGTCCATTTTGGACAACATTTAATCTTTAATGTTTTTTTTTTTTTTTTTACAGTTTTTTTACCCACGGATCAGAAGACTCATTTTCGTCAAGTAGAACTCAGAAATATAGTCGGAAATTCCGTTCTTCGCTTATAGTAAAAATATATAGAACAACAGAGAGTGAGAGAACCCCACAGCGTCCATTTTGAGAAGCCCGGGGTCCGCATTAAAGAGGGGGTTCGGCCGGCACTGTGGAATAATCCGTGCCATATCTGCGCGGTAATGACATGATGGGGCCGGGCTCATGAAGAACTGCTATAGAGATATTGATATGAACGAATGGCAAGCAACGGCACCCCGTGGAAATCAACTATTCTGGTCAGCCTTCCTGGTCGCGATGAGCTGTCAACCCGCGCTGGAAGTCGCCAGAAACACTTTCACGCTCACGGAAGAAGGAAAACTGGTGTGGGCAAAGGCAAAATTAATGAAATTTTGAGGGTGAAGGCATCAAGTGTGTGTGTGTGGGTGGGGGGGGGGGGGGAGTGGAGGGAGTGTTTGAAATATGTTCTTGATTAAAACTTTTTTTTCATTCATGTTTTATATATGGCCTAGGGTGGGGAAACAATGGGGTTGGGGGGGGGGGTGAAGAAGTAGTTTATTTAATGTCTTAGCAATACCTGGAGCAGTGTGTCTCAAGGTGGGGCGGGCAATATTTTGGTGTGTGTGTGTGGGGGGGGGGGGGGGGACTTCAGAATAAGGCGTAGGGATATGATTTTGTACGAGTAAATCAATTTTGTCAGACCATGGTGGGGCGGGGCGCACTTTTTTTAAAGATTGCAGTGGGGAGTGGGGGTCAAAAGGTTGACAGACTTTTTGTTGATGTTGTTTTTTGACTGGGATGGGGAGGGGAATGGCGCTACGTAAATATTCCATAGAGGCCTTACACTCTCTTGGGTTCTGAATGTTGTTTATTGCACGTTTTTTTTGGGGGGGGGGGAGGGGCGGATGCACCCACGGAGCTGGGAGGTGGGGGTTGATGTCTTGCAAATGCAGAGAGCGCTTGAAGAAATCTTGGTTAAACTTCGTTTTTTCATTATTTACTTCTTTTTTGCAGGGGAGACGGTAAGGACAACTTAAATGCCCTGTGATGTCTTTAATTAAGAAAGTCTGATGGAGACTTTACACTTGTCTTTGGATTCTAAATGATGTTTATTCCGAGTTTTAGAGACGTATTGTGGAATTGATAGCGTCCTTTCTTCTCCTGCGTCGCATCTTTCCAGCTGTTATTGTATGCATCCATTGTCTCCCATTGTTTCAAGTACAGATCACACTAAGGCTGTTATTCCACCCAAGACGTAGGTGTTGTTCCACACGAGTCAGTTCCGCTGTCTTATAAAGGGTAGAAGACCATTATATATGCGAGCAACAGAATTTTGCTGGAGACATAAAATATATCTCTCATTGGGGCCATCCAGCTTTATTTTTTGTTCATTTTCCAGTTTGTCATGACCAAGAGAAAAGTTTAGTGGTACAACATTTATAACCCGGACTGAGTAGATGCATGGTCAACTGTCGTAACTTGATGTTAACTGTCTATCTGTCTGTCTGTCCGTCTGCCTGCCTGCCTATCTGTCCGTCCGCCCTTCTGTCTGTCTGTTGATTTCTGAAACTAAAGATTAAATCACGCATTAATTTTTTAAAATACCGTAACTATGAACTCCGATAAAGAAAGTTATTCAGTTCTTCGCTTCTCCTGAAAAAAAAATTGTAAAATAGAGTTACTGTAGTTTACCACTCGGCTCTCTAAAAAAAATGGTAGAACTCGAATTTGACGTAGATTGGTATACGGTCTTTCGCCGTAGCACGCCAGAGTTAATATGCTACATTTACATCAAAGGTATGTTTATCGCGAGAAATTGAAGAGCAGAGTTACCACTGTCTTGTTGTAAATGTCACATCTTTTCCATATGTTTCTGGCTGATGCTTGGGGACCGTGGTCTAAGTACAAAACCCCAATAATAATAATAATAATAATAATAATAATAATAATAATAATAATAATAATAATAGTAATAATAATGGAGATCATTTCTATAGCGCCTAATCCAAACAAGTTCGCTTTTAGGCGCTTTACAGAAAGTCTTGTTCCCTTGAGGTGCATCTCTGTCTTTCTTTCTCTCTCCCTCTCTCTCTCTCTAACTCTCTCTCTATCTCTCTCAATCTCAGTGCAAATTGTAATGCAGCCTGTTAGGCGCAGTTCACAACGCACAACAGTTCACAACTCACAACATTATTATAAAGTATTATAATAATATTTGAATATATATTAATGAATATTAAATTTTTGTTGCTGGTGGTGGTGGTGGGGGGGGGGGGGGTAAATTTTAATCTATGAATTCTAATTTTGAATAGAGAAAGTATCAAGTTGTGTTCAGTATTCACCCATAGCTTACTATGTAACATACCGCCGTTCCCCCACAACAGCCTTTCCTTGTAATAATTATATTCGTGACTTTGTGATTTTATGTTTGCTTTTCTTTGGTGCAGTCTAATGTAAGGCAGATTGCCAGAATAAATTCCACCTGTTGTATTATTATGGCCCAGGATTTACTTTCACAACTATGGTCTCACCGGTGTCATGACAGATGTACTGATGTGAGGTGAGATAAGCAACACGTGATAAACTGACCTGGGGTACTGAAACGGGAAGGGAAAAAGATAGGGAGAGAGAGAAGGGGGGAGAGAAAGACAGAGAGAGAGAGAGAGAAAGAGGAAGAGAAGGATATAGAAAAGAGAGGGAGAGAGAGAGAGAGAAAGACAAAGAGACACTGAGAGATAGGGATAAAGAGAGAAAGAACAAGGGAGACGGACAGAGCGGAGGCAAAATCAGGTTTATTAAGGACAGCGTCGGATGCCTCAGCAAAGTGTTTCAAAAAATTAAAAATATTCATATTTGCGCCATAAATGTACACCCATAATATTGGAAAGCTGCTGTCTTCACAGCGGACAAAGGGATGAGCGTACATTTCCGAAAAAAATTAAACAACAAAAACAGACCACACACACACCTACACACCTACACACACACACACACACACACACACACACACACACACACAAGATACTGACAACGTCACGGCCAACACGGGAACAGTTCCGAACTCTTGAAATGACACAGGGGCAGCTAAAACCCCTGCCAGAAACAACGGATCCCATTGTATTTTTTCCCCCGCCAAACCTAATGGAGCTTCGTTAAAATTCGCATTCGATTAAAATTCAAATCAGCTTCATGCTAAGCGCAGCCACAGTGTCCGGAGATGCCAGTTTCATGTAAAGATATCAATAGAGAAAGAGAGAAATGCTGGTTTATCTTTCTTCTTTTTCCTTTTTTTCTTCTTGTATTACTGGACGAATTTTTAAACATTTTAGCAGTTTGTTTTTTCCTGTTCTTCTTCTTTATTTTGAACAAGGAAACTGGAGGGAAAATAAGGAGATCGTTGTCTATGGACGGTCACCATCAGCTCTGGAAGATGTGGCCGTATTGGCAGAATGGGTAAGACACCTTCACCAGAAACCAAGCGGTACGGGTTCAAACCCAAAGAATAGCCTGGCGACAGAAAGAAAAAAAAAGATGGATGACGAACAGCGAGAGTCCATGAACTTGATGTGGCCGGGGGTTCTAGAAGACGTCAGGAAAGAATCCATTCTTCTCCTGACCATCGTCACCTGTCTCGCTCCACCTGAGGAATTTCTTACCACTTTGTATGCTGGGGTGTTTAACAGACCCACTCTTTGTGTGTTTTTTTTTTAAGATGGCCACAGCTTTCGTAATACCATTCTGATAGCGAAGAATCAGTACTAAGACTATGATGAAAACATTGTGAGATACAGCAAAATGCCAAATTTTTTCCCCCGGGGCAAACCCCCATGTGGCACCCCTTATGCGTCGCCACTGAACAAGACATAACGAAAATTGTACAAAAAAAAAAAATCTAGAATATTATTACGTGTAGTTACTTAAGCACAACAGGAGACGCCTCATTTGAAGTTCACTGACGTCTTGAACTCAAGTTTTCCGAAAAGAGGACAGAGATCACTTGTAAACTGGTGTGATCCAATACTGGCTGTACTTTATGGCATACGGAATAGATAGACAGACAGATATATAGATAGATACTCAAATGGATGGGTAGGCAGGCAAGCAGGCAAGCAGACAGGAAGACAGACAAATAGACAGACAGACGGATGAACAGACAGATAGACAGAAAGGAGGAGAGAGAGAGAGAGAGAGAAATCTGGCTTTTGCTGTCCGCTGTCAGTCTGAATTAGAGAGCCGCCTCCCCCCCCCCCCAACACATACACACAAATGCTGGACAGAGACCCTGGGTGTAATTATCGAGTTGGGGGGAGTTTCGATCGTGGACGATAATAATAACCTAATGGATCACAATAATAATAATAAGATGATGTGTCTACAACAGCAGGACCCTGGGAGTCACGTGTGAAATGTACCCGAAGATTCAGCAGACAAGCAGATAGACATTGTAATATAGCAAACACAAATATAGTAAACACTTTGGGAGGAGTTCCTTGAGTCACACAATAAAGATATTTCAAGGACGCCACTTTATAACCGGCTGTGAGCAGAGGGTCACACGGGGGCTCTGCTCCCCTGCCCCCCCCCCTCGCCAGTTTGTCCTCTAGTCGGATGTTTTTATAGTAAATGCTCTGCTCATCGATTAGGGGAGGAGTTCCGTATGCGTTACATGTAATTTTTACCGTTATTAAGTAAAGCTCACTGTTACACATTGTTCCCAACCTTATGACCAATTATCACTTCATATTCACAATAACACTTGTAACATACTTGCTAAGAAAAATAGTATAATCCAAGAAAAAAGTCGGAAGTGAGACAAAATCCGAAAACAGCTGCCATTTTGAAACTTACTGGGGAGAGGTCACAGTAACAGAATTTACCAAAAAGCGCGGCTGGCGAAGGTTTACTGAAACAAAACTTGATATAGTGTTCACGAATTTAAACTCACAACACATGGAATGGTCAGATGGACCTGGGGGCGTGAGGGTCTAGTCAGTTTGTATCAATGGGCGGTAGTCAGATTGACTAATCGGGCGAAAAGGGCTGGGGTAGCCATTGGCGATCGACGTACACACAAGTAGGCCCTCATTAGATCAGATCATGCAATCTCCGAGCAGCTGAAATCGGATTGTTTCGCTACTAAGCCGATTCATAATTTTTTCAAACTATGCAAATTAACAAGGTCGGTAACTTTCCGTAATTTAGGTCAAGGTACTGACTGTGAGTATAAGTAAATTTTTACCGACAATCTGTTAACTCACCTGCGTGGCGAAATGGTTAAGACATGTGATTCAGGAGCGAAAGGGTGTGGGTGCGGATCCGAGCATTGTCATGATTTATGATTATTATGTATGTGTTCTCTTTCAGATGCTTCTAGCGCAGAGAAATCGAGATGAAATGGAAGCAAGATAGAGAGGGGGGAGAGACACATGAGAGAAAACGAAAAATGACGTGAATTATTTATTGCTATTTCTTTATTAACCCCCCAAAAATACCTAGCCCCTTTTTTTATTCAACCCCCTCAAAATAAACCCTCTTTAGCATGTAACGCATTCGGAACTCCTTCCTCGATTAGCACTTTGAACATGAAATATGTGCCCGACTAAAGTTGTGTAATTCAAATGGTACTCCTTCCAGAAGCTTAAAATAACAAATCTTACCTTTAGTAGTAAATCAGTTTCAAATAATCCACAGTGTGACAATTCAGTAATCCACAAAACGAATTTAAAAAACACGAAACACAATAGACACACTCGGCTATAACTTTACATCCGCAGAAATGAAATCACATTTTCACCACAAAACGTTTACATCCAACCTGAAATATTTCTTCACAATTTCTTCACGAAATGAGAAAAACACATCCAAACGCTGGATCCAAATCATTATCTTCATCATTTTGTCATGATCTGAAGAAACCATTTCCAGACACTAGAACCTAATCAAATAGATTTTAAAATGAGCCTCATTATTAACGGCGACATGCAGAAATCAGAACTCGTTGTAAAAACGAAGGCTTGTGGAATTTTGTTTGAAAAGTGAAAATCGCTCACAATGAACACGCTGTCAACACACCGGCAAGAGCTCGTTATTTCAAGGGACTAAATGAATTTAAGCAAAAAAAAGTATGTGTTTACTTTCGTCATGAAAAGAAAAGTTAAAGCTTAAGTGTTTTTTGAAAGGAAGTGCTTAGAGAGGGACACAATGTCCCCCTCTAAGCAAGTGCTTACAGAGGGACATACACACCTGTCCCCCTCTAAGCAAGTGCTTACAGAGGGACACATGTCCCCATCTAAGCAAGTGCTTACGGAGGGACACGAGCCCCTCTAAGCAAGTGCCTACAGAGGGACACATATCCCGCTCTAAATGTATGCTTACAGAGGGACACATGCGCCCCCCCCCCCTTCTAAATGTGTGCTTACATTTACTACAGAGGGACACATCACATTATTTTAATGTCTCTAAGCACAGGATTTAAGATATCTTTCAGCGCAGGATTTAAGAGGGACAGTTGCATAGATCAGTTCCTTTAGCATGGATGGGCATAGTTAGAACGTATTATGCAGTCACTGTGTGGGCTCTGAAACAAAATAAATATTTTTGAAGATCTAGATCTAGTTCTGGATCTCACAGATGCCGGAGCAATAATATGCGCTCCAAATTTAATCTGTTTGTGTGGCCAGTACGTTTAAGTTTAAGTTTGAAGACAAGCACAATGACACGATAACAGCCACGTTGTGCTGGGAAAAGTCAGATGATAGACAGAGGTAAAAGAATGACAGGATAGAAAATGAGCCTACCACTACCAGGGACATGCACCAACCGCTGTGCTAGCCTATACGTGTGAGAAGAATCACAAGGTGACAGAACATCGGAGCGTCTATTTTACGTATGGCGGCAAATAGGATATTTTACTTATTTCGAGAGTGCGGAATGTCTATTTTTATGTATGACAGCAAATAGCCTGTAGGCTGTTTTACGTATTTCTGCAAAATATTCCTTTCGCTATTTTACGCACGATGGCGTATGACCACGCGCTGTCAAAGTCGGCATGGCAATTAGTGTTAGGGGTAGGGTGAGATTTAGGGTTGGGAAGATCTTTCGATCTAGTCATACATAAAATAGCCTACAGGCTATTTGAGGGCGCCGCCATGTTGGACGATCGAAATCAAAAACAGGCAAACTTCCCAAAATAGAATATCCGTCGGTTGGCTGAGTAAAAATAGCTAGTCACCATATTTCGATGACGTTTTTCACATATATGTCGCTCTGTAAGCACTTGCTTAGAGGGGGACATGTGTCCCTCTCTAAGCACTTCCTTTTTGAAATGGGATTATTTTAGGCAATGTTGGTTTGTGGCCATCCACGAAGCAGAGAGTTCACAACCTCGCCTTCACGTACCCCTCCCCCCACCCACACCCCCCTCCCCGGCCCTTCACGATCATCTTTAATGAGCGTACGGCCATGAGAATAGTGAATGCCCATGACATAGCTTTGAACAATTGAAGGGGTTAGAATCAGAATGGGTCTGTATGCCATTGGCACTTTGATTCCTTGTAATTCCATCCCCCTCATTTATTCAAGGGGGTCAGAATTACATGGGTTCTAAGTGCCAATGCACTAAAAAAAAAAAAAAAACTTGTAATTCTTACCCCTTCAATTATAATGTTCCAAAATATTATTGCATGGGCTACATGTATTTGACTATTTCATTAGCAACAGAATAGTTTGACTGATATGTAAGATGTATCTCTCCTTCCTCCCCCCACCCTCCCCCCACGCCCCATTTTTTCCTACCTTGTCTGAAATTCATCACACTAGTTAGAGTACGAGGCCCATTCTCCACCTCATCCCAATCCACATGTGTATGCTTTCTCTAAAGATGTTCAACAACAACAACATCACTGTACGACATCTTTGGTTTTCTCAAAATCATTTAAAATGCAGGTGAATAGTACATAAACATCATGTGAGACCTCCCTCTGTGTATGTAACACATAAGATGTTCATAACGAAAAATAATGGAAATTTTGGACCAGATCTGAAAGTATGCTATAACTGAATTGGTACCGTATTATTCTATTATGAAGTGCTTTTGTAATTAACAAAATACTTAAGAAAAACAAAGCAAAATACCACTGCTGCAGGTAAGCGCGTGATGTACAGCGCTGTTCATTTAGCGTCGTTTTAAATGTCCCGCTCAATACAGGAGAGATGATTGTTTTACGGCCGTGGAGCACTGAGTCAAGTCTGTGTTGCGTCGGTTTCGACTCAGACTCTCTTTGATTCAACTAACGAGAGACGTGAACTTATACAT
The DNA here is from genome assembly GCA_963931925.1 of Onchidella celtica. Classification (NCBI taxonomy): domain Eukaryota; kingdom Metazoa; phylum Mollusca; class Gastropoda; order Systellommatophora; family Onchidiidae; genus Onchidella; species Onchidella celtica. The sequence goes on from OZ007574.1 coordinate 40,491,071, forward strand.
TGTATGACTATCTTGTCTGTGCTCGAAGTCCCTGTAAACTCCAGAAACAGACTTGGTCCTATGCAAGGCATCTTAGGCATAAGTTATTTTGACTAGTGCTTCAATTACACGATGGGCAAATGATAAAAACAAAGAAAGGTAAAAAACATTGCATTTACACATCGGAAAGCTCACCACTTCATGATAAGGCGTGTTCACAACATTTGAAATCTCGCTTAATTAAACACACATAATGAAAACAGTTCATCTCATAACCTTCGATAATTTTGAAACGTATTTGTCAGTGGCAAAAAAACGAAAACAAAACAAACAGACAAGGGAAGTTAGTACTAATATCTCTGTATGGTTGTCAGTAATAACATGGTGGAAATGAAGGCAGAGAGCTGCAACTTTTATTTCTTGTCAAAATGATCATTCTAGTGGTTCAAATTATATTTTTCAATCCATGGAAACATAAAGCTTACTAATCTAAATGATGGAAAATTGTGCTGAAATAAATATACGCAAGGACTGATTAAACATTCAGCATTATTCTCTTTGTAATTGATTCGCCCAGAACCAACAAGCTCTGTCGACCTGCGATCATGCTGTATATAAGGTGGGCCGGTTTTTTCTATAAGTACATAACAGCCACTTTGGGGAAACCCGGGTGGTCACTGGCTCCTCTTCCCATGCAACGTTAAGGTCCGGCGTGAACAAGGTTCTTGCACGGTCAGTTTTTGCCCAAACTGACCTCTAATGCTTTGGGTCTGGCAAGATTTCCTCCCATAACACGTTGCTAAGGGAATTGAGAGTTGGGATGGAGTTAGGTCGGATGTAGGCCGGACAAAACATACGGGTTAGAACCTACTTCCTTGACCCTGAGGGGCACCGTGTAAGAGACATACGTGCTCAGGGTCGTCCTTGTCATGGGAAAAGTGCTCTCGCAACTACATGGTCAAACGGCACACTCGGTGTGCTAGGTAGGGTAGTGTATGATGGAGTCCCCGTGCCACTTTTTTGTTCTATTTTTGTTTGTTATTGTTTGTTGTTGTTGTTTTCCTGATAACTCAAAACATTTGATTTATTCTCTTCTTTTTTCTTCTGATTATCAACAACACGAGTTCACACGAGTTCACCTCTTTCTTTGTTTTTCTTTTCCTCACTTTTTCCTTTCTGATTGTCAACAATAGCAGTTCACACAAGTTCACCTCTCTCTCTTTTTCCTCACTGGTTTTAATTATGCATGCATGTATCAGTATCGGTAGTTGTTGCAGCAGTATTTTATTTCAGTTTCGCACCCACATTTCTCCTTTCCTTTCTGGTCTTCCTACTGACTTTTTATGTGTCAGTTCATAATTATCTCTCTTGCTCTTCTTAAAAACATGGCTCAAAAACATAACATGCCGTTCATTTACTATTGTCTATGCTTCTCCGCCAAGACTGTATCAAATCTGGGGGATGAAAGCTGAAAGCCCAACCCGAAGTATGATAACAACAAAAAAAACTGTGAAAGGCGTAAAGTGGCTGTTAACGTGTGCCGACTCGCCATTAAACCCAAACCCAAAGTCAAAGCCAGGTTTCCTCATAATCCGCACAGTTGGCCACTTGCTTCACTGTTCTTATCATTTTCTCCTGCCTTTAGTGTTGTTCTCTGTCTTCCAAAAACCGTGGTCAAATTACAAAGCCGAATAGAGAAAATAGTTGCTTTCACTGTTCATCTACAGCTTACTCTGTAAACTACTGCGGTTCCCTAACAACAGCTGTTATGTTATGCACGGACTAATCTGTACTATACAATATTTGTGGACGAGATTTTTTGTTGCAAAAGGCATGTGAACCACTCAACACTCAGACTTCAAATTTTGTATGGTGCATCAGAATGGATGTAAGGGTGCATATTTTTTAATAGAAGTCTCAAATCGGTGTAGTTTTTTTTATTGGAAATTTATTGTTTCCTCAATTTTCATTAGGCCCATTGACATGCTGTAGGTTTTTATGACATCATCTCTTCCTGAAAATTGTCGGTGCGCACCACTGCACACTGTGTACTGTCCTATCGCTGAGCTTTGGGGATGACCCTACGCATCTCGGCTTTTGTTCTTATTCCTTTCGGTCTGAAGTGGTGTCCTTTGTTGTTGCATCTCTCTTATAAGCTACCTCTGCAGCATTAATGCCTTTCTTAGTTCACAGGCGTCTTAAGTTTTACCAAAAGAGAAGAAAAAACCAACAACCTGCACAAACCTGTTCATCGAACAGGTACTCAGCTAGTATTTAATACTTCCTTTACTACCTTTAATACTTCCTCTTTCTGTACCCAGTAAAGCTAACAACTAACAATTTCCTCATGACGCATGTGGATGATTATCGACTATCGTAAAACAAGCTTGCATCTGCTGGCCATTTCATATTATTTCAGTAATAATCAGGTCAACATTATTCAGATATTTAACAGGTGCTATCGGAATAATTATTAAATGTCATCTCGGAACCAATTATGGTGTCACTTGGATGTATTTAAACCGGTACAGGGAAAGTCACGTTCTCATTGTGGAACTAAAACTACTGACCTTTGTTTATGGTTGTCCAACATCCAGGTGTAGAAAGCCGCTAATCACTGACCCTAGGTCACCAGAGGAGTCAATATCCTGTGTTGAATTCTACTATTCAGTACAACTTCAATCATTCCTTGTTGTTGTTTTTAATTTTTAACAAACAAACAAAAATATATTATTATATTAACTCTTTGATGTGAAGTCGGGAAGAACTAATGACCGACAGAGTACCCTTTTTTTTCTTTTCGTTTTTTTTGTTTAACTAGATGATGTACCGGGCACTGCCCGGAATAAACATGTGCGCCCTCTCTCTCTCTCTCTCTCTCTCTCTCTCTCTTTCTCTCTCTCTTTCACTCTCTCTCTCTCTCTCTCTCTCTCTTTCACTCTCTCTCTCTCTCTCTCTCTCTCTCTCTCTTTCACTCTCTCTCTCTCTCTCTCTCATATAATAAAAGTGGTAGCTTACAGTTTTGCTTCAGAACTCATGTGCGTCAGAACACTACGCACAAACTGAACGCTTAATATGGTCACTTTTTATGACATGCACGGTACTGTAAAAGAATGGAGCCAAGATGGAGAATGGAAATTAGAATGGCATGATATGAAACAATGCATTTTCTATAAATTCATAAACAAAACCAATCAAAATGATAAAAACTTTCGTGCACCCTCCACGGTATTTGACATGTACATGCAAAATTTGGTTACTGTGGGCGGCCTAATAAAAAAGCCTTTTCCGTTCAAAGGTGGAGAATTTGTGAAATATATAATTAGATTTGCATGTATCTGGTTACAAAATTATAGGGCTATTCTTTTCTTTTCTTGGTTTTTCCCATCTTTCGGTTCGTCTATAAGAGTAGAAGTTTTTAAGCTTTCGCATGCGATAAATTATATTGCTATATCCATACCTGACGTGTGTACGAAGTCATTCCGCCATGTCAAATCACTTCAGTTAGAGAATTTTTAAAAAACGAAATTACTTTATGTCTGGGCGACAGAGGGTTAATTTTTATTGTTTCATCCGAGACACAGGATGTCGAGGCGTATCAATATTATTCATCATAATTATTCTGTCCGTCGACGCGTGCGATTCATCGATGTCAACAGTGCAACACTTTTCGCCATACCTCTTCTTAATTGAACGAAAAAGAGTAGTACTCACCTTATTTGTACGCGCGCACTTTGTGGACAAAAATATTGGGAGATGGAATGGTTCGTCTCGGTATTCCTTGAGCTTTTGGTATTGAACGTAAAACTTGAATCACACACGTTCATTTAAATTTAATAAAATCAATTAGACTTACATATTTTCATAATTATGTCTAACATAAATATGGCGTAGAAAACAAGAGGATTTTTTCGTTTCTTTGTTTGGTTTTTGGCCTGAGCGATTTTTTTTTTCGGCCACCTTTTGCGACACTATGTCATCTGAGACCATTCACTGATAGCTTGAGAACCCCGGAATAAGGGAATGACAAAGGAAATATTCCACGTGGATATCCAGAGAAAACGGGGAAATTAAATTGGAAAATCAAACAAGGAACAGAGAAATTAAAGAAAAACAAATGTAAAATAAAACAAAAGGTCATTCTGGAAAAATCTGGTGGAGAAAAATGATAAAGATCAAATTTTATGCCGCATGGATGAAAAGGGTTGGGATTTTGAGATTTGAGATTTGCGCAAAATGCAAAAAAAATATATATATAAAAAATACTGAAAATGAAATGGAGAGGAACACATACGTAAGCAAAAATACATAAAAATGAAATAAATTTTCTCCAAAACGAGGCTTAAGGACAAAGGAGAAGAAGATGATCCAACTAGCGTGTGTCCAATGAAGGGAAGGGTGGTGGGGGAGGGGGGGGGGGCAGATGGGGTGGATGAGGAATGGGGAGCTGAAGCCGGTCAGGTCAGAGAAGATGGAGGAATGTAAAAATACAGAATTAAAATTGGAACGAAACAAAACCAGTTTTCCCATTTTACGGCCGGGGCTCGACCATTAATGACAGATGTCAGCGGCAGGTTCTGCAGAGATGAGGCCCGGAGTCTTCAAGCTGCCGTTGTTAGCGCTTGCTGCCATGGCGATGCTCTCTTTTCTTTCAATAAATTGAACAAGAATTAGCTGCTGGCGTATCGCATTGCGGATGGAAGACATTTTTGTTCATTTGTCTGCAAGAATGTGACTAAAAATATTCTAGAGGCTGTTGTCGGAGGCGGGGAGGGGGGGGGGGGCAGACCAGACGTCTAATTACAACCCCGAATGGAGAAAAATAAATACGCTGCACAGCCGTGTTGCACTGTTTATCTGCAATTTACTATATGAAATATTATTACGGTTGTACGTAAAGAACTAAACGCAAGAGCAAATACATTATGACAAAGGCCTTTTAGGCCCCGTGCGCACCAGCCGATTATGATTGGCCAACCAACTGGAGATTCAGAGAGAATAACTCCTGTAGAAGTTTTGTTCTTATTCCGTTTAAGATATATAATTCGTATTTCCCATAGATATTAAGGATTCATACGATATTATGTAAAATGAGAAGAGATAAAATGAATAAATATTTACATAGAAAATCACTGTGCTTTGTGCAGTTCTGAAGACAGATCAAATACAAGGAATGCAACCCTGCCCACCACCCCCACCCCTCACCCCTCCACACACGCACACAAAAACAACCTAAAAACTGTTTCTGGCGATAATGTGACCGGACGGCGAAATGTTGACCGTCAAATCTGATATTTTTCCTCTAATCAACCTTAATTATGATGAACAGTCCAGGAAGACATCACGACCACCCTCTCTTTAACCATGGGTTACAGTTCTGCACCAAATGTCGCAGCCAGAATGTGAGCGTTGTTAATGAGAAGGTGTGAATGTGCGCGCGGGGACTGGGGGTGGGGCTGGGGTGGGGGGCGAACAGTTGCAGGGAGCAGGAGAAAGAGAAGGATATTGGAGAAACAAGGATAACACAACCGGGAAACCGAAGTTCGATGATCTCTTGGTCAAGTCGCGACCTTGACGTCTTGTCTGTTCTAACTCCACTTTTTATACAGCTGAGAAATTCCACATTAAACGTTTGCGGCTTCAGCATTACGACAAGATTTAAACTAAATCGGAACTGAGAAACAGCTTGACAAGCAACCCCCCCATTTTAAATAAGTGTAAAAGAGTGTGCATTTGTCATATCGCTTCTGCATACTGAAAGATCTCCAGTTTTTCAGGAAATGGAGATAGAGCAAACATGAGCTCCGAAATGTCTAGGCGAAAATGTAAATGCTACTATGAGAGGATGTGTATTTCGGAGAAGGGGGGGGGGGGGGAGAGAGGGGGGGAGGGGGGGGTGGGAGAAGGTAAAAGAGAAGGATAATAATAAAATTATGGAGAAAGAAACGTAAAACAACCGGGAAAGCCAAGTCAAATGACTTCTTGGTCAGTCAAATGTCCAGGTGAAAATATAAGTGGCGTTATAAATGGAGTCTGTTTATGCGTGAATGGCCAGGGTAAGATTTGCAGGGTGGACGGGAGAGGGAGAAAAAGAAGAAAAAGAATATGGAGAAATAAAACAGCCGGGAAACGCAAGTCAGATGACCTCTTGGTCAAATGTCCAAGCTGAAGTATGGCCGGGGACAGAAAGAAGTCTGTCTTCCTGCAAACTGACCCCTCTCATCGATTCATCAGCTGTCTAATTAATAATTAGAAAGAAGGCCACTCTGTGAGCAATTAATTTCGGAGCCGGACGGTCACAGCGCTATAGCTGATGAAAAATGATGATGGTGTAGGATTAGAAACTAGTCATTAGGAGGGCAGTGAAGATGGAGAGAAACAAAAAGCAGAGAAATGTATTATGGGAAAACTTCCAAGAAAAAAAATAGAGGAAAAAAAAAATTCCGAAAAAAAATATGGAAAAAACAAATCCCAGAAAAGGTTATCATTTCTGCAAAACAAAAAAATAAAGTTAAGGCTTCCGTTAAGTCTCTTTAGTCTCGGTTTTAGTGTGAAATGACTGTGGAGTATGAAGTTACACGGGAACTCACGCTCTGGCGGCATTGGGATATGCCTGTCTCACTATCAAAATTTGGGCAAAAAGAAAAATTTGTATGTAGCAAAGCCTAGCGTAAGAAATAATACCCAAAACTTCTTGCACGAGGCGTTGCTACATACAACTTTTTCTTTTTGCCCAGTTTTGACATTGCTCATTATAGCTTTGCTGCGTCCCCACAGTTTTTCCGTGGTTTGTATAATATTTCGCCTGTCTCACTAGTTCGGGAACGGGCGTCAAAATTGTCTAAAATCAGCTAGCAGAAAAAAAATAAAGAGACTTCACACACTGAGTCAAAACAGATGGAAAACAGAATTGACTCAGTATGTCTTCAGCTTAAACGAAAACAAAATCGCGGCTCTTATTTTCATTGCTTGTATGTTACTGTAATTGTAATTTTACTGATTAGCTTGGACAACCCTCAAATCCGCTAAAAACAATGATTTTATCTAAGGCGCTGAAATAAAATGTGATGCGTCATGACGGTTCAGTCCACAAGGTACATTGTAGGTAAACTGAGTTTTTGATATCAGGAGAAAGAGAACTCTTTTTCCCTTGGATTTGATACAAGATTCATTGAATTTTAAACATTTTTAGACGGTGTTATAAGCAATTGAAGTTGATGACTATCACTTTTTTTAAGACGTAAAGTTTTGAGAAAATATCGTTTGGGCAATTACTCAATAACTAGGCATGTACCATCCGGATCGAGCCGTCGCGTTGCATCACATTTTCATTGTTTGTTACTGTAATTGTAATTTTACTAATTAGCCTGGACAACCCTCAAATTTGCAAAAACAATGATATGCTCTAAGGCGCTGGAACTAAAATTAGAAAATAAATATGATTAACATAAAGACATCCACTCACACACACTAACAAAACTTAATCAAAACTCAGCCTCAAACCTCTGAGACAAAAACGGGACATCACTCAGTTTCAAAGAAAACATGCTGAACAACCCAGTTCTGAGTCTATTTTTAAACGTGATGATGTTCTCACGTTTCCTGATGTCAACATTGATGTTGCTCCACAATTTAGGCCTATCGATAGGAAAGGCATTTTCACTCGGCGACTATCTGAATGTGGGTGTCTCAAGAACTTTCGCGTCCACTGGTCTTAAAGTGTGTGATGGTTAGTTTGATTCCACTAGCTCTGAAGGATATTCTGGGGCTAGCCCCTTTAAACATTTAAGAATAAAGTACAAAATCTTGAAGATTGCCAAAAAAACAAAAAAAAAGGATGGCAGATGACAGAAATTAGAGTAAAAATTTGAAAATTGTGTAACTGGTCAGTGTACCAATATTCTGGTAACGAAATTCAAAGAACAGCTTCAACAACATCACTGATAACCGAAATGCTGTTGGAAACAATAGCAGTTCCAGTAACAATTTCGAAGACGTCACTGACAACTGAAGCTATTGTAAACAGCATTTTCTTTTCTTTATCCCCTGTGACATATAAGGAAAAGAGAACGGACAGAATGATAGGATAGGCTGGGATTTCCACGTTTCGATTTAGCACAGAAACTACTAATATTGATTATAAAATAGGGAGACAGATAGTGAAAATGTGAGCAGAAAACAATGGGCAAACAATGCTCACATCACAAAGAAGGACAAACGCCCGGTCATCAAGAACTATAAAGGCTAAGAAAGAAGTCGAATCAGAAAATGAACGAGCCAAATAATTATGGCAAAAACATGACAAGGAAGTAGAGTGGGGAGAGAAAGGGGGGAGGGGTAGAGAAAGAGAGAGAGAAGGAGAAAGGGAAAGACGATAAAAGAGGGGAGATTTGAGAGAGAAAAAACACACAGACACACAGAGGGGAGAGAGAGAAAGAGAGAGACAGAAAGAGAGGTTATTAGTGACGTAGAGAGCAAGGAAATGAACGTTTTAAAAAAGCTACAAAAAAGAAGTATGTATATAAATCAAAACGAAAGAAATAGAATGAAAAAGAAATGGCAGAAAATATTGGAAAATGCAAGGAAAACAAAGACTCAAAAAGAATTAAATCACAAAGTTCAAGGAAGATATTATGCCAGAACCAGGGAAAAAAAACAACTGATCAGACAAAAATCAGTGAACGAAAGAAGGAAATTAACGGATGCTGAATGAAAAGAAAAGAAAAAAAAAACAGAATTAAAAGATAAAGAAATTCTTGGCTAAAAACAAGAGTTAGGCAATGAAGAAGTTTAAATGGCAAGTCGAAGACATTTGCGACAACAGGGAGTAGACTACGGCTGTGTTTATGACCGTTTAAAGTCCACTGATAGCCATAAAACCTCCGACTCTATGGCCATCATAAATCTGGAACTATAATAATCTACAGCTCTCCAGGGGGATAACTGGTGGGAAACGACGTAATAATATCACGGTTTATTCCTGTATGAGCACCCCCCCAGGAGACCCGCGGCAAGGAACAATGCCATATCAAAAGTTATAACTTGATGTGAAGCTCTCCAGAGAGTCGAAGAGCGGTGCGTAATGTCATACATTCCATTCTCCGATCGCCATTTGCCATTGTTTCCTAGAAATCCGGAATAATGGTAATCTCCCCTTACAATCTCGCGACATGGAGAAATCTTCTAGGAAAGAGGCTGGAAAATTGGTCGCTTCATGATTATAATGGCGGAAGTGACATTGTGTTTCGCGGTGGTGGCCATATTTCGTGGTAGTTTATGGCCACATTACGGTTTTGATCGCCGGAACGCGAGAAGAATAACGGGCAGAGGTTATGAGTTATGATCTTATTGTGTGACAGTGCTCACGCTGGGACTCCCTGTGGAGTTTGCGAGGGTTGGCAGCTCTGGCATTGTTGTTGTGTTTTTCCTGACTTGTGTTTCTTTGGCTGAGTTGAAACTCTATTATTGTCACCATAAACAACACTGTTGTGGTGTGTGCTGGCATCAAAATAACAACAATATAATGATGACGTTTTTCGTTGTTGTTGTTTTTTTTTTGAAGAGATTACAACTAGTGGACTGTAGTTTGATTACAGTGCCTAACAGAGAAAATACTAAATTGTGTTCACTATTCAGCTGTAGCTTATTGTGTAAAAATTGTGAGTGGATCTGGACTTAAGGTAGAAATATTTATACCACTTTACAAAATCAAGATAAAATATTATTTTTACCACAACTGTGAGGAAAACGTTGGAAAAGAATGCAGAAAAAATAGCTAACCTTTCATTTTACAAGGAAATCTCAAATTCCGCTGAAAATTGTCCTCCCTCTGGAGGAATTTTCTCAGAAATTTGGTCTTTTACCTTAAGCCCGATTTCGCCAGATCCACTCACAAATGTTGCAGTCCTCTATAAACAGCCACTTATGGAACGGAGAGTGTTTTTATTCTGGTATATGGAAGTATAATACATCAAAACGAAAGAAATAGAATGAAAAAGAAATGGCTGAAAATATTGGATAATGCAAGGAAAACACAAACTCAAAAAGAATTAAAATCACAAAGTTGAAGGAAGATATATTATTATGCCAGAACCAGGGACAAATGGCTGATCAGTCTGTGATTGATTGTGCATCCATGCCGTCCTGCTGTTGATAGGCATGATATTTTTTCCTTACCCTGATAATATTATGTGCATGCATGTACCCAACACCATAATTATCCTTTTCGAAGTATACAGATCACCACCACCACCAAAGCCACCACCACCACCACCACCACCACCACCACCACCACCAAAGCCACCACCACCACCACCACCACCACCACCAAAGCCACCACCACCACCACCACCACCACCACCACCAAAGCCACCACCACCACCACCACCACCACCAAAGCCACCACCACCAAAGCCACCACCACCAAAGCCACCACCACCACCACCACCACCACCACCACCACCAAAGCCACCACCACCACCACCACCATCAGCACCACCACCACCACCACCACCACCACCACCACCACCACCATCACCACCATCACCACCACCACCACCACCACCACCACCACCACCACCACCATCACCACCACCACCAAAGCCACCACCACCAAAGCCACCACCATCACCACCACCACCAAAGCCACCACCACCACCACCACCACCATCACCACCACCAAAGCCACCACCACCACCACCATTATCACCATCACCACCACCACCACCATTACCACCAAAGCCACCACCACCACCACCACCATTACTATTACTATTACGTAATAATTCTGAGCCAAAAATTTTAACTGGCATCAGTGATTTTCAAAGGAAAGCAGTCAAAAGAACCAGAGTGGTTGGACAGACAAAAGATGATGGGGAGAAAGCAATGGGATTTTTTTTTTTTTTTGGTCATCGCGAAATTTTGTGTTCTGGGGCCAGTTTCAAGTGAAAAAGGAGAAAATGTATTGAGAGAAAACAAGCATTAAATACAAAACAAGCAAAATATTGGGTGGGAATAATTAATTTACTAAGAGAAATTGACAAAAAATTAATAAATTTATAAATAAATAAAAGAACGCGACGTATCAAGGCATACAATGTAAAGATAATGAATAACTTGAGATAGGGGTGAGCAGGGGGGGGGGGGGGTGGAGAGCAAATGAAAATTACAAGAGCTTTACTTTCTCTGAGTATAACTTGATCAGTCAGATCTAAAGATAAGATAAGATAAGATAAGATAAGATAAGATAAGATAAGATAAGATAAGATAAGATAAGATAAGATAAGATAAAGATAAATTTGATTCGTTCTTGTACAAGGAAATTTGTATTGATCATTGAATGCATAAAAATAGTTACAGAAATTATGATGTATAGCGCGCGCGCACACGCACACACACACACACACACACACACACACACATATATATAGATATATATATATATATACACACACACACCAATAAATAAACAAAATTAACAGGGCACACAATAATTATGCTTCCGTTACCAAAACACATTGACCTGACACGCAAGGCACAATTCAACTGTACACAGATTACCATCAAGATGACGACATTGAGTAAGTATCACTGTTGTTGTAGTTAGTGTTGTTGCTGTTCTTGTTGTTGTTTTGTTATTTCGAGGGGCGTCTGGGTGTTGTTTTCACTGCCAATACAAAAGGATTCTTTCGTTCGTAATGTACTCGATTTACTGACGCATCAAGGGACCTTTTGAATGCATCAAGGGATCCCCGCTAACAGTTTTAATACTCATTATACAAGTGGTTCTTTATCAAGGTCTCTTATCAGAGCTGTTTACCTGATGACAATTTATACAGTTATTTTCTGTGGTTGGGCTGGTTTGAATCAAATTTTTATCAAAATTGTTTGATGAAACCTTGACTATTCACATCATCTGATCTATTGCAAATGAACTGCCCTGACTGTTTCTCTTACAAGCGCAATTAAGCATTTCTGTGGAACCCTGTTCAACGAAATCAATTTTTAATTTTAATTTACGCTCTCGTCTACATTTGTCATAGTTGTAGAATTGCTCAAGCAGAACGTTTGTCAGTTTATTGTAATCAGACGCGAGTAACTTAACAGCAGAGGCATTTGCGTTGTTGTGCCAGTGTATTGTCTCATTCATTGCTTATATATCACTGGTCCTATGATGAAACAGCACAACTCGACGTCATCAATTTCAAGTACTTACTGGTGTATCGATAGGTTTGGTGGTTTTGAGTTACAGCGTTGGTGAGATCTATACTCTCACAGAGTGACCTATCGGTAGCCTTAATACTTTTGAAATTATAAGCAGCAAGTTTGCCATATCATTGTCAGTAAACAGGAAAACATCAAGTTCACCAAAACGTTGAAAGACTTTTCTATAAAATGAAAAAATTGTTGATAGGTGAGTACATGAGATAGACAAGGAACCTTTCTGACATTAAAATGCAAATTACAGCACTTTTTGCTAAATTCTCAATCAATTGCTAGGTGATTTTAGTTTTTATGTGTGTGTTAATTAAGGAAGAGTACACATTTCAAATTTTCGTTCATAGATCTAAAAATGTATTTAACCGATCTTCATTTTCATACTGACATTTTACATGGAATGTTCTTCCCAAATACTAAAATAGGTTATGGCATCCGTTGGCATTAAAGTGATAATATTTTAAAGATCACTTTCAGGCAAAACACTTTCCCCCTCTCCTGTAAAATTAGATTCTTCTCACTTCTGCGGTTCCATGATGAAGGCAGAGATATTTTGCTGTAACATTGCAATCTACAATTTTCTCATCAGCATGAAGGGGTCAGTCTAGTTGCCTACATTTAACCCTATGGATAGTAAGGACCACTGCTCACAATATTGTTTGGGACAATTATCCCAGGAGATCCGCAAGGGGTCAGTGAAAAATCACCATCCTTCCATTATCTTAGTGAGCTCTGATTAATATCACTGGGCACTCGCTCACACGCCATTTCCGACCGCGGCCACCGCTACATCTTGTATGCTAAAACTATGAGTAATGGAAACAGCTCCCCTCCCAAGCCAAGGGGTGCTAACTCCGAGAGAATAACGACGTCGGGTCTCTTATGGCCATAAAACCATCGGAATGATGTCCCCTGACCGAGCTAGGGGGCGCTGAGGTGTCGAGCGGCCGCATCATGTGATGAGGACACATAATTTCTGCTCCTATAAACGGATGAGGCTATGTCTTCGAGCTCTCTGAATAATTCATAGTCATAATAGCTGGCAAAATGCGGCATAAGCTGTCAGGATAGGGCATCTACGCGTTTTACACGATGTTCGGCATAAAAACGGGACGTAAACCATACTTTGTGGGCGGTCGGGCAAGGCGGAATGGACAGGCTGTGATGACGGGAACATTTCGGGAGAAAATTGGAGGTTTTGTTGGGGATTTACACCCATTTTACGTCCTGTTTTCGCTGGTCATAATATTATTATGGCCGGATGGCTTTCGGTGGTCAATCTTGGTGATGGCCAAGAGAGGACGTGCTGGAAAAAGAAGTATGAGGCGATATTGATGGCTGGGATTTGTTGACGCCGTTGTAAACAATGATAATCATGGTTAGCACGGGAGAACGGGGGCTTGAGCACTCACACGTATATGCTTACAGGGATACATTGGCATAATGATTAGATAGATAGATAGATAGATAGATAGATAGATAGATAGATAGATAGATAGATAGATAGATAGATAGATAGATAGATAGATAGATAGATAGATAGATAGATAGATAGATAGATAGATAGATAGATAGATAGATAGATAGATAGATAAATAGATTGATAGATAGATACATTTTTAGATAGATAGATAGATAGATAGATAGATAGATAGATAGATAGATAGATAGATAGATAGATAGATAGATAGATAGATAGATAGATAGATAGATAGATAGATAGATAGATAGATAGATAGATAGTTTACGGAAGTATTCTGTGGGTTAAAAAGTTAAAACAGCATTTAATGAGCTTCACAGAACCCGTGTGTTCGTCATCATGTTTTTTTTTTACTGGAGTCATGTTCACTACGATGCTCCGTTAGTTTTTTGTAAGTTTTTGGAACATTTTTAAAGTTAGGCTTAGATTTAAGTTTAGGGTAAGGTTTTCAAGAAAACATCCATAGAAATTTCTTTCTGCTGAATGACTTTAGTAAAAAGCTTTCTATCCCCGAAAAGTGTCAGTGGCCAGAATGCACGTTTGAGATTAGTATGGGAAACGCTAGAAAAAAAAACTGTTTCATGATAATTATTATGGAATATGATTTTTATTTTTTTTTATAAATTATTTTTCTTCCCAGATAAACTGAGGCGGCCCTATAAAAACAAGTGTAGGGAAAACGACATCGATTTTCTTTTCGTTGAAAAACAAAACTCGTTGGCCAATCCTTTAGAAATGTCATAAGCTGAAAAAACAGCCACGCATGCGTTTTACATAAATTGTAATGCTCTGTCAAATAAACAGATAAATACGAGTTTCACAAAAAAGCATTGTAATACCGTTATATGTTGTGTAGAAAGCTCATACATAGCACTTTTGATGTTTTGTGGAAGACATTGAAGGCTTTGTTTTAGGGTCAATTTGGGTTTTCAGTCCCCTATACTACAAAGACTTTAAACTTTAATCGATCACTTTTAAATGCTTTGGTGTGACTGTTTCAAAGTGTAAATGTAAGAAATATACATTATGGTCATGAGTAATTTGGTGACATCATTTCGTTGGTTTATTTCAAGAAGTGATAGTCTCCTTTTTTTTTGCGGCATTGAGTACTTACCATATCCTGCGCCCAACCAACGATTCAGTAGAATAAATTATGACCATTGTAGATGTTTTCCTTGCATAGCTTATCTGCAAGGCACATGGAAATTCATGTTTCAGGCATTGTTGTTCTATAGATATTTTATCATTATTATTATTATTATTATTATTACTATATCCTTCATAAAGCTATATCAATCTGGCCATATTGCAGAACAACCAATAACACCGCATGTTCCTGAGACTCTACAAACAAAGGAAATCGATACAAGGAGCAGACTGCTTTCTGTAACCGAACATTTTTTCTCCTCTCTATGCGTCTTCCTCCCCTCCTACATTCAAGTCAATTCCTCGTTACCCTCTTGTTATGCTCGTTTGTGATGGGTTAATCGCATTATCGGGACCCCTGGCCTTGCAGACAAACGCTGTCCTCGCTTCATCTCTCCGTTGTCAAACACATTAACCCTCTGGTGCCGATAGAGCTCTCCTATTGAAAACATATGAATTACATTTAATAATCTTGTATGACACGGAGAGCCAAGAAGGCCAAATCAAATTTGCCCCCCCCCCCCCCCAAGTCTTCCAAGTTCTCCCGTCAAAATGAAGAATGTCAGGATTTTTTTTTTTACTTCTTCTTCGATGGCGTTGACAACTCAACATAACGGGACTGCGGCAGAGGGTCACTGCCTCAAATTTTGTTGTTACGAAGTAAAGAGTGTGCTTGAAAATCTAATTTTTTCTAAGATAATTCCACCAACTTGTATCTTCCCATCCCAATTTCTAAACATACTTTGAAACCACCGATTTGCTGTCTTTTTTTCACAAGTTCAGGTAGAAATTTTTTTTTTTGTTGTCCAAAATCACATTCGCAACCACGACCCCCTGTCAGTGTCGCAGACCATGAAACTTTCCTTCCCTTGTTGCTAGAGGCGCACTGACAATGTAAAACAGAGGAGTAAATAAAGAAATACAGGATCAATCCAGTTACCCCCCCCCCCCCCCCATTAAAAATGCAGGTTCTGACTGAACATCCTTGCATTTGCAGATAGAAATTCTCTCCGTGCTGTGTAGCTGTATTTAAGATGTTGAATTTGAGATTTGGGTTTTACGGCGCGTTGGCACGACATCATTCTATGTCTGGTATTCAGAGCTTCATCAATTTAAATTTCACAAAAAGAATAAAATAATTCCGTATAAACTTGATTACATTGGTAAAATTCTCAAAATTGTTTTGTATAAATCTGAAAAGAATTTAGTAAATGTGCATTAAAGTCTTTAAATCAGGTCGCAGATCTCAGCCTCTTTCAGAAAGGACAAAAAGCAAAGTGGGTCTGCGTCAGAAAGTAATTCTTTCACTGATCGGCGGGCAGAGTGCTTGTTCGGACATGAATCGGCACATTCAGTTTTGAAATATGCGTTATTGTTAGTTGGCAACTGCATGCCACACACTCTGGGGATCTTCCCTCCTTTTTTAGAAAATTGTGTGTGAGGTGGGTATGACCCAGACTGAATCTACGAAGGAGAATTTCCTCACTCTGATTTCGCTGAGAGGTATGGGATATAGTTGTCAGAAGGAAGGCATTTCAGTGGTTGATGGTCCTATAAATTTTAATGGTTTGAAATATGCAGTCAAAAGGGTGCGGTTTTTCCAGAGGATCCTAAGTAGGGAACGAAGTAAGCTGTCTGCCTGTTTCAAGATCCTATTATTTCAATAAGAGACAGGGGTTTCAATTCTGACGTATTAATTTCCCCAAATGTTCCCTTAAATTTAACTGTCTCATTGTCTATTTGGAAGCTTCATTTCCTTTTGTTCTTGATGTTTCTGCCGCTATTGTTATTCTGGAGATGGTAGCTATCCGCCCATTACGTGTAATGGAAGTTGACAGCCACGCTAACAATTCACAAACAATATGGCATCCGTCAGTTTACCGGAGGAAACCAAATGGACGTCGTCTTTTCTCTCCGTGCCGCGAATTTTAGGGGGAGAATATGAAGGGAGACTGCCTGTAGACCGTTTCACGTCGTCTCCCCCTCCCCCTTCTCTTTTTTTGTAGGGGAGGGAGTTGACACGAAATCAATAACCATGGCAACCGAAGCCCCGTCCATTTCGGCAGTGCTTCCTGTAAATTGCTATAACCATGTCAAAACTGGGACCTTGCAATTTCCCAGTGTCATGGCCCGAGATATCATAAGTGCTGCCAGTGACAAGCTCCAGACGCCCGACCATTGAAAGCAAAGCTTTCTGCATCCTCCTTATTCCAGAACGGTCGCCAAATTACATTGAGTTCTTTTCTCTCTTTTTTGCTCTCCTGCCTTTTAATTCTTTATGGCTCTGGACTTTTGCCGTCACCTCACGTTCTTGGCGTTCTTTTGTTAAACGTTTTATTTTTTGTTGTTGTTGTTATAATAAGGAAACATTAATTTTTATGTTTGCTTTATCTGAAAATCACAATTTTCTCTCTCTTTTTTTGTGTTTTTTGTTGCATGTCCTAGTTCAGCTGTTTTGTTTCTAATTTCACATGTTGCCCTTTCCTTCTTGTCATATAAATTGTATTTGATCTTTATTTATGCACAATTTCATATGAATATTTTACATGGAATTTTTTTTTTTTTAATATTACAACAGATTATGGCCTGGCTTAGCATTTCAATGCTAATATCTTCAAACAAGAGCATTGACAAGCACAGTTTGTGGTAGTTATGTCGAGTTTTAACTTCACTTTAGGACCATGACGCACTGAGTCAAGTCTCTTTCGTGTTGGTTTAGTAAACAGTGGCTTTGAGCGGGAGTTCGCGCACTAGTCAGCTTAGTGACAGTTTCAAGACAGGCTCATCGGCAGATTCATAGGAGGTTCCGTCTAAGTCAAAACCGTCGCACTACAGATTTGACTCAGCGCACTGCAGGCCTTACTCCCCCCCCCCCTCCTCTTCCTCTTCCACCCCTGTCTTAAACCCCAAATCAAATTCTACTATCCCAACACACCCATCCTGATGTTAACCACCCTCATAGTTTCACTTGCAAATAGTCAAGGCTGATCCATCTAGAATTCTCGAACAAGAAGTGGAGTAAGGGTAAGATTAGGATTTGGGAGAAGGGGGATGGCGGGTACCTAGAATAGACCATTTTAATTTACCGTCCTCCATATCACGTGATTTGTAAACAAAATGGCGGCGTGTAGGGCGGAAGCGGTGGACAACGGTCGAACGATGCCATCCTGTTGTTGGGCACCCAACTGTTCAACCCGTTACGTGCTGGTTCTGGCATAAAAATGCATCTTTGCTTTGAATGTGCACATTTTCAGATGCCATCATCAAGGCAAGTTGAGGTTTTTGCCCTACACGGTGCTTTTCGATGCCGTGCGGCTCCCCGCAAACAACCGTAACGCGGAAGTTGAAAAGGTCTATAGGCAGTGTGGACATGCTATAAAACGTTCACTTTATGCTGAAGAAATAACAGTGGAAAAAAAAAAACACAATATGCGAATTTATACCTCATTCTCACAATGGATACCGAAAAAGTACAGTTCAAGAATATCAACAAACATTACGCCAAAATAAAAGCTGAAATTCTCAAATCTCATATACTAAAACGATTAGGTTAGCTGTTCTTAATACAGTTCTGAAAATTCTTGTCAAACAAAAAAAACAACAACAAAACACACTGGTATTTACTTCCACCATTTAAGTGGTCCATGGATAGCTCTCCACGCCTGGAGAATCGTTTTAATTTGTTGAGATATCAGTAATCAAATCACGTTTACTTTCATTGTGCTGGATCAGTGTAATAGAAGGCCATACTTTATGTGTACTCGGGTTTCTGGGCAACTTTTGACCACTTTTATTTTGTATTTTATATAATTCTATGACTTTTTTTGGTTGAAAAAAAAAGTAAATATGTAAACAAAACGAAAGTTCATCGAGCTTCATTCATTAATAAAATGGAAAAGCATACTTACGCTCCCCCATGTACGATTTGTTTATCCGGGGGCCACCCAACCCCCCTTCCGAATGCACGTCCTTTATGATGGCCCCGTGATTAAAAGAAAGAAAAAAAATCTGAGTGGCTCTTGTTAGGGCATTGCAGTATTTTTACATAGTAAGCAACCTAACTGGAAAGTGAACACAGCTCAATATTTTCTCTGTTTTCTGTATTTGGCTGCGAAATTAGGCCACGGTCCCCCAACTACAAGAACCAAAATCTAAACATGAACACACACACTCGTTTTCCAACACTCTTTTCTTTATCACATGAAATGCCAACTTCAGATTCTGAAGAAATATTAACTTCAAAAACTATCTCGGATGTAATTATGCCTCAATTATATTTCTCATTTCTAAAATGACATTCTACAAAACAGATGTCAAAACTCATCCATTTTTTTCTCTTATATTTCCTTCCTCTTCCCTGGCCCTCCCTTGAGTTTTCTCCAAAATCATATCCCTCTCAATCTTCCCAATTTTCCCTGCATTATTAATAATAACAAGGAATCATCATTTTCTCTCGATCTCATCCGCTCAAAAAGGAAACGTCCATACATCTTCAGCTGCAGCCTCTTTAGATCTTCTTCACCATGACAACCTGTCATTGTTTGGCAAAAATTAATGGCCCATTTTTTCTCTTCTAATCCTTGTACTCCTTGTGTCATCTGAGAAAGGGAGAGAGAGAGAGAGAGAGGGAGGGAAAGGAGGTGAGCCATATTTTCTAAATTTAACGAGGCCAAAGAATTGGAAAAACGTCAGTCTTATGGCCGAGTGGAGAGTCTCATGGCAGCCCAACTTTTGATCTTACTTTTATTTGTCTGCCATTTCTCACAGCTTTTCTTTTTTATTTTTCTTTGTGAGATATCATTTCGCCCCCTTTTATTTGAGCACTCCTGTCTGTTATTCATATCATTTTGTCCTATTTGCTGCCCCTTCTCATCCCCATCTCTTTTTTTCTCCCTCTCACTTTCTCTCCTTTTTTCTCTCTCTCTCTCTGTTACTATCTCTCATTCTCTCTCTCACACTTTTTCTCTCTGTTACTATCTCTCATTCTCTCTCTCACACTTTTTCTCTCTCTCTCCATCTCTCTTTCTCTCTCTCTTTTTTTTTCTCTATTTCTTTATCTCCCTCTTGCTGTCTCTCTCTGTCTTTCTCTCTCAACGTCTCTGACTTCGTCACTGTTCCCGGCTCCCTTGTTCTCTCTCTCTCTCATGCACTCCCGGACACAGCCATGCAAGCATCCGTAGGACGTCGACGTCTTTGAGTTAAAAAAAAAAAAGATCTTTCCCATAACTGACAAATAATATCTGACTGCTTTTATTCATTTATTCCCTTTCTTTTTTCCTTCTCACTCTCACAGTCCGCCTATTTGTCTCTCTCTCTTTATTCCCATATCTCGTTGTCTCCCTCTCTCTCAGATTATCTCTTTCACACTCTCTCTCCCTTTGTCACTTTTTGTTTTCCCTTCGTCTCTTGCTCTCTCTTGCTCACTGTCTTTCCTTCATGTTTTCTCTCACTCACACATATGCCTGTTTCCCCGTGCTCTGTCAACGATGATAATAATTTATTGTACAAGACATTTCATTTTATGTCAGAAATAAACCCCATATTTAACACCTCCATCATCCCTTGTCTTCCAGAGTTTCATCAGAATTCGCCATTCGTGTTCCTTCACCAAGACACTAAATGGAAACTGAAAAAGAGAAAACAGAATAATGCAAAGGAAAAGACAGGCCGAGAGAAAGAGAGATAATAAAGAAATCAAAAAGACATAAAGGGAAAGTGAAAAGATTTGCAAATGACCATTTTATCGTACTATGGAGACCGGCGAGACATGCCTAATAGTACCTCATAATACAACATTACTTTGCAGCTTCAAGACAGCACTTTCAATTCAATTCTATTAAAGCTTACATCAAAAACTGAACGTTCTCGGAAACTCTTACAACTTCTGTAGTTAAAATTCATTGTCGGGACGTCATGAAAGCCAGTATTGCATTGCTCTGGCGCTTGTGTTTTAACACACCTGAGGAGGGACAAGAGACATGAAAGTATAGAAAGTAAACTGCGTTATCTTTATCATTTTTCAATTCAAGCGAATTCGTTCAGCAGCACTGCAACAATGACTGGTTTCTGAGATACATAATATCATTGTGTTGGTGTGCTGGTGAAGTCTGTCTTTGGAGGAGGGAGGGTTTAAAACAAGACATTAAATGATAAACCTCAGCCAGTTTAGTTTCGAGTATTTCTGCCCTTTCTCTTGCTTTCTAAGAATGATGTCGAAGTAGGTCAACGCTGTTTTGTCTTGGTTTTAATGGCTCTGGAGTTAAAGGAGTGAGACTGAAACAAATCTGTCTGATCCATTGGGGAGCGTCAAAACTGTCTTGTTTCAGAGATGGAAAGCGAGACATTGCGCGCTGAGTCAATGTAGACGCAAAACGAGACTTGACTCGGAGAATCACCAACCTATAAGTGAGGTGGGTATTAATAAGACTGTAATGACATGTACACGCCATATACAATTCATACGGATTATAACTAGAAATTGCAGCACGATCATTCCAGTATGTGCTTTCCATGTGACATAAATTTGAATGAAATGTTTTTTATCGTAAACGTCTTGTGGGCGATTTCCAGGAATATACTAGAAGGTAACTGGCAAAACCTGCCAAGTGACATTATATTGATTTTGAGAAAACGCTCTAATTTTGACACAGCATAATGCTGAATCTGAGAGGGTACTTACATTTTGAATGCAAAACACATTGACTTTGCACGTTTTGATTTCCATAATGTTTTAGCTGTAGACAGGTTGTACGGCTGAAGTGAAGTTAAGGACCGAAAACTTTTTTTTTTTTTTTATGTGACTTAGCAGGTTTTGCAAGTTACCTCCTCATACATGGTAATGCATTCAAATTATACAAGTTATATCACACGTGTCTTAAGTCTCATCCGCCTGCAGGTTTTTGAAGATTTCCATCCACTTATGAGGGGCTGTTTCAAATTGACTATCAGTTCGACTGAAGCAATGCTTACAATATACATCATTGGAAAGGGAACTGAATCAGCTTTCAAGTCTAATAAAATCAATATTTTGTATGTTGGTGACATTTGATACTAGTGATATATTTTCTCTCTTACTAAACATGGAAATTCACACACAAAAAATTACTCCTGCAAAAGTCACAAAGAAAGAAAAAAATAAACATGAGTAACAATTTGAAATTTGTTATTACAGATGTTTAACATGGTCATTTCTATCAATCATCAGTTGCCCTGTCTGGAACAGACATTGGCGATCATGGCTCTCCACTCGGATCTGTCATCAGCCAACCTCAAGAAGGAGTTGTTGTTGTAACGTTTATTTTGTTGTCCATGAATTAAGACTTTCAGTGAAAGTTGTTCCTCTGTCTACCCCTGCTTTTCCTGCCTTCGATCTTCCCTGTGACTGCTGGATGCTGGAGGCTCCTGAGGCGACAGATATGTGCCCTAGAAATTTCAGTTTCCTCTGTCTCATTGTTTTAATTAATGATCTTTTCAGATTAGAGTCTCTCAATACTGACTCAATTGATTTTTTCGCAACACATGATATTCTCAATATTCTTCTAATAAACTACATTTCTGCTGCTTCTAGTTTTCTCTCCATTTCTTTGTTCATTGTCCAACATTCACATCCGTATAAAAGCACTGACCACACGTTTGTTTTCAAGACTCTGATTTTAGTGGTCGTTGATATATTTCTGTACGTTAATATTGGTCTCATTTTTTGGAATGAATCTTTGGCCATTATTATTCTTTTCTTTATTTCAGTTGTGCTCCTACCATCTGATGTTATCAAACAGCCTAAATATTTGAATTTTGTCACTTGTTTGACCTGCTCTCCTTTGATGACCAGATTACATTTCGGGTTTTTTTTTTAGGGGGGGGGGGGGTAGACTACCATCCATTCTGTCTTTTTCGCTTTGAGAGACAGTCCAATTTTTTCATTTCTATAGTATCCAAAAATAGGGAGATAATGACATCATTTTAGGATGTAAACAGGAGATTTGTGATGCCTATATTACTCTCATTTTGAAGGAGAATTCACTGAAGTAATCAATCCAAGTGAAAGTGATGCATGACTGAGGGACTGTAATGTTTTATCCTGATGCCTAAATCATTCCCACTGACGTACAAACTCATTCAAAGAATTATGGTGTTTCAAAAATATACATCTTAACATTTGTCATTACTGACGGCAGTTACTGTTATAAACAAATACGTTATACCTAATTCTCAACAGTGTGAGATAGCAAATATGAAACAGAATTACTCTTCTTCAGGCCCTGTCAAAATACGGCCACCTGCTAAAGACTGTAATGAAATATTGTAGATTAAGATAATAACCATCCTGGTTCCAATATCACGCGTACGAGTAACAAAATTGGCCTACTGCGAGTTGTCTCCACAGGGGGGTATCTCTGTCGTTTTCTCATGGATTCTCAATCGTTGTGAATATGAAGACTGTTACGAGGTCCTAGTATTATTACAATTGGGTTGTAGTGGCAAGAAAATGAGCCTTTTTATAATTAAATAAGAAGAGCGAGCTCATACTCTGAGTTTGGAATCAAAAGTTGAATGGGGGCAATTTATAAAGTATGCACCCTTGGAGGGGGATGGGGTGGTGGTGGTTTGGTCCAGCATACACGAAAAGCTTACATGGGGGAGGAGGTGCGGGGGGGGGGGAGGGTGTAGGGAGTGTAAGTAAGGCTTTTCAGTTATAGTAATGAAGTAAAAATTTTGATTGTATTTACATGACTCTCGGTGTTCGTCACACCCACCTTTTTCCGTTGCCAGGCTCTCCTTGAGTTCGAACGGGTACGGGGCTGGTTTCTGTTTTAGTGCAGGTGTCTTGTCCATTTTGCCAATACCGCCAAACAGTCCTTGCAAGATGCCGAGTTAAATTTCAGACATCACGGCCTTATCCTGAACTTTCGCAATACTATATAGCCCTACTCTTGTACAAGCTTTGGCACGGTTGGAAGGGGGGGGGGGGGGGAGGAAAGAGGGGGGGGGTGTTGTTGAAGCTAAGCGTATGAAAAGCTTGTTTGACGGGAAAAGGGGGAAGCGGCGGGGGTTAACTGCCAAAACTGAGCCGACATACTGCACCAATAGCACCAAGTAGGAAATGCGTCTTCTAAATCACCACAATTGCAGGACGAGGAACAAAGGTATTTTTTAGACTAGAATCCATCTGATCATAACGAAGAAAACGGTGTTTGTAAACACTGTCAAAGACTTTCTTAACTGATATGAAAGAGCTCTCGGGAAGTAGAGACTGAGAACCTTTACCCATTGGGTTTTTCCCCGGTTTCCTGTCAACGGACACCTCAAGCTGCCAAGTGCACCCGTATCAAACAAAGGGTTATTAGCTGACTTACGTCACTGTGTTCTAGATTATTTCTCTATCTTGTAATTTCTGTCAAACTAAAGACTTCATTATCCCATTATCTCAAGGAAAACAAAACATAGTATCTATCTATCTATCTGTCTGTCTGTCTGTCTGTCTGTCTGGGTGCCTTCCTGCCTGCCTGCCTGCCTGCCTGTCTGTCTGTCTGCCTGTCTGTCTGCGTGTCTGTCTGTCTGCCTGTCTGTCTGTTTGCCTAAGTGTCTGTTTAAGGTAGAGAGACTCTCATGGATGCTTTTAATACAAATTTAGAAGGAAGTTATAGATTTCAAGGACAGAGAATGTTTTGGAAATCTGTTTTGAATATCTGTTGGGTTAACATTACACACAACTATAACTATGCACACACACACACACCCACACACACACACACACACACACACTCAAGGGGGGGGGGCCGGGGGTGGGGGGGGGGAGGAATTGAAGCCAAGCGCATGAAAAGCTTGTATGGCGGGAAAAGGTACGTCATATCATAGACCCCTTGGGATCTACATAGCCCGGCGTGAAAACCTTTGAACGTTGACAAGTGTATTTGTACAGGTGATCTATGATAATCCCTTTCAAGCACTCAAGTCCAGATGATGCATCATATTATTTTATTATGAACACCTCCAAGACTTTGCTGTACTATGTCTTGGCAGACTTTGATATCAAATGTGATGGATCTGACAAAACCGGGCTAGAGGTGAAATTCGAATACTTCTTCAAAAAATCAAACTAAAATATTTCTGAGACGATATCAATCAAAACCTTCTACCTGAATGAAGAAAAATGGTTAATCTTTCATTTTATAAGAAAATCTCAGTTTCCATAGAAAATTGTTATCCTTTTGGAATAGTTTTCTCAGAAATTTGGGCTTTCACCTTAGGCCCGATTTCGTCAGCTCCACTCACACAGTGACCTGCTGACTTCTAAAGGCCGTGTTTGTAGATAGTGCCCTGGGCGCGATAAATCACGAACATCTGGATTCTGAGCTCAAAGAATCGTTGTCGTTGTTTTGTTATTTTTTTTTGGTCCTTTCTTTCTGGAATTCGCTACGTTTACTGAGCGTCGGTGTCGATTATAGCAATATCATTTCTTGACAAGAATCGACTAAACAGTTGACACCTTATGGATCCCGACTGTTGACATAACGCCCAGCTGAAGCGATTCCTCTACCGCTTGGAACTTGTGAAGCCGGGGATATGACGATATTTGCCATTTGACACAATATCTGGCGCTATATTCGCTCCTTGACACGTCCAGTGACAAAGGATAGGATTAGAATAATCTCTATGAAAACTGTTTGCATATATTGGTGGCATAGATTTAAGCTGCCTTTGTCTTTGGGGTAGTATAGGATTTCGGTCGTTGTCAATTGGAATTCTTTCGTTGCTGCGTTTCGCCATTGAAAAGAGGGATCCGAAATTTAGAATGACGCCTTGACTTATTAAAAAGGGTCCAGATATTGGAATTGATAAATTAATGTTGGGCGCAGAGACTTAACCTTGTTTGTCTCTCAATTATTGATACGGTTGAAACAGCAATGACTTGTCAGTATAAGCTGATACGCCGAGAAGGGTCATAGTACAACCAATTTGACAATTGAATTGGTTCAATGGCATAAACTGTGGGTCACCAAGAGGTCACTCACATTATGCCACAGTGACAATTCTTCTTACAGCGCGTCCATTTGATAAAATACCCCGACATGGGACCTTTTATTTTATTTTTTCAAATATTTTCATAACACACACACAAACATGAAACAGATGTGAGTGGATCTTGCGAAAGGGGGCTCCAGGTGAAAACCCACATTCCTGAGAAATTCTAAAGCTGGAAAATTTTTTGATGGAAATTGACATTTGCTTATGAAATGAAAGATTTAGCCATTTTTCTACATTCAGTTGAAACATTTTGCTTGAAATCGTTTTAGAAATATTTTAATTTGATGTTTTAAAGTTTCACCTCAAGCCAGAGATTTCGTCAGGTCCAACCACAAATGGTAGGTCATCAAGAGGTCACTGTGATTATGTCCCGACAAAACTAGTTCTTTAGTGCTTTAGCTTGATAAAATACCCTTACAATCGATACTTTTTTTCCAAATATTTTCAGATACACACAAACTCAAATACGCGCACGCACACAAACATACACACCCGCCCATCACACACACACACACATATACAAACATGAAACCACCTGTGAGTCACCAGGATTTCACTATGTTGATGTCACCATGGAACTGGTTCATCCTATGTATCCGTACGCTAAGATAAAATAGTGCGATAAACAACCTGTTTCTTTGTTTGTTTGTTTATATTTGTACATTCATACACACACCCACACACACATATACAACCACACATACACCGACACACCTATACACACACGTATACACACACACAATGAAACATACCCTGGGTCACAAAGAGGTCATACTGATATTATAGCACCACGGAATCAATTCTTCTTCCACTGCGTCCGTCAGCTTAATTAATAGAAAAATAATACTCTGACATGCGACTTTTTTTTTTTTTCAAATAAACTTACAAATTAAAAAGACAAAACAGAAAAGAAAAACAAAGAAATTTGATATATTCACTTGTAATTTATTGCAGTTGTTTCCTATCGAGATGCTAAATTGAGGACGCACTTCATCAAGATTGGGGTCAGTTTAATTTTCTGTCGGATACTCAGCTCTATCCTTGTCATGGTTATTTTTGCTCTGATGGACGCCGGTATAAAATAGAACAGCCACGTCCATAATATGCATAGGTGACTAAATGGCAATCATTTAGATTTCTGATACAGCCTTGCTTTAAATAGCCTATCATTATTGTGTTTATTATTTCCTGAAAAAAGAAAATACTGTCATTCTGGGAGGCGGGCCATTCTAACCCCCAAAAGATTATTCTGACCGGTTTCAGGAATCGGATACTTGCAGCAAATGCCTTTTTTGTGTTGAATTAGCTGGGGAGAAGAGGGAGGGACCCAACATTCTATTCCTGAAAACCTAACTCTCTTCCTAATCTTAACTCTAGCCATTACCTAATGGAACATTCGAAGAAAATGGCATGCCAATGTCGGCCCGTAGCAAAAAAAAAAAAAAAAGCTAACTTGAGACCTGCAGGAATTATTTGGTAAAATAAAGCAATGCAAAAACAAAAATAAAAAATTCCACCCTAATGACTTGTTACAAATTATAGTACAAAACCAGTTCCACAAAGACACTAGAAAGCAATCTCAGTTGAGGCAATGACTGCGCTCAGCCAAATTTGCAGGGAGATACCCAAAAATGGTATAACAAATAAAATAATAGAAACATGTGAGACAACTTTCATGAAAGTGCCCACACAGATTGTCCCGTGTAGGCCTATTCATCTAATTAAAATATATATCCTCGGGAATTTCTAGGAGATGCCATTTAAACGGGTTGCATTAAAATGTCTCAAGTGAGTAAAAAACTCGCCCCGGGTAGTGATTATGACGCCATTGCTTGCAGCTGATGAGCTGCAACCAAACCAGATTTAACCAAACCAAAATTAATCGGTTTTCAGTGTTTGGTTGTTCCTTTTTTTCTTCTCCAGAGGCAGTTTAGTCTTACGCAGATAAACAATAAAAGCAATTAAATAACTTTCGAGTATATTTTAATTCTTGTGTGGATCTAACTTGTTTGTGTAAGGTTCAGGAAACTCTATGAAAATAAATTAAAGTCTGTGAGGGTTCCAGTTGAATTAAACAACTTTTGAATAATAATTTCAGTTCGTGTTTAGACCTAACTTGTTCATACAAGTCTTAGGAAACCCTATGAAAATAGTTTCGCTTTTATGAGGGTTCAAATTGAATTAAACAACTTTTCAGTATATTTCGATTGGTGTCTTGATCATTCTTGTTCATATATGTCCTAGGACAATCTACGACAAAATTTGGGGTGTACAGGGGTTCCAATTGCTCCAAAAGCTAATGGAAATAACAACGGTGTCCGCCTCTGCTCAGAACTGATGCTCATGTCAATAAGTTTCATGTCAAGCGACTATAATCTTCGGCATAACTCGGTTGTCCTCGCCCGGTCCAAAGTGGCCAGGGTGTCAATCTGGCGTGTTAACTAGCGCCAGGCCAGTTTCGATTACTTTTGAAGTCGAATACCGTGCGTTTACTTTAGATTATAAGTGTTTCTTGGCTTTTTTTTGGGTCAAAAATGCCTTACTTCAATTTTCCACAAAAAACAACAACAACAACATATATGCCCTACCATGATCAGACAAAGTTAATACAAAAGTATGTACGAAAAGTGTCAAAAATATTTGCGTGTAACCCTTGCTTGCATCTGTGAAGTTCAGTGTTTTAATCCAAGCTAAACAAGGAAACCATCAACACGGCAACAACAGTTTATCTATACAATCAAGGTAAAATACACTATGAAATTAAGATTTCCATGAAAAATCCCTGCGTGCCATTCTCAAGTCCCACGCCCTACCAAATTATTGCCAGCCCCAATCTTGAGAAAACACTGCAATAGATCGTGCTGACGGTTGATATGGTTCACTGACCTTACCAAAATTGAAAAGTATACAATACTGCTCAACTATTTTGAGTCAACTAATTAAAAAAACAACACAAAACGCTAGAAGCACGGGTTCTATAAGTTCAGTTCATTGCTTCAGTTTTATTTTCTTATTTATTTATTTATCTATTTATTCATTTATTCATTTATTATTTATTTATTTTAATTGCTTTTCTTGCACATTAAGGGGTAAGTTATGCACGAGAAAATGCGCTTTGATGTAATGTTACAGTTACTGATTATGGTGAGTATGGAAACCAGCCAATGTAGCCCAGATAAACCTGATTTCGCCGTCCCTCTCTTCAGCCCTCACCCCACCCTCCAGCCTCTCTCTCAGCTTTCTTTCTCCCCCAACCGCACCCTCTCCCAATTTCTCTACCACCTTCACACCGGTATGTCTCTTCCCCCCTCTCTGTACTTCTCATTCTCCCTCCCCCCGTCCTCCTTAAAACCCCAGATTTTGTTAAAACATGTAATGATGGCATTCAGTCTTCAGCTAATTTCTGTGGTGTTAGCACACTGAACAATTATTGAAAGGCAGTAGTTGCAAATATTATCTCATTGAAATCAATTCCATGTTTGCTTGAAAGAGAGTGGGAAATCCTGGGACATTCACTTGTATTCGAATATCTGTCATTTCGAGAATCGTCCGCCTGCACCATCGGCAGCGGGAACAAGGAGATTTATCAACGGGCACATGACACTTAATATGAGCCAATTGATTCCCAGTGATATGATCATAGTTCGTGCTAAACAGTGCTAACTGTCATCGTGATTTAGGGCTGGGCGAAAATGATGTTGGCTGGGCCGTTGTTACAATATTAGAATGTGTTGTTTCGTGTCTCTGGTCATGTGTAGCTTTAGTATGATGACGATGTTTGAGATCAATAGATTTGAAGGATATAATACTGCTGGTCAAAAGTTACTTTTCCATTCAATTATTTGTTTCTTGTGTTGTTCTTAATTAAACTTCATACTGGTATCTCTTATTAGTTTGTTTCACACACGTCACCCAAAGTTATGACATTAGCGGTAATGCTTTGCACCGGGTCCTCGCCCACAATTTTGCATGGCCGCTTTTATAAATGGCACGGAGGCTGAGCATGTGCACTAGCAAAGATTTGTTTTTGGCACGGGGGCTGAGCATGCGCACTAGCAAAGATTTGTTTTTGGTACGGGGGCTGAGCATGTGCACTAGCAAAGATTGGTTTTTGGCACGGGGGCTGAGCATGTGCACTCTTGAGAGAACGAAACGTATGGCATGGAAACTGCCGACTTCTGGCGAAATAAAATTCAGATTTCGTAGGGGTGGAAATTCTGTGAAGGCAAGTGAAGGAACTCAATCATTATAAGCAGATTACAGACTAAAATTGACCAGACAACCACTTAATGATCATATTGCATTTCCTATACTCTGAGAAATACTCCCAAAGCGTGTAAGATGGAACGTAAGCCAGGCAGAGTTTAGCACACCACTGGAGTAACATAAGAGTAAGCGAGAGAGAGAGAGAGTGAGAGAGAGAGAGAGAGAGAGAGAGAGAGAGAGAGAGGAGGAGAGAGAGAGAGGGCGAAGAGAGAGAGAGAGAGACAGAGTGTGAGAGAGAGAGCGCGCGCGGAGAGAGAGAGAGAGAGAGAGAGTGAGTGAGAGACAGACGGAGAGAGAGAGAGAGAGAGAGAGAGAGAGAGAGAGAGATGCGTGCTATCAGAACAAACTCTGTGACCCAACTTTCAGCCATACTGCACTGAGCAAATGTAAAATTGGCTACATCTGAATATTCCATTATAAAATATTGTGTACAGTGCAGTGAACTAAGACGAAAGCCTCACAGCCACCAGTCACCTTTGTTTAGTGGCCAGTTTATCACAGAGTCAAAACACAAAGGCATTTCATTTCATTCTAGAGTTCGGACGTTGATATCGCAGGACACCAGGGATTCTCAGCCTGCCCTCAATTTATCACTATGGGACAAATGTTGCACCCTGGGGAGTAAAATTTCTGGTTCTGGGTTTGTATATATATATTTTTTTTTTAATTCATTCAAACAAAACATCTGAAGTTGATGCAAACACTGAAGGTAGGGCCATTTTGTTTTTTAAAAAATACTTTTCTTTCCACCGTTTTGGACTTCATAATCATCTTGCCAGTGCAGTGGTCTAACAGAGCTCCTCATGGAAACCTGCGCCATCTTGGATAGAGGGGCTTTCTAACTTCCTTTGGTACGGGGATGTTGTGATAATGGTTCATGTGTTCTGTTTTGTAGAGCCTAGCTATCACAAGTTCGCAGGCTGAACTAAAGCCTGCTGCCCAGATATACTATAGAGTAACATGTGCAGTAAGAAGGCAGTGGTCAGGCTGGTTTGGCACTGCTGCCCGTGGAACTGTACCAAAATAGTTACTGGCAAAATATGAACAGGTCTTCTGAGTCCTGTACTTGCCTATAATATATTCCATAAGAAGAAGAACATTTTCTCCAATTGAGAACAACTCCAGGAAGGAACAACATGTAGAACTCAAATTATCATACAAAATAAGAAGGAGTTAAATTTACTTTTGAAAATTTCTCAGGTTAAGGGGGACAGACAAGGTTGGGAACCCCTGTAGTGCCTGGTTAACCATTATTACGATTGCAGATACCGTGCTTTAGCATTGAAGTGCACGCGGACAATGGCAGGAAGAACATGATTTATGAGCAGTAAATGAATGCAAATGCAGGTGTTTGTTAACATAGGGATAAAGACGTATTTGCACTAAAACAATGAGATGATCATGTATGTACAATAATTGGCAGAGACACGTCAGTTTGTCATTGAGGACAAATTGCATGTATTTGTTGGTGGAAATTGAAATAAAACATTTTTATTGTTTTCTTCTTTTTTTTAAAATATATTTTCTGGGCACGGTGCGTCATCGTGATATGGGGCCGACATTTCATATTGTCTCTGTATTCAAGGACATTAGGAATAGATTGATTTTTTTTGTATATATTAGACTGTGTTTAAAAGAAAGAAACATATAGAAAGGCGCAGCCGCACGAGTCCATAATTATGTTGGTGAGATAAATAGACAGAGAGACCGACCGAGAGATGGCTGGATAAATGGATGAATGGCTGGATGGGTGGATGGATGGACCAACAAACAAACAGATAGATAGATAGATAGACAGAAAGATAGATAGATAGATAGATAGATAGATAGATAGATAGATAGATAGATAGATAGATAGATAGATAGATAGATAGATACATAGATAGATAGATAGATAGATAGATAGATAGATAGATAGATAGATAGATAGATAGATAGATAGATAGATAGATAGATAGATAGATAGATAGATAGATAGATAGATAGATAGATAGATAGATAGATAGATAGATAGATAGATAGATCGAGAGATAGAGAGAGAGAGAGAGAGATCGATCGATCGATAGATAGATAGATAGATAGATAGATAGATAGATAGATAGATAGATAGATAGATAGATAGATAGATAGATAGATAGATAGATAGATAGATAGATAGATAGATAGATAGATAGATAGATAGATAGATAGATAGATAGATAAGATAAGATAAGATAAGATAAGATAAGATAAATTTTATTCGTCCTTGTACAAGGAAATTTGTTTTGATCATTGAATACATAACAATACAGTTACAGAAGCAGAAAGTATGATACATAGCGCGCACACACACATATATACACACACACTGATAAATTAACTAAATTAACAAAATTAACAGTGCACACAATATGCTTCCCTAACTAAAACACATTGACCTGACACGCAGGACATAATTCAACTGTGCACAGATTACGATCAAGATGACGACATTATTGTAACATCCAAGTTGATGATGGAATAAACGATTTAAAGTAGCGCTCAGTTTTAGTTTTCTTTGACAACAGCCTTAAACTTCTTACAGATCTTATATATTCCTTGTTCAGGGGATGTTGGGGGTCATTTATAATAATATTAGCTTTTTTAATACAAGCACCAGTGTACAGCTCATCAAAATATGGCAGATCACAGATACAAATTTTGGATGCTTTTTTAATTAAATTATTGATCTTATTTTTATCTTTTTGTAAGATGTTTCCTCCCCAACAGACAACTCCATACATCAAAACGCTCTTAATAGCCATGGTGTAAAATATTTTCAGAATGCTTTTGCTAACTTTTAAAAAGCGGAGCTTTCTGAGGAAATACATGCGCTGGTTGGCTTTCTTGTATACATATGTTACATGCGCATGCCAGTAAAGCAATGAATCAATAGTAATGCCAAGATATTTGGCCTCTGTGACAATTTCAACCTCTTCATTGTTGATAGTAAGAGGGCAAACAGGATCGTTGTTATTTATTGTCTTTGAGGAGGTTTTTATCTTCATAATTATCCTTCTTTAAAAATAATGGAGATTATTGTTTTTATGCGAATTTTCAATTCAATATTAAACACTCAAAATATCTCGGTATTCAGTGGATACATTCTGGTAATATTGTGACTCCTACATATAGAATGTTAATACATGTTAATCTCCTTGTAGTGTTTATTACACCACTTGAAAAATCGGGCTAAGCGGGCGTGGGATAGGATATCATGCATTGTCTTTCTGACCTTAGAAGAAGCAAGAAAAGCTATGCCTTCAGTGGAGAAATTCGGCTAATCTTCTTGCAGATAATAATGTTTAAAGACAGGAATTATTGGTTGTCTGTTGTAATTTCAAGTGGTCCACGGATTTTTTTTTTCTTCGGTTTTATTCTTTATATATTTGGAGTGCATTTAAGAGTAGATAGATGAAGAGAAATAGATAGATAGATAGATAGATAGATAGATAGATAGATAGATAGATAGATAGATAGATAGATAGATAGATAGATAGATAGATAGATAGATAGATAGATAGATAGATAGATAGATAGATAGATAGATAGATAGATAGATAGATAGATAGATAGATAGATAGATAGATAGATAGATAGATAGATAGATAGATAGATAGATAGAAAATCGATAGATAGATAAATCGATAGATAGATAGATAGATAGATAGATAGATAGATAGATAGATAGATAGATAGATAGATAGATAGATAGATAGATAGATAGATAGATAGATAGATAGATAGATAGATAGATAGATAGATAGATAGATAGATCCGTCCGCAGCAGTTTCTGGCAGGAGAAGGCTAGATAACTGTATTCATGTACAATTTTACGATATTCATAATTATCAATAAGATACACGTTTTCTAGATGCTTAATAGTATTGATTTAACAGCGTATCTTGCGATACCTTTCGATGCGTGCGGATACTTCATTATAAAGGATTTAACGACCTCGCCTTGCCATGCTGTATCCGTGGCCTCCTGAACCGACTTTAATTACAAAAATAACCAGAAAAATGTCAACATGGCGTGTGTATTGAAGACTAAACAGTCCTCTGTATGACGCTTTAATTCTTTTCTTTCTCTCTTATAAAGGCGGGCAAGATTTGGACCCTGGACTAATGGATCTCTAATCACCAAGGCAGACAACTCAGGCCCAGGGGGAGTAACCCGGGTCGCTAGTCAGCACAAGTGATGAAATCTATTAGCAATTCATCATCGCTGACCTTTTGTCTCCTGGGGACTCGGGCCGGTTGCTGTCCCTGACAGTTCTTCGGGGACAGGAGGGAGTAGACATGGCCCGATGGTAGTGGTGATTGGGGAGGGGGGTGGGAGGGTGTGCAAAAATAGAGAGGAAGGGACAGGGTAAAATTTTCTTTTTCGGGGGGGGGGGGGGTGGGGTCAAGAATGGTGGGTGAGATTTTGAACAACCAGAGGTGAAAATTGTGTGACTAAAAGACCATCACTAATTTTGAGTAGTACACAGTGCACTTGAGCAAAAGCGGAGGTAGAATGTAATGGCAACCACTGGTGTGTCTGTACTACTCACACAAGGATGCCTATCTCCGGGGTATTTTGATTTTAGAATAGGTCATGGCTTTTTGGGGCCGTGTAGCCTAAACTATAGAGGTTCTCTCTTTTCTCTCTCTCTCTCTCTCTCTCTCTCTCTCTCTCTCTCTCTCTCTTTCTCTAGCTCTCTTATTTTTTGGTCACCAGCTATCTCTGGACACGGTATTGTGTCCGTCCCCCCACAAAGATATTGAGCATGGATAACTGCAACCAACTTCTAAACCTCAAATTTTTCAACAGAATCAACTGTGAAGATATAGTCCATTTTTGTCTCATGACCCAATTGATCACATGGTGAGGAATGTAACAGTTTATTTATTTTTCAATTTATGTATTTTATGCCCGAGTTCCAAGTATTTGATGTATCATAATGATGTCCCAAAGTGTAGAATATTTTTGTTCCTATTGTTCCCCCTCCCGCTTTCTTGTTTAAATGAGTAGATTACACTTTGGTGCAGTTGTGCGTGGATGAAATATTCATATTCAGGGACACGGGTGGTCCAGAGGCAAAGTGCTCGCCTCTCATGCCGACGGTACCGGGTTCGAATCCCGATCGGTGCAGGCATGATGGAATTCTGGGACTTTTCTCATATTTTCCGGTCCCTGATCCTATGGTAGGTAGGATCGAGCACCTAGTCTTCTCGGATAAGGACAAAGAAATTCGGATGGTCCGTGTGCACGTTACGCACGTTAAAGATACCTTGGCAGTTGGAAATCGAAAAGAGCAGGCCGTACAAGGCCGCTGCCCCGGGCAAAATTCTGAAAAAAGTATCCCTAGCACAATAAGAAAATAAAAATAAGAAAAGTGAGGTGTAAATGCCAACGGCAGCGAAACCTCCTTGAATAAAGACCTAAACACACACACAATTATTCATATTCAGCCTGAAACTGTAAAGCCACACGAAATACGCTTGATGCAAAATGCTCTTTTAAATGTAAGATTCCTTGGTGTGATTGTAACAGAGTATTTTTAAATTAAAGGAGAAGGAAAAAATGCGAAGAAAAATGAAGATGGAATGGGTCTGTATAATTATCTCACTCTTTCACAAAAGTGACGCGAGGTAAAGTCTAGTTGTGAAAAATACTATCAAAGTACTAGAATAAAGAAAACCACGCAAAACGTTGCTGGCAATTCCCGGATGAATTCACTGTAAACAGAGAGATCGGTGATTCGGGAAAAATGTGGAGATTGTCAGTCGGTCTCTACAATCTTTCATTGTTCTCTCCAATACTATGGGCACGGGCAATTATTTTGTGGGTTTGATCAAAACAATGGGGTCAGTGCGAAATATGGCAGGCGGGGACATCTATTTCATCTTTTTTATATTGAAAATTTCACTCTTTATTTGCCCACAGTTCCAACCATAAAATATTTTTCCAGCTATGTACTATCACAGTTTGCTAGCACATATCGCATAATGGCTCTAGTTTCTTTGTACAGTCACAGGAGAGTTCATTTGATCGCGGTCTTCGTTTCCTGGAATTATTTTAATTATTTTTTGTTTGGCATCATTACTTGACAAAAAATATTTTAGCATTACGGAGGATGGTTGTAAAACGTTAAAATTGAAGCAAGACTTCAGTCATGTTTAATCAAACCGACTCTGTTCAATTTCTCTGAGCAAAGCGTTTTAAAAAAATAAAAAGCTGACACTGCACCTGCCCCCCCCCCCTCCAACCCACCACCACCACCACCGCCATCCTAGCAGTTGACACATTTCTAAACTCCTTTGTTTAAAAAAAAAAAAAAACTAGATAAGTCTACAGGTTGTAAACAATGAACAAATCAAAGCTGATTTTGTGCTGAGAAACGGTTATTCATTTTTTCAAAAGATTTGCACCACACCGCGATAAAAAGACTATAAACAGAGAAATGATTTTCAGAATCGGGAAAGCCCAAGATTGCTGGGTATCGAAAAGGTCTCATTTCGAAAGACTGCCACCTGCTACGCTAAGATCGGCTTAGTGTCTTGAAACTGTTAAATGGGCTTTTTTTCAAGACGGGTTTAAATTGTAATAGTTTTTTGTCAGCTCTCACTTTTGTGTACACACTTGCTATTACTATAATAATGTTACTGTTTACGCAAGACAAACATTTTATTGAAATTCACTGACACCTTTTTTAAAAATATAAAATGTCTTTGTCAATTCTCGCTCCTTTGTATAAACCTACTGTTAATATAAGTCTGTGTTACTTATGCAAGACAAACATTTTATTGAACTTCACTGTGACCTTTTGACATTCAAAGTCCACATATTGTCCTATCTTAAGTTCATTGATGCTGTAGTCAGCAAAGAAACCTGTATGGCTGTCTCACAATAACTAGTTCACACTGACACCGCAGTGTACTTTTTTTGTTTTTTTTCTGTTTTGTTGTTGCAGAACAGAAAGTAGAAAAGACATGCCAGTATTTTTCTACATAATCGTGCTTCAGGTCAACTTTCAATAGCCATTGTCTCTATTCAGAGTCAAAAGAGATTCAACATTGTGAGAAAAATAACCAGTATTTTTAGTAAATGTAATGCATTTAAAAGTGCAAACTTAATATGGATGTGGATGTAAAGTCAAATATTTTTTCAAGATCCTCTGACTTATCGATGAGGCCTCGGGGTGAGAGCGAGAAAGGACAAGGCCCCACCGGGGAGAAATTTTGGAAGTAAAGGGAACGGACCATTAAATTATTATTTTCATACAGTCTTTACACTGAAGTCAAACGCCTTTTTTTCTTTTTGTTTTTCTTTTCATAACAAAAAAAATGTAACTTCAGGGTCACGGATTGAATTCCCGGATGGAAAACATATAAGCTCGATGCCTTCAAAAACAAGCCGGGCATTTCAGCTGAAAAAAACTACCCACCAAAAGAAAGAGCATTGATTCCTTGGAGAGAGAGAGAAAGACAACATACGCAGGAATACGCCAGCAATCGATGTCATTATAATAACATCACATCTCAGACAGCTGAGAAGTTGACTTGAGAAAACAAAACGCAATATCACAGGGGCTTATGTGGACTGCCGCCTCAGTGAACGTGCAAATGCCGTGCAAATGAAAAACTATTCCCTGGTCTTGTCGGACGGACCTCGCCACTGACAAAAAGAATGACGAGTCAAGAGGGATTTGGGGCAAAGAGTAATATGAAAATCCTCTGAGAGACCTCATACAAAATTTTCCAACAAAATTAGAGATTGAGGATTTTTTCCAGGGCAATTCTATGTGCTCAAAGGATGAAAACAAGAGGGCTTTGGGAAAACATTGAGGCAATCGGTACAAAGATGGGCGCAACAGGCGGAAAGAGGACGAGAGAGAAGGAAAGAAAAAAATCTGGAGCCAAAGGAGACGAGGACAAAATATCGACAGAAATTGTCACCAATTCGTGACAAACGAGCGGGAGTGAAGGAGCTGGAAGAGGAGAGCTCGGGGAAAAAAATCATAATGTCGCTTTCGCTTCATCGCGTCCAGATTCTCGTTTTCCTTACGATTTGATGGCCTTTGCAATCTTTTCCAGAGCTATAAGCGTGACAGAAACACTAACGTGTCCTGGCGGGCCTTTTAGCAGCCCAGCGGCACCTCGCGGAGAGCTAGGAAGTCAGATTTCTCTTGATAAACAGTTAATACCCAAACTATAATAACCTCCTAGCAAGCCCCCACAGCGTATTTGATGGGGCGATAGAATGGGATACTGGGACACATCAGTAAAGCCAAAAAGAAAAAAAGAGAGAGAGAGAACGAACTACTGATGCGAGATGGGAACATGATTACGTGTGGCTGGGTTATTTTCGATTACACAAATCGATAGATCATGCCTGACAATTCTCGCTTCTTAATAATTATTTTTGAGAGTACACCAAGGTGTACTTACGTGTTTCAAGACAGGGTGATAGAGTTTAACGAAAGAAAATGTCACTTCCTTTATTTTTAAAATTTTATTTTATTTATAAAAGCACCCACGATTCGAAGTCTGGATTTCTTTTTCCTGAGGTTTGAGATCGATATTCTTGTATCGATACGTTTCAGTCCGGGTCGATGCCCCGGTCTAGCTCGGCTTATGGTTAGTTTGCATGCAAGACTCTGTGTCGGGCCTCGTCAGTTGTGATTTGACATAAAATTTTCATCCGAGAGCCAGGGGTATTAGTGGCCAGAGCCCCTTTGGCCTCGGGGTGAGAGCGAGAAGGGACGAGGTCCTATTTTGGCCTTTATTAATTGACCAAACAAGAGGGGATAACTGCATGGTTCCTGTTGGCTTAATGCACAAATCTCCGAGGGGTCAGGAAAGGGGGATTACCCGGAATAACGGGAGAGAAATTTGATTTATACAATTTGAATAACTTGTAATCCCTGTCCATCTCCGTCTGTTTGAGTTTCATCAAGACATCGTTTTCTAGGGGGAATGATGCCAACAGGAACTCTGGTTTGTTTCAAGGGTTATTCAGAAATAAAGGAATCTTCTTAACCGCTCACTCTGAAACATGGCATTACCCTGCTGATGTCAAGCTTTCTTGCAAAGATATTCCAGATTATTGAAAGCTATAAGGCAAACTGTTCTTTATTTGCAGGGCACTGCATGGGGAATAGACAGATTATAAGTGAAGAAATGATTACTGGGGGAAGAAAAGACATATTTTATTCACATATAGTGATTTTTGCTTTTACCTCCTCCCTCCCCTTTCCCCCTATTGTCCAAGCTTGGTTCATTGGCCACATTTCTGCCGAAGTCTACAAATTAACATATTTTTGACCATATTTACAAAATTCATATACAGAACGATAGACAAACTGTACTGTACAGGCCTTTCCCGGTTAGATTTTTAATTTCACATTTATTTGATATTATTTATAAGAATCTGAAAGTTGAAACTAATCCAAGCTAAGATAAAGAAAAAAAAACGTAAAAGTCTCAAAGTGGCCATTATCGTGTAGAAGGGCCGTAAAACCCGAGCTCAAACCGGAATTGACAAAAGCAAAATTTGAGTAAAAGAGTTGTAATCACATAATATTAGAAATCACCATTTCAAAATGCAAGAGGGAAAATAGCGGATTTTCACACTTTAAAAAAATCGATTTTCCCAGTTTCACATTTCTGGCACTGTTTTGGTTTTTCACCCTCAAGTCAAGTGATACCGCGCACCGCCCCACAAACATTGGAATGCGTCGCACAATATTTTGCCTTGTTTCATAAAGTCCACTCTCATTGACTCAACCTGTGATAAAAATTAATCACCTGTACTCATGGAAGTCTTCTCCTGTCCTTATAATATGAATACGTTCCACCTTTTAAAACTTAAGCCTGAGCATGCACAAGCCGATTTTGATTGACCAACTAATTGGATGGAGACGTCACGGTACCGAGTTTCAACCAGAAGAAACCAGCTGACTGGTGCGAGTGGTGTCTTTGAAACCCAGTATCGTGACTCTCACTATTCAATTAGTCGGCTGATCAAAATCGGCCTAGTGCGTTCCCAAGCTTACTGTCAAGACACCCCACCCCATCTCCACCCCAAACCCCCAAATTGAAAAAAAAAAGACAAAATAAATAGAGACAAAACGACCCAACCTCTCATCACCAAGTATGTCCTCAAGTCTTCTTCTTTACAGCTATAGCCCGTGTGTATGTTTGAGTGTGTGTATCTGGGTCGATATCGTGGAGTGACCCCTAACAAAGATAATAGCTTCGCCAATGGAAATGACTGATCCGAATAGAAACCTCGCATTTTTATTATTCTACGCGTTGAGCCTCCAATCAAAGGCTGAGGGAGAGAGTTAGTCGATGGAAATAAATTTCCATTAATTTTCTTCACTCCCATCTTCCCAGGGTGAGCAAATTGTGTCTGGGCTGGACAGTGGAGCTCGTCTTCTCCCCTTGCCCCCCCCCTCCCCTTTCTACCCTCTATATTATTATCGTCCATTCGGTAGTAACCTCTTACCTCCCTTTTATTTATTCTGTTTTTGTGTGTGAGCTAGGTACACTCCCCTTTGTCATCTGTTTGAACACCAGTGACGAGAACGGGAAACCCACTGTTGAAACAAGAGAAGTTACTGCACCTGTAAATAATGTTATAACACCATCGACAATCATAACAACAGCAGTGTCATTATGACAATGTTACATCTTACGTCCCTTTTATCTGTTCTCTGTTTCTGTGTGCTAGATTCTCTCCCCTGTTAACTGTTGGAACAGCAGAGACAAGAAAGGCAACTCCATGACTGAATCTAAAGGAGTTATTGCAAAGTAAACAACAACATCAAATTTCACAACAATAACAATAATACAGTTATGATATATACTATTTCTTTATACTGCAATGCCGATCAAGACGCACGCCTGCAAGACATTAAGAATATTTCGTTTTTATAATTACATTTCTCAACAGTTTCCTGCAGACACTGCAAGCAGACACACGTAAGCTTTGACTTTCACGAGAAGCAAG
Organism: Onchidella celtica; assembly: GCA_963931925.1. Lineage (NCBI taxonomy): Eukaryota > Metazoa > Mollusca > Gastropoda > Systellommatophora > Onchidiidae > Onchidella > Onchidella celtica. The sequence goes on from OZ007574.1 coordinate 40,532,202, forward strand.
TCAGAGCTTAATATACATACAGGGTATCCCAAAAGTCTGAATCCATAGGCAAAAACGTATTAAAAAGTTTGATTACAGTAAATGTTCATATTGCATTGAAGGCCCTGGACCTTGCCACATTTGTGTATACTCTGAATACAAGGACATAGATCTAGCGGCCTTCTGTTGGTAGTCATGAAGCCGCCTTGGATCTGAAATGAAATGAAAAACAAAATCGACTTTCTTATAACGAAAAATGGCTGTGGACATCATATGCATAGTTTTTATTGATGTTCATCATGCAAGTCTATAAATGTGACTTTATAGGGTCGAGAGCAGTTTATGTTATTGTTTTTTTTTTTGTTGCTGTAGTTGCTGTACAATATGTTAGTTGAGTTGGTGCGAAGACGTCCCGGAATACTGACATTAAATGAGGACGGAGAAAAGGGGTTAGTTCAAGTGCGCTGAGCCAGGGAAGATGTTACAGTCCTCACGCGTGTTTCAGGCTGGGAAAATATGTTGATGAAAACAAAATGCTATTTGCCGCGCGGAGTTAAAATGTATGAGCCCGAACAAAACACTCCAAGTGGATTCAATTTCATGGCCAGCCATTTCTTTTTCAGGGCGTGATCTTGTTTATGTCAGGGAGTTGATCAGTTTTCTATCCTGTCAACCCTGGCCTGTCTTATTTAACAGTTTTCATTCAAATGAAGATTGGGAAATTAAAATAATGTTTTCTTCATTTCCAATTATTATCCAGGCCCCGTTATCAGATATCCATCACCTTTTTTCTCTCTTTCTCTCTCTCTTTCTTTTATCTCTCTTGTCTTTGAAATTAAGGGTAAAAAAGAAAAAAGAAAGATCAAAATTGGACCTGACGTTTGGGCACCATTATTCCACATTGACATAATCTGGCATTAAAAACGAATGTGTTCTGGAATCGTTTTCTTTCTTTCTTTTTGTAGTTTTAGAAGAAAAATATGGTCAGATACAGAGAATGAAAAAAGGAGCGAAACCGACGGATTGAGATGAAGGAGTTCAAAAGAGTTAGTTTTGACAGCCAATCTTACTGATGACCTTTAAGTGTGAATTGCTAGTGTAGGGAGTAGGTTTACGTTGTTGTTTTTGTTGTTGTTGCTGTATAATATCACATTTTGCGTTGGCCCCAGAATAATCCGGAATATCGGAATTAAATGAGGATAAAGGAATGGATAGTTTGACTTCATTTTGAACTTCAAAGAATAGTTAGCTAAGAGAAAAAAATGAAAGAAAAGATAACCTTGTCATAATTTATAAAGTTTAGAAAAAAAAAAAAGAAAAAAAGAAAGAGTTACTTTAAAAAAAATACACTAAATTTTTTCACTTTTTATCTCACTTTTCAGGACAAAAAGACTATATCTATATCAGAAGAAAAAGAAATTGTTTTTATGGAATACACCCGGACAACACATTCATTTTATACCATTAGCCTGTTTTTATCTTTCGTGAAATTGTTCTCAGGATCAAGATGAAGATAATGGTCATGATGATGACGAAGATGACGTGCTTGTCGTCGATCAAGGCCGCCATTGTGGCATTCACGCGGAATCAGTATAAAATAACACCTCTGGCCAGCTGAACAATAGTGCAAAACAAACTTAACTACAAGCGCGTGCTGTCTCCTGTCCATGATGGGTAGAAAATTGATGTCTGGCAGACAAAATTTGTGGCCGACTGGCTATAATTTTGAAATGGCCGGGGCTACGCCTGTATGCATCACTAAGTCTCACAGCGTCCAACTGTCTGGGTACGCCTCTTGAAAGTAAGTGTTGAAGTCAGACGCATTTTTGGCTAAAACGATTATGCAATAATTTAGTTTCCACACAACGACATATTGCCTGAGAGAGTTTTCTCCTTTTAGGATGAATTCCACAAAAAGCTGCTGTAATGGGACCCTGGGTCTAATTGCAGAGCCAAATAGACAAAATACTGAATTGTGTTCACAGCCCAGCAATGGCTTACTATAGTAAAATACCACGCTCCCCGATTAGTGGCATTCGGACAAAACATGTGAGCCATAGTTCTGGACCATTTTTATATATTGATAGAAAATAAACTGCAGAGGTGGTTAAAAAGTAATTAGTAACGAGTAACCCCCTCCCATCTTCCTTTCTGTCTATCTTCCTCTCCCAACCAAATCCACAACTAGTGCTAGCCCAGTCATTCAATTTTACCTGTTATTTTGAAGTTCCGTTTGATTCCAAACTCCATAAGGTGTGAGAGTCTACAATACAAATTGTATAGTCTGGAGAGAATCCCAGTCGTCATTGATTTGCCATCCAAAGATAAGCTTGCTAGCAGCTTTAGCAAGTTCAGGTTCAAGTTTATATTGTAGGCCTAACGGACAATTCAACATACACAGAAGAATCATGTAAACAATCTTTGAAAATATTTTTAAAAACAAAACAAACAAACAAAACGCACGGTCATTCACTCTCTCCGCTCCTTTGTTGCATACTACAATTTATACACTTACCGTACCTACAATAGTATACAAGAAAATACAACTTGTAATTGCCAGCAATAGCCATCATTTTTTTTAACGCTCTTCCTCCCCCCCCCCCTCCTTCTTGTATTGGTTGGAAAAGGCCCACACTCTTTCTTATATCACAACAGTAAATAGAACATGATACACACCATTCTAAAGATTAGACAATTCCTAAGAATGAACAATGGAAATAATCCTGCCTGTCGAGGAACATGCACTATGCAGGAAGAATATTTGTCAGCAGATCTAAAGCTATATAATGTTCTGAAAAGTCAGAACAGACAAAGATCATTCGGTGGTCTGGATTTTGGTGAGACTAAAACACTTCAACCTTCTTGTGGCCAGACGTAGATTGCTTAATCCAGAAACTTCTGAAACTGGCAAACTTTACTTAAATTAGCTCAATAAACGCAAACATACTGGGTAGGCCAAAGTTTATTTTAGTATATCTTTTTTTGACACATAAGACATCAAAACAGTTAAATACCACTTCTCAAATGACTCGGTAGGCAGAGATTCTGAGAATTAATATTCCATTCCATTAACATTTACCAATACTATGGGCCAACACGTCATGTAGCATGAAGAAAACTGACTTATACACTGGATTTTCTCCCCATTGTTTAAGACATTGTTTCTGTTCCTTATTTTCACAATTTTATACCTTCATTCCCAACTCCCAGTCTTACGATCTCAGGTACTCTTTCATCGTAATATAGTAAACTCTTCCAAAACATGGTGCAGCTTCAGAGAGAGTGAGAAAGAGAGAAGAGAGAGAGAGAGAGAGAGAGAGAGAGAGAGAGAGAGAGAGAGAGAGAGAGAGAGAGAGAGAGAGAGAGAGAGAGAGAGAGAGAGAGAGAGAGAGAGGAACAAAGAATGTGACAAGGGCGATAATTAAATCAATCATCCCGTGTGTTTGTATGTTCCACCAGAGGCGCGAAAATTTATGTTTTACGGCTGTTTAGACCATTTGACAAGGCGAGAAAAATAGAATTACAATGAAGTGTTGCAAGAAGAAGGGCCTCTGTGCATTAATTATGAATGCATTGTGGCCGCCATTATCAATGGTTGTGATGAAAGCGCCATAATACCTTGTTTTTTGGTGTAGGAAGCAGACAAGCATATTAACTGCCCTTTTCCGTGCCTAAAAGACTTGCAAGGGCCGATAAGCTGTCGTGCTCAGATCTCACTTGCCTCCCCTTGAAAAATCCATGCATAGTTTATGTCCTGCACAAAAGGGGAGTGACACTTTTAATTTAGCATTTCTTTCATTATTTCTTTTTTTATATTTTTGCCTTGAATTTTTTTTCTCCACCTTATTTTCATCCAGTTTTCTCGTGCCACGTTCATTTTTTTTTTTGTCTTCCGTGTCATGTCCTTTTCCCTTTCCGCATACCCCTCTCCCTCCCCATGTCCTCATCTAAAAATTTAGACCCTTTTTTGGACGGAGTAATCATTAGAGGGAGGATTCCTGTCGTGGGGTAATTCGATTTGAGCATCGCGCTGTATGAATATGTCAATTATTCACGCCTCGCTTCCAGGTCAAGAAATGGACTAGAGTTGTTTCGGATCCTTTCTTGTCATCCTGCTTTTCGCTTTATCCCCTTGCCCTTCCCGTTTGTTTCGTTTCGTTTCATTTCTGGGTGGGTTTTTTTTTCCGCTTCCCATTTCCCGTTTTATATTTTCCGATTGGAGGCTGTGTCATCAAATTAAATCCCGCCATGGCAATTTCATAGAATGCATCTGAAAGAGACAAGATTCATGCGTTTCTGAAAATTAAAACTTTATAGATTCTGTGACTTTTCAATCTCATTGAAAATAGAATTTTAAACCAACCCCGATATGGAATTGGAAATTTAACTATTTCATTGTCAAGCTCTGTTTATTTATAGGATAGAAATACAAGCATAACAAAAATAAAATAGATAATTATTATTTTTTCTTTGGTGAGTTTTGTTGTCGGCTCTTGATAGATTGAATCTGACATTATTGAATTCATTTTAAGCTAGTAAGTTTTAAATGGGGATTTCTTGTCTTTCCTTACCGTTTTTCAAAACCTTGCACAATCATTATTCTTTAGTTTGTGTATTGAGGGTGGGTTTCACAGTGTTGTTATAAGTACGTTATCACCCTGAGTGTTATGTGCTAGGGGCGCTACATAATTATACGCACGTGTCCATAACCCTGATTCTTGACATTCATTTTGTTATTTTTCTATATAAAAAAAAAAGAAAGAGACCAAAACACATAAGATTCTTGCACCTTACGAGTTGGGGTCAAACTGTACTTTAAAATAACATTTGAAACATGAAAAGCTGTATTAACTCGGGGAGGGGTATGGGTGGCGGGGGTAAGAAAGAAAGGGAGGTGGGGGAGGGGGGGGGGGTGTGCTCATTAATGATCTCTTTGTGATCGTTATTAACCATCAGTTTCGAAATGCAGTCTGTATAATCTTTTGGTGGGTTTGTTGTAATGTAAAAGGAGAGAGATAGAGAGAGAGAGAGAGAGAGAGAGAGAGAGAGAGAGAAGATAGAGAGAGAGAGAGAGAGAGAGAAAGAGAGAGAGAGAGAGAGAGAGAAAGATAGAGAGAGAGGGGAGCAAGAGAGAGAGAGCAAGAGTGAGAGAGAGAGTGGGTGAGAGAGAGAGAGAGAGGAGAAAGATTATGAGAGAGAGAGGGAGAGAGAGCGAGCGGGAGCGAGAGAGAGACAGTATGAACTGTACGAAACCTTTCCAGCGCCACTCCACAGGTTTAAGAAAACCTTCGATCAAGAAAATTGCCACTGATAAAAAGTCAGAGAATGGAATTTGTTTGAAAGCTTTGACATATTTAATCCAGCAAAATTCCCCCCGCGCACTAACGATAGAAACATGGGGTTCTGGGAGGTATCGACAGAGGGAGAACTAATGTGTTTTTGAAGTCAACGGAGACTGGGGAGGCCGTAGTCTCGTTCATATTTTGAATGTCAAGTAGTCTTCAGCTTTGGGAAGAGCTTGCGATGGAGATAAATATCTGCGGGACGCGATTTTATTCCTTTTAATTCTAAGGAGACCATTTGCAGCTGGGCCCTCCATCATCTCGGCTTCCGTTCTACAAGAGATTTTCTATCTCCCAAAATGTGGCTCCGTGTCCGCGCATCCAGTCTCGGGTCTTGTGCATGCATGTGATAATCTCCCGCACTCTCCACCAAATTGAATGAAAAATGATCCGACAGTGGGCCAATATTTAAGAAAATGGTATTACAATGGCAGCCATTGGAGGTGAAGCAGAGAAATGTCTGGAGTAGAGGGAAAACCCTCAGGGGCGTGTCACAGAAAATTGAGTGGACGGGGGGAGAACACGGGTGTCTGTCTGTGTTGAGGGAAAGGTGCTGGGAGGAGGAATAAGAAAATGATTGGATGATATTTATAATTTGGTTTACAGGATGGTCTAGATGTTAACATTTTTTGAAGGTTTTGCTTGAGAATGTTGGAAAAGTAGATGTTTAAATAGTGTTGGAGTTTTGAGTTCGATTTTGAGTTTGGAGAAATCACATGGACACGACAAGGGCCATATTGTGCTAGGAAGAAGAAGACGATAGAGAGAATAACAGCAATGATAGGACAGAAGGAGACCCAACCAGCAGGGTTCATCAACCACCCGCGTTAAAGTAGATACGTAGAATTTGTCCATCATCGTATTTTATATGATAATAAGGTTCCAATTCATTCTGAACCAAGCACTGGCAGATGATATAATAATCCATTTGGAGAATGAATAATTGAATTAATGACTTCACTGCTAGTAAAGAACGTTTATTACTGATCTTGCAAAAAAATTCCAATTCGGCATTAACGAGTTGATTTAATATAACCGCCAAGTGTTTCACAAACAAAAATGTAATCTTTCTGAGAGATGACAAACTCTAAAATTTCATCTTCTGTCTGAGGCTGAAATTTTTCAAGTCCTTCTGTTGCCATATTGGGAAGTTGCAAAGCTCCAGAAAAGTAAACAATTGGCGACTTCAGTTCTTGTTTGTTCCAACTCCACTTTTGTGCACAACTGAGAAATTCCACGTTAAACATTTGCGGCTTTAGTATATTATTATAAGGAATTAGAATAAATCGGAACTGTGAACAGGTTGATAAGTGCCACAACGCATTTTAAACAGGTGTTAAAGTGTGCATTTGTTATATACCTCTTCTGCATGCTAGTTTTTTCCGAAAATGGAGATAGACCAAACAAGAACTAAGGTTGCGGAATATTATCCCCTCCACACTTTCACAAAGTTACCAAATAAGCTTTACTATTCACTCTGGCTTTGACTTCTACTCATTCACTGCAAAAATAAAAACACAGATCCAAACATCAAAGCTACTTTTCTTATTTTGAGGGAAAATTATCATCAAACCACATCTGAAATGCACGAGGAAGACATTTTGATTGACTCGCTGGGGTGAGAACTTTCGAGAAAATGCCCACTGCGATTTATCGCACGGGGTTGCTGATTGTAACTGAAGTTGTTTATTGGACTGAAGAAAACACTAAATAAACTTCCTGGTGATCAGATGGAACATACGCAGACAAGAAGGGGAGCCCATGTTTTCCAGTAAAAGGACGTGATGTGTAACTTAATTTTCACGTCGACAGGGCGGAAAGCGAGCCAGTGGCGAGAAGGAGATTGCAGTTCAGTTGGAGCCCCAGAAACAAAGTGCAACTGGTATTCATGACGACTGTGCTGTATATATACCATCCTAGCTCTTCTTTACAGCGGAAGGGGAAGAAGGAGATGAAGAAGAGAGCATGTAAAATAGAACCCTTCTACAGAAATAAATAAGCTCAGCATTTCCCATAAATAAACTTTGTTCAGGCACTTGCCAATATTAAAGAAAAAAGGTTAGGATTAGAGTCAGGGTCGAGATTAGAAGGAAAAAAAAATATGTTGCTGGTTATGTAAATTTCAAAAGGCTTTTTAAAATTGTGACTTCTCATTTTAGTTAGCTTTTTTTTTTTTTTAAAGACATCTTCCTCTTTCCTTTCTTCCGTGCACATGGTGTAGATGTGCTTTAATGACAGCAGTTTGCTTTTAAGTGGTGTTATAGATAAAGTTTTAACGATGATAAGATACTCGATGATAAGATACTTCCACTAGTGATACCATTCTGGTCATATTTTCCTACTGTCTGTTATATTGTTCTTTCTACTGACTCTTAGTGACTGCTTCATTCTCCAGTTCTTTGATACGCTATCCTAATCGAGACCCTTGTTTTGTGTGTTTGCTCGCCTCCTGCCTGCCTCCTCAACTTCTATCTGTCTGTCTGTCTCCCCCCTGCCCCCTACCCCCTCTCTCTTCCTCTCTCTCTCTCCCTCCCCAGAGAGCTTCTAAGAAGACAACGGCGCAAAAATGTAATTAATGACATGATCATTCACTCACACAGCAATAAGCTACAACTCACTCCATGCTCCACTCCTCCCCCATCAAATATCCAACAAACAACCCCCCCCCTCCTCCTCCCCACCTCCCGTCTTTCCCCCTGCTCAATGACGAGCACTGACTTTTGCCAGAGACCCCCTGCCGATTGCCAGCACACAGAGAAATACTTTCCCCCTCTGTGAGATATTGAGCATAAACTAATTACAGTAGCCCTCTGCTCACAAAGGGGTCATCTCTTCGCCCAAACCGCCTTCCTGAAAACCATTGATTTTTGTCAACTGGGGTCAGGCAGATGAGTGGTGGCTTGCGTGATAAATATCGAGGGGGTTCAAAAATTGATTTCATTTTCGACGGGCGCACCGAGTGCCCAATGACACCCAGTGTCACTCCAATTGAAGCAATCATTTTTCCGAGTTGTCCCCGCCTTTGAAAAAGAAAAACTCGGGGAGGCGGGAAAGAGGATATCGGGGGAGGGTGAAGAAGATGGACGGGGGGAAAAGGAAACCTAACTTTTGCCGGATTGTGAAATCGTCATCCCAGCTTTCGTTGCGTCCGACAGGGGAACACGCAAGTACCCTGGTTTGAAAGTTTCCATGGGTTTCCATTGGTTACTATGGTGTAAGTTTTCCATTGTTGGGAATTTTCCGTGTGGGAGTGGTGGGTTCTATAGTGAATAATACTTTTTCCTTTTATATCAGAATTCTTGTTAGGAATTTTGTTTGTCAATTATCTATCTATCTATCTATCTATCTATCTATCTATCTATCTATCTATCTATCTATCTATCTATCTACCTGACTGTCTCTGTCTGTCTTTCTGTCTGTCTGCTTGTCTGTCAGTCTATCTATCTATCTGTCTATCTATCTCCACCGACTGTCTGTCTGTCTCTTTGTCTACCTATCTTCTACGTACACGCTATCGGAAACCCAAAGCATCCTTCCAAAAAGCCAAAGTATTATATAGAGGCAATTTTAACAATGTGCGACGTGAGTAAATTAATTTTAACTGTAGCTACAAAAGTGGTCAGATTCTGGCATGATTTTAGGCTTTATGCTACTAAGACCCGTTTGTCACCGATGGAGTGGCACTGAGGCCTGAAACAGAAACAGAAATATTCTACCCGTCTAATTTATGAAAATTCGAATCATAGAATGATGGGAGAGGAAGCTTTAATTTCAAATCACGTGCATTATTGCTCCAAATCTCTAATTATTATCAAGGCACTGGGGACATAACATTTTAAAAACATTTTTTCAACCAAGCTCCAATTCTTTGCCTTGATGCAGCATATTTTTCTGAAGCGTTCATTTTTCGACACATTTTCCAACCGTGGGTGCACCAGAGCTGGATGCTGTCTCTCCCCCTCCACGCAAACAGAGAGACAGATATTCACCACCCCCCCCCCCCCAATCCCCTTTTCCACCCTCAGCCATCTCACCCTGACGCCCCCTTGGCCCCGTGGATGTGATGCGGGGGTCTCACACGCTGTTAAATACGTTTAACCCGGTTGGCCGTCACTTGGCCCACGCCAGAGCTCATCTCATCGCCTCCCTCGACCGTGAGCAGTTGGCACGGGGGCCCATCTTTCAAATGCACATCATTTCCATCACGTGTCGGATCATATCGGGCCCCAATGTGTGAATAATGGCGGGATGGGACCCGTGCGGGGAATGCCTTGCTCAGTGAGCCAAGATGCACGGCGATAGGATGCATGTAAAGCTGCACTCAGCACCGGTACTGTCACGCCTTGCCCAGATAGCGTCGTCAAGTTTGTTTGCGGAAAATGGCTCTGAAGCTTTATTTCAATTTTCAGCCGTTTTTCTCCCGCGT